>JAWZYT010000667.1:112500-167633 GCA_034508575.1 Petrolisthes manimaculis | reverse complement strand
TGCTATAATATATTTAATATTCCTTGTTCTGGAAACCCAAGATATAGAATTCTGCATCGTGGCTACACCCTTCCTCCCCTTCCTCCTCCCCCCCCCCCACGTATCCACAGAGTCGAGTCAGTGGGAAATTATGTATTCTGGGGCATTAACACACGAATGGAGCCACCACAATGCCCTCTCAACTTTGTGGCACCTCTCTGGCCTCGTAGTTCATGACGGGAGCGAGGGAAGCAGGAATACACACACACACACGCACACATATATACAGTATATATATACACACACACACACAAACTCTCTCTCTCTCTCTATCTACCTATCTCTCTCTCTCTCTCTCTCTCTCTCTCTCTCTCTCTCTCTCTCTCTCCTCTCTCTCTCTCTCTCTCTCTCTCTCAGCTTTCGAATAGAATGAAAATATTTAGCACACATATCTTGCTCTCACAATATTTTCTTTCCCATTCTAACTTTAATTTTTTTGTATTATTGGTAGTCATGTTTTTCTTCCTGCTACATATTTATACCCTAAGAGTTAAGATATATTATTCCAGTACGTATCAAGTAGCCTACTGTACTTTACCCTTATCAGAGCCTTCTACACACACAGGCAATAAATTATATATACGCACGAGAAGTAGTAAGGAAGGGGAGCGAGGTTACTGTTTATATAGATTTATTGAGTTGACATCGACTAGACACGTTATAAAACTACCAATGATTTGTTTTTGTCACGCCGGTGTCACTACATGGTGTGGCTCTATTCTACGTAAATATATTCTGATGTATCATATTTTTTTCTTTAATGATTACTTCAGTAGTTAAGTTAAAATCCATTTGTATCAATGTATAATATAATAATGACAAAATGGATAAAACTCGACAATGTGTGTATATATGCCAATAAATTATAGCAGGCAACGATCAATTTCCATCACCAGAGAAAATATAATAATGTTGTTTTATATGCAGTAATACGGACTCATTACTGTGGCTACTATTTTCAATGTGACATCAAAAATGAAGTGCAATATGGCTTACCGTCAATAAAACTGACTAGCGCTCGCTGATAAGTAAATAAATGAATGCAGTTGGAATATTTTGGCAGCTAGCCTTGTCGGTGCATCTAACTGAAATTCACCTCTATGTGCACGTGTGTCGTTCGTCATTAGGGAAGCTAAACATTAACATTAACTACTGTACCAGGCGAGTACATGTGCTGACAGTCCAATATGTACGCTTTAATTAACTGGGAACACACATTCATTAACTGAGAACACACATTCATTAACTGAGAACACACATTTATTAACTGGGAACACACATTCATTAACTGGGAACACACATACATTACCTGGGAACACACATTCATTACCTGGGAACACACATACATTAACTGGGAACACACATACACACAAGCGCGAGGTTGGGAAGGCTATGTTATGTGAAGGGTTTATTGTGAATGTGGTTTTACATTACCTTCAACATATTGGAGAACAGCTGACAACCAGCAAGTGTCAAAGGCAGGAGAAAGACATCGTGAATGGATTATGCTCATAATTTGATTTTGAGAATTATAAATTTTTTTTTATTGTTATTGATAGATATTATGTATTCATCCATGAGCCTGTGATAAATTCAGCAAATGATCACCAGCACCTTGTAATTCTGTATATGACTATAGTTGGAACCTCGGCCACCAGAGGGCTGGCTGACTGGCTGGCTCACAGAACTGTCTCTATAAGGCTGAGAGATGCCTTCCTGTCCGGGGCAAACACTCCTTCCCTTCATCCTCTTTGTTCGTCTAGTATAGTTAAGTGTTGTGGTTTTTCTGTATTGCAAGAACTCGTCACAAATACAGCACCAGCCCAGAGGTATGTACAGTACACAGGTGAGTAAGTGTATTGTGGATTTTATGACAACATTAAATATATATTCGTATTGTTTGTTGTAAGGATTTGTCAAAATTACACTTATAGCATTATTTTACGGATATGTGCATACGGCATTCCAGATGAAGGTAAGTCATTATAAGATGCCACCTTCATTACATGATTGTTGAAAAGCATTCTGACCCATATATAATATTATATATTATGCCATTCAGAACCACTTCATTACCATCAGTCACTTCACTCTTCATGAAGCAAAATGGGAGCAAAGCAATGCCTTAGAAGTCATATAACGAGACTTTTCCCTAACTTTCCGATTTTCCAACACCACCACCACCACTTCTACCCTCCCCAGCCACCCTATATCAACCCTCCCCACTCCGCCCCAGTCCTCCCCAGCCACCCTACTTCAACCCTCCCCATTCCGCCCCTACCACCCTACTTCCACCCTCCCCACTCCTCCCCAGTCTAGACCACAACACCCTACCTCACCCTACCCCAGATCAGATACACTCGCGGTCAGAAGCTGTGTCCCGAACCCCTGGCAAAATGGTTCGTAAACAGCCTAGTTTTAAAGGTTCAAACAACGATGCGTCTCATTATACCACACAGTTGTTCGAATCATCAAAGCTCGGCTAGTTGCGATTCATTATGACAAGAGATCAGGACACAACTTCTGACCGCGAGTGTACAGCTATTCAAGAAAGTTTCGCATCCAACACGATCTTACAAAATATAATGACTGAAGATGTTTGAAAACTTTCAGTATTAACATTCTTTGTGATTAAGTATATAGGGTGTCCACAAAATACCCGAAGGAAACTTTGGGTCAGTAATCGTCTCCATCCCGATACTCTGGCCCAGGATTGCCTCGGTTCTGTTGATGGCCGCTAATTGAAGGTCCTCGAGGTGGCAAGAGCGTCCATGGGAACGAGTTGAGTTGGCAAACAGTCCACAGTTTCCCAACCAACTCCATGTGACTGGTTTGTTGCATTGGTGGGATCATGCAGGTAGGAAGGTAGGATTGTACTAATTGCTTTGGGTCTTCCACTATTATCATCATACAGTGATTATTTTATTTATTTATGTATAACTTCCACTTAAAAATTTTATAATGATATATAACGTATAATACTTATACAAATATCTTATCATATTTTTTTAGCTCCGGCCTAAGCCGAGAGCTCAAGGTCTTATCGTAATTATTATTCTTGTTCTTGGGTGACTCACTCACTCACTCACTCACTCACTCACTCACTCTTCTTGGGTCGACCATTTCTTAAAAGGGGTTCAACTCACTCACTCATTTCACTTGAATCATTAAGAGCCGGAGCTTTTGAAGGGTTTTCCTTCATGTTCTTGTTTTATTTGTACTGCTCTTTACTGATAATGTTACTAAATGTTTTGAATACTTCACACATTTATTTCTACGGCAAAGGTTTATATCAAAATACACGCACATATATAAGGTACTGTAAAATCATTTCTAAGAGCCAAACAAGATTTACCATTTCTGACCTTGTATGAAATATTTTTCCTTCCGTTTTAATACATTTCCAACTTACTCCGACGACGCCAGCCAGCGTTATCGAGAAAATTTTTACCTCACTTGTCAAAATCTTCATGACGGCTTCCCCTAAAAGCACCTCTCCACTCCCGCCCCAACATCTTATTTCCCCTTCCCTCACAGCCAGCCTCATCTCTCCTCCTCATCTTGGCAGCATCCTTCCTTTCTCAGCACTAACAACATTTTTCCTCACCAACTACATCTTTCCTCCCACAACCATTTTCCTCACCAACTACATCTTTCCTCCCACAACCATTTTCCTAACCAACTACATCTTTCCTCCCGCAACTATTTTCCTCACCAACTACATCTTTCCTCCTACAACCATTTTTCCTTCCCACAAACCATCATTGCTCCCTACAAGCATATTTCCTCTCACAACTATTTTCCTGTCACAACCATTATTCCTTTCCCACAACCATCTTTCCTCCCACAACCATTTTCCTCTCGCAACCATTGTCTCCCCATAAACCATTATTCCTCCCACAACCATTGCTCTCTCACTTCTATTACCCCTCCATACCCCCACCATCTCCCTCCCACCATCTCATTCTCCCTCTCCCCATCCCCTTCCTCCCCACCATCTCAATCTCCCCCCCATCCCCTTCCTCCCCCCCACCTCTATTTCCCCTTCCATCCCCTCCTCCCTCCCCACCATCTTCCTCCCACTTCTATTTCCCCCCCCACCATCTCCCCCCCTACACACCATCTCCCGGCTAACACGATCAGGCCCAAACAAACCAGAGTGATCCGCTCGATTTTCTCGTAATATGACCCCGGTTAATTCAATTGTAGTGGGTCCTGGGTACGCTCTACTGATTATGTCTGCGGTAGAGAGCACTGGGGGAACAGGGTAAAGAAAATAGTGGCTGTGTAGAGGTGTACTGTTAATTGTATTGCAAGGGAGAATGGAGACGAGGTGTGTAGGGACAGAGAGGATCGTGTGTGTGTGTGTGTGTGTATTGGGAGAAATGTGTGTGTGTGTGTGTGTGTGTGTGTGTTTAGGGAGAAGATAGTGTGTGTGTGTCTAGGGAGAATATAGTATGTGTGTGTGTAGGGAGAAGATAGTGTGTGTGTGTCTAGGGAGAATATAGTATGTGTGTGTGTAGGGAGAAGATAGTGTGTGTGTGTGTGTATGGAGAAAAGAGAGGCAGGATAGCACAATAGCATGAACGTGTGCAGTTTGTATGTGTGTGTCGTGTGTTGGGAGCATGTTAGTGTAGAGGCGGTGAGACGACGTGTGCCAGTACCATGATTTTGGATATTAGCGGCGATGAAAATGTGTGTGTTGCGTGTGGACGGGAATCTCAGTGTTGTATATGTGTGCGTGTAAAGGTGTGGCCCGTATACAGCCATGGCTGATAGTGGTGGACCAGGGTCCAAGGAGGGTTAGAGAGCAACTGAGCAGAGTTCGAACAAGTAAATTTTCCAAACCATTCTCAACTTTGAGAGAGGTTTAGAAGACTCACTTTTTTAACTCTGTTCAGTTGCTCTCCAAAACTCCTTGGACCCTGGGTCCACCACTATTAGCCATGGATGTACGTGTATGTTGTTTCGTGTGCGTGTAAATGTGCGTTGGGTAGACAGTGCATGTGCGTGTATGTGTGCGTTGGATGTAGCGTTAATGTGCGTGGTTAGTGTGCATGTATGAGTAAACTACATGTACAGTATGTGCGTGCGATTACCGTTTGCGTGCCTCCGTGTATAGCTCTTTTGCGTGTGTACATATATGACAGTAGCTTTTCTGCGTGTGTGCGTGCTTATATGAGTAGCTTTTCTGTATGTGTGCGTGCATGACTGTTGGTTTTCTATGTGTGTGTAAAATAATTAATCCTCATCAGCCGATTTTCCTTGACTTGCAGAATCTGTTTTACATATTGCCGAATGGGTAAATCTGATGCAGTCACAGGGGAGTTAAGGGGTTTGTCTGGCCTTCCTTACGTACTTTGCATGGCTATAGGTATTGAAATTTATAGAGCCAAGAGATTGAAATTTTTACCATTACCATCACTGTAAAATTTTTACCATTACCATCACTGTAAAATTGTTACCATTACCATCACTGTAAAATTGTTACCATTACCATCACTGTAAAATTTTTACCATTACCATCACCGTAAAATTATTACCATTACCATCACTGTAAAATTTTTACCATTACCATCACTGTAAAATTATTACCATTAGCATCACCGTAAAATTATTACCATTACCATCACTGTAAAATTATTACCATTAGCATCACTGTAAAATTATTACCATTACCATCACCGTAACATTTTTACCATTACCATCACCGTAACATTTTTACCATTACCATCACCGTAACATTTTTACCATTACCATCACCGTAACATTTTGACCATTACCATCACCGTAAAAATTTTACCATTACTATCACATATGGTATATGCCTTGTTTTTTTGCTCTAACCAGTAGTGAGTTTGTGTGTATACGTATTCCCATCCGTGTGTGTATCTGTGTGTGTGTGTGTATTATCAGTGATATATTAAAGGTGTTAGTTTATTTTCAGTTGCTGCTATTGTGTGCTGTAGTAACATTTATTTAGTGTAAAGTACTTTATCCCAAAGTTTAATTATCTTTTGATAATGCATATATGAAGAACAGCGCAGCAACTGACAGAAGGACATAGCGGAGGGGAAGAGAAGATAAAGTGTAATAAAGGAAGAGTAGGGAAAACAGCCCTAAAAAATACAGGAGAGACGAAAGAGAAATATTTACAAAACACCAGAACATTTAATACACAGTAATCCCTAACTTGCAATATCATGGTAACTGAAGGCTATAATAGGTAAACAAACCATAATTATCATTCAAAGGCAAAATAGATAAGTTCAACACAAACATGAAGATTAGTAAAAAGACAAAAATTATTAATGTTACAAGATTTAAATTAGTTACCGTAATTCGTAACCGTTTTCTCTTATATCGGCAGTGAGCAGCTCACATTATCTCATTGTTTCGGATCACAGCTTCACACGGGATAAGAACCCTGTGATCTTGTATGAGAATTGGAGGCTTCTAATACCATCTTAGCATGCCAGGAAACAAGCTCCATCCTTAAAAGTGTTGTTTCGTGGCAATACTAGAAGGATTCATTTACCTCCCAAATCTTGACTGCATCACAACAGGCTCCCTTAACAAATAATAAAGATTCACGACATCACCAGTGTACCAATGGATACCGTGTGTGGTGGCTGTGTATTCTCGTTCCTCGCGATAAAGATTATATACAAAAACAAACTTGGAAAGCAATCAGGGAAGTGTGTGGAGATGCCGTTGTTACATGATGAAGCCGAGTGAAGTTAACTATTGATGGTGAGGTTCGTTATAAATACTGCCAATATTTATGTACTATTAGTTCGAGAGGATATTTCTTCCGTGCCGGTGTTCAAGATGGCCATGTTGTACACGTCGCAGCCTCACCTCCCTCCACCTCCAACTGTCTTCATTCATTCACACTCCCGTCTCTTACTCTGACTCTACTTCGATATGGATGATGATTTTACTTCGTCCACTTCGCTTTAATAATAAGGTATGTATTCAGTAATAATGTATGCCATAATAGGTACTGTTATAGGGGTGGGGTCGGGGGGTGGGATGCCGTGTGTGGAGGTACGATTATTTCGGTCATTATTATTCACGTTGTTCTTTGTTGGTAAGTGATTCGTAAGTGTTAAGATAGGGGATGAACTGTGATAAATATATAAATAGATTGAACGCATCATATTATATTTATATGTTCTCTCTATCTCTGCCTACCTGCCTCTCTTTCTATCCCTGCCTGCCTTCCTGCCTCAATTTATGTCTGCCTGCCTCTCTCAATCCCTGCCTGTCTGCCTGCCTCTCTCTCTATCCCTGCCTGCCTCCCTCTCTCTCTATCCCTGCCTGCCTCCCTCTCTCCCTCTCTATCCCTGCCTGCCTCCCTCTCTCCCTCTCTATCCCTGCCTGCCTCCCTCTCTCCCTCTCTATCCCTGCCTGCCTCCCTCTCTCCCTCTCTATCCCTGCCTGCCTGCCTCTCTCTCTATTTCTGCCTGCCTGCCCGCCCGTCTGACTGCTTCTTTTATTTATCTGACAATCTACCTCTTTTCATCTCTCCATCCTTTTCTCTGGGCATGGATGGTGGTGTGGAAGGCAGCAGGACTCAACAAAGACTAGTGCTATTGACAGCTCGACTCACCAGCCTTTGATTTCCTCCCTCTACTTCCTCCTCCTCCTCCTCCTTGCCTAAACTGCTTGTGGTGGTGCTGCTGGTGGTTACGTGGTTGTTGTTGTTGTTGTTGTTGTTGTTGTTGTTGTTGTTGTTGTTGTTGGTGGTGATGTATTGATGAAGGGGGAAAGAGACTGGTTGTTGTTGTGGTGGTTAGTGATATGTTGATACCGATAATAAAAATGTAGATGCTTTGACACTTACGAAGCCTAGGCATAATGGTTAAAGGTGAATTGTAGTGTTCGGTTGTTGTAGCAAATTGTTGTAGGGTTTCCCATTTCTGATTATCTGTTGATGATCTGTGCACCAGCGAGTTAAGAGCATCGTCTCTTCTCAGGCAGACTGAACTGTAACTAAATCCTCCAAACTTGGCTACAAAACAAGTCCCCTTACTCGTATATAGGGGTGGTCTGTTTTTTGGCATAATTTGGAGGAATAGTTAGCCCTCCAGGTCGACAGAAATGATGTAATGTTGTCCCTCTTATTTATATGATGAGATGAATTTTTCTGGAGTCTTATTAAACATAGAGGCAGGTGAAGGGATGGGATGGATGGGAGGTGTTACGAGATGGAAAAATATATTGTGTACTACCTTCCTCTCCCACCCACGTAAAGATTTAGGTCTATTGTTATATCTTTTTTGTTGCATCTTTTTTGTTATATATTTTTTGTCTATACCTTTTTTGTTATATCTTTTTTTTGTTATATATTTTTTGTTATATATTTTTTGTTATATATGTTTTGTTATATATTCTTTGTTATAACGTTTTTGTTATTATTTTTATACATTTATGTTATTTTTTTTTGTTATATCTTTTTTGTTATATCATTTTTTGTTATATCATTTTTTGTTATATCTTTTTTTAAATAGTTTTTTTTTTCTATATCTGTTTTCTATATTTTTTTCTGTTTTATCATTTTCTGTTTCCGTGTTGGGCGGGCACTGGACCGCGGCCCCACACACACCGGCCCGCTGCTACATCACTCATTGGTAAACAAAAAACTCACACACACACGCACACACACACACACACACACACACACACACACACACACACACACACACACACACACACACACACACACACACACACACACTAGCGAGAGAAAGAAGGAAAGAGAGGATGTAAAATAATTGTGGGGAGTAAAAGTAAGAAAAGAAAAGGGGAGTTTAATAGTGAATACAGTCATGCCATCTACGAAATAAAGTCAACTAAAGATGTTAATAATACCTGGCCTGGCCCTTGGTAATGATATACAACATGAACAAAATCAAAGTATTGTACAGTATGGTACTTTTGCAGACCCTCGGTTAAAATGTACAAAAATATTAAAACTATAATATTATTCCTGTCTGGCTCTGTGTTATAATTTACAACATGAACAAAATCAAGGTGTTGTACCTGGTTGGCTCTCTGTTATGATATACTAAATGAACTAAATTATATATATTTTTTTTCTTTTTTTGTACAATACGTTGCTAGCCCTCAGATATAATAATTATACAGAAATGAACGAAGCCAAAATGTTGTTCCTGGCTGCTGGGTCTCTGTTATAATTTACGAGATAAACAAAACATTAAAGTGTTGTAAGTGTGTAGGTTGGTGGTGGTCGGTTATAATATAGTGTTGGGCAGCGGTGCGAGAACAGACGACTAGGGTGGTCATAATGAACCCGAGCCTCTCACGGCCTTATTAATTATGCCGGAGAAAGTGGCCTAATTGTGAGGGAGGTGTGAGGGGGAAGGTGGTGTCAGGAACGTGGCAGGAATGTGTGAGGACGTAGGGAAAGAGGAGGAGGAGTAGGTGGAATGTGTAAAAAGGTAAGGAGGAGGAGGAAGAGGAGTTTATGAAGACGTGGAAAAGAGGAGGAGAAACGTGTGAGGACAGAGAATGGAGGAGAGAGAGAGAGGAATGTGTGAGGACGTATGGAAAGAGGAGGTGGAGTAGGAATGTGTGAAAAGTAGGAAGGATGAGGAAGAGAAGTTTATGAAGACTTGGAAAAGAGGAGAAACGTGTGAGGACAGAGAATGGAGGAGAGAGAGAGGAATGTGTGTGAGAGAGATTAGGTATGTGCGAGTGGAAAGGTGGGAGGAATACAGAAGGAATGTGTGATGGAGGAGGAGTAGGAATGTGTGTATGAAGGAGAACGTGTGTGAAGGGAGTGTTAAGGTATGTGTAAGACTTGAGAAGCAGGTGAGAGGAAGTAAGGAAGATGTAAGGATATGTAGGAGGAAGAAAATATGAAATGAGGAAGGAGTAAGACTAGTGTGAAAAAAAAAAGTGCGGGGAAGGAGGGAGAAATGTTTGGGTGTAGGTTTGGACAGTGTAAACGACGAGAAGTTGTAAGTGGTTTATGAGGGAAATACTCTGAAAGATAGTTGGGAAGAGCAAAAAGACGCATGCCCTCTAATTCCAGTAAAGGGGTGAAAATGGTAGGGAAAGTATAGGGATGGAAATATATGGTATTCTGGAGGTTAGGGCGACGTTTGAGGTGGGTGGCAAGCAGGTCGGGGAAGAGGTCAAAGGCTAAGTAAGCGCTGGTCCCTCTGATTCGGGGAAGAGGGACGAGTAGGGAAATTATTCCTGTAAATTAGCAAAGACGAGAGAAAAGGCAAGGAAGGGGAGAAGGCCAGTGCCATACAAATAGACGTGAGAGATAGAAATAGGGAAATTAATTATAATTTCCATAGCGTTTTCCAAATAAAAGCCAATATATTTTGTAAGTGATTAAATGCAGTAAGAAAAGACTGGAATAGAAAGAAAGGAGACCGTCGTGTAAAGTGGAAGTTGAAGGAATTAAGACATCTTACCTTACACTGTGTTTAATGAACCACCTGCAGCCTATAAACACGAAACCACCTTAATTAATAACTAACATCTGGAGTCGCATGAAAGGAGACCGTCAAGTGTACAGTGGTGGGGGCCAAGAGGGGAAGGGGACCAAGGGCTAAAACATAACAGCGTAATAATAACTGGGATCTACCTGTCGTCCGTTTCCTTGAAGAGGGGGGTATTACAGTGTTGATAAATCCGGAGTAAATCATTCCTCCAAACTGTCCCTGGCAACGGGCAACTATTAATTTTACTCAATCTGGGTCCTGTTTCATGTCCTACTTGGAAGGAATCTAGGTGCTCCAATGTAGTAAAAGACCCGTACTACCTACCAACCAAGTTCTTGAGTGCCAAATAGCCGGTCCCAGTCCCCAAAGAAGGCTTGTAATAATCAATGGGACTGAATGAAGGGGGGAGGGAGGGTAGGTAGGTGGGTGGGTGGGTGGGGCCGAACCGTTCCTGTGTAATCTGGTAATGGTGTCGTTTGTAATGTGGCTCTGCTTGCCAATGGTATACCGTGGGGAGGGAGGTATTATTCTCAGCCCGAGTCTCCCGTGCCGCTTATTTCAAAGATGCATTGTGTTGTCGTGTGTGGAGTTGTCTTTTTGTTCTCATATTTGTAACGGGGTTTTAACTAATAAGCAAAGGAGTTCTTTTGATATTTTATGGTCGTTGTGTGTAGAGTTGCCTTTTTCTTTTCCTTGTTTTTTCTTCGGGGCTTAAATTAAGAGAGGAGTTTGTTTAATATTTTACGGTTGTCGTGTGTAGAGCTGCCCTTTTGTTTTTCTTTTTTTCTTTTTACGGGGTGTTAACTAAGCAAGGAGTTCGTTTGATATTTTATGGTAATTGTTTGTGTGGTGAATATAGTTAGTTACCTTGAGAATACTTCCTTGTCGTGTTACCTGTTACGTTGGGGAGATATTGAAGTTGTATATAGAAAACGTTTGGTTATATCGTATGTCTGAAGGCATATCACGAATCAAAGTTGAACATGAAAATACGACATCAAAGCAGCTGTAACTAAAACTTTAGAGAGTATCATACGAAAGTAGCTCATTAAAAGTAGTATAGGAAAGTAGCAGAAAAAAGTAGCACAGAAAAGTAGCACAGTAAAAGTAGTATAGGGAAATAACATAGCAAGCACAAGCAAGGCAGTAAATAAATAAAAGCCTTCATATGATCTCTGGTAACCTAACCTGACTTGGTGTTAGAAAATGAAAAAAGCCTTAACAAAACCTACATGTTCTGAGCATATATTTTTTAATGCCTTATCTGACTGTGCCACTGTGAGAGACAGGATAATGTTTTAACTTCAGGGAGGATTAATTATCCCGTTGGTAAATTTAGAAGGATACTGATTCCTCCAAACTATGCCACGAAACAGACGACCCCTGTGTTATTAATAGGGAATCTGTTTCTTGGCATAATTTGGAGGAATCACTAGACCATCACTTTCCCATCATCATCGTCCCTCCTCCTCTCTCCATCTTCCTCCTCACCCTTCTTCACCCTACTCACACTCTTAACCCTAATTCTGAATCACTTACTGAGGGAGGTGGAGGTTTGGTTGCTGCCACCGTTAGCAAGTAAATGGCCTGGAACCGACCAATGAGAGCCCTTCTTTCCCCATCCTACCGCCCTATCCTGACCTGACCCAAACCAACCCGGCACTCCTGGTAGCCTTTTGATGGATATTGATCGGCATTTAGAGAGAGAGAGAGAGAGAGAGAGAGAGGAGAGAGAGAGAGAGAGAGAGAGAGAGAGAGAGAGAGAGAGAGAGAGAGAGAGAGAGTGAAAATACTGACTTCTGACAATTGGTGTTTATAGAATGTAGTAATATTCCAGCCAGTAACACAATATACCAACCCTCATTAAATTTCATAATAAAATATAAAAAATAATCTGGCTAAACTCACTCTTTAACACGGTGGCTGGAGTAATGGGATGGACACAAAAATCACAGGACCAGAGAAGCAAATAGCCAGGTGGGTGGAATAAGGGAGTGGGATGGAAAACTCGGTTCAATTTAGTCGCTAAAAATTTGAGCAGGTGTGGAAATTATGCACGAGGATGCAAATTGTTGAAGTTAGGGCAGCCCGTCCCGCATTGCGTCCCCTCCCAACCCCATCCCCACCCCCTCCTCCCCCTCCCCCACCCCCTCCCCCTCCCTTCCCCTCTCTCCTCCCCTCTCTCCTCCCCTATCCCACCCCTACCCCCACCACCAGAGACTAACTTTCTGGATGCGGCGGACTTTTATAATATAGTTTATTTGTGTCTGGGATTACGTGCTTGTTTCTTGTTTCAAAAGAGGCTGGTATTGATGATAAGGGAGTATGAATTCTATATTTGGTTATTGCTATATTTCTACAGCTTATTATTTTTGTGGTAGCAATAATAATAAAAATAATAATAATAATAATAATAATGATAATAATAATGATGATAATAATGATAATAATAATAATGATAATAATGATAATAATAAATATAATAATTCAGAATTTAAGTTTTGAAACACATCTTTATATAATTAATACCGTAATTATTTTTGGGCCGAATCAGGTGTTTGATCATATTAATTGCAAACAGGTAAGTATAGTATAGTCATCCTCCATTTCCACATTGCCAGCCAGACCCATACTCATTAAAAAGTGACCAGATTATTGCCTGGGTTGTCGCTCCCTCCACTTGCACAGAAACAGACAAAATTAATGTTTAAAATGTTTGCTGCAGGATGATTTGAATATTATTGTAATGCAGCATTCATTATTATTATTATTATTATAATTATTATTATAATTATTATTATAATTATTATTATAATTATTATTACTGTTATTGTTATTGTTATTATTATTATTATTATTATTTTTATTATTTTTATTATTATTATTATTATATTATTATTATTATCATTATCATTATTGTTATCATTATCATTATTATAATTATTATTATTAAAATATGTTCAACTACTTTTGCACACACACAGCCAGAAATTTCAGTCGCTTAAAATATTCTCTTTTCTTGTCGTTCTTTGAGTTTTAAAATCCCACGAATTTTACAGTATTTTGCAGTGGACACAACTCCTGTGATGAATCTAGAATGTCTGATGTTTGGGAAAATAAGAAAAAGTAGACGTACGTTGCTGTAACTCCACCTTCAGTTTCTTCTGCGATAGTATATACTTTTTGAGCGATTGGTACAGTTGCTGCCAAATATTTCAAGAAACTACCTGCTTGAGTCTAGCAGGTATATAGTGTCTCGAATTTTTTGGAAGCAACTGCACTAACCTAGACACTTGGTAATGCTATAAGAAAAAAACCGTCTGTCTATTAAGTGTTATAAGGGGGGTGATTCACTTTTGATTCCTCCAAAGTATGCCAGAAAACAGGACCAAATGAACAAAAATAATGATGTTTCTGTTGCTGGGAATTGTGTTGAGGAATAATTTGCTCCAGATTTACCAACACTTTACTTCCTCTTTAAATAGTATAATCTTGGTAGCCTAGTCGTCAGTCATGCAGTGTCTAGTTAGTTATAGTATCATAGATATTAGCACTACACTATACTATACCCGACTCTGATAACTCGCTCTTTCCTCTGATTTGACCAGCGGGGTGATGGGCTAAAGTGTAAGGACAATTTTATACGAATCCTGGTAACTCAATCAGCACCTTGGCTCTGATCGTGGCCTTTGAACTGAGATGTGGCACTGAGAGGCATACCTATGTGTATAGAATTTCGTTCAGTCGCATTAATTAAGGAAATAATATGATATAGTGTTGGTAAATCTGGAGCAACTGTACGATTCCTCTAAATTTTTCCAGGCAACAGAACACTATGGTTTTTGTTCATTTGGTCCTGTTGTTTGTTTATCTGATCGTGTTTCCTGGCATACTTTTGGAGTTCTGAAGGTGCTCTAATGTACCAAAAAGGATAATACCTCCTTAATATCTAGGAGAGCGAGAATAACTCCAGTGCAATAATGTTTGAATAGATAAAGCGGAGATCATGTATATATATACGATAAGAAGGTATATGTTAACAGTATCAGTGTTGACTTGTGTGAAAGGAATCATTCCTATCGTGTTTAACAATCTTATCATGAGGACAGTTATAAGTCATGTTACAACACTCTGGCTTCTAAACTCATTTCAGAGGGAGCGTTTTCCTGTCAAGACGCTCTTTATGAAGCAATATCAGATGCCTGGAGAGTGTGGTGCAATGTTTCGTTTCATATGTCCACTAATTAGACACCAAGTTCATTTCTGTTTGCTTTGAAACTACACATACTCAGCTTTCTCTTATAGAAGTAATAATTTGTATGTATTATCCCTGTCCCCTAAAGTGTCTATCTGTATTTAGAAAGCTTTTTAATTTCTATCCTCTTTGAAAGCCTATAATATACAGTACATTACCTCTGTCTCCATAAACTGTAAATTTCCATCGCTTTGCTCTGTCTGGTCTCTTCTCATACGGATTCTATTATTTACATCAACCCTCACGACTAGCCTGCTGCCACTCACTTCAGACCATCGTTGCACTCTCTCTGCCACCACTCTCACCATATTCTCCATCAGCCCTCTCACTGTTCTACGCTCCATTACCTCTCATGTTCCGTATATGTTCATGCTCCTACACCCACCACCCTCTCTCTTTCTCTCTCTCTCTCCCTCTCTCCACTACTGTCTCTCACCTTCCTCCTCATCATGCTCTCACACCTCTCATACTCGCTCCCAACACCACTCGTGCCCTCCTCACCAGCCTTCCATGTGGCAGAAGTTGCTGGCTTGGGTAATGAACCTGTCCGTCTGCCCCGCCTGAGCAGTCACCGTGGGCCGTGGGATGTGAGGGATGGTAGACTTTGGAGCGACCTGTATGTACCCTTCTTCCTTCCTTCCCTCCTTGCCTCTCGTATACTCATTCACTCCTCTTAAGCGGTAGTGGCCTGTCTGTACCCACTCTCCTTCCATCCATCAAATTATTCCTTCCTTCCCTCGATCCTTTAGTCCCTCCTTCCATCCATCAAATTATTCCTTCCTTCCCTCGATCCATCAGTCCTTCCTTACATCCATCCACCTAATCATTCTTTCCGTCCATCAATATTTCCTTCCCTCCATCAGTCCTTACTTAATTCCTTACATCCATCCATTAATTTTTCCTTCCCTCCATTGATCCTTCCTTCCTTCCATTCCCATAATTATTCCTTCCATCCATCCATCAATTTGTCCTTCCCTCTATCAACCCTTCCTTCCACCAAATAATTCCACCCATCCATCCATCCTTCCTTCCTCATTTCTCTTACTACTCTTCTTATATTCTTTTGATCTTAATTTCGTTTCATGCCCTGGAAGATGAAGACGCACTGAAGATATCTACCATTAGAGGCTTCATCACAAATCCAACTCCACCACCACCACCACGAGCCTCTCCATCATTCTGACATTAATACCACAAGTCGCTATTTCAGGATTAACTATTTATTGTTTCAGTGGTATACACGGCCGCAGCAAAACTTTGGCTAACACGGACCATAATACAGTACAATCTAAGGTTCATATTCCATTAACGTTTGCCTGACTTCTTCATCTTGTTCTCCCCACTGCAAGATGACCTTTACACACACACACACACACACACACACACACACACACACACACACACACACACACGCATCTATCATTTCACATTTAATCAACACCTCATCCAGTCCTTCCTTACATTTTTATTTTCAGAATCGAACAACCATAATATTTCATCTTTATCTTTCATTTATCATCATCGTCATTTCTTATTCATTCCGTATTTAACTATTGTTGTTTGTTGGAGATTTTATCTAACAATTTTTCGCTCATACTTTATTTCTATATATATTTCTACGTCCATCTATCTATGTACCCTAAGTTTGTACCTCTATTTATTGCAATATATACATACATGTTTTCTGGTCATTTTTATTTCTTTAGCTTTATTAATTCCGTATTACCTTCCTCACCATCTTCCTTCTTCCTTCTAATTCGTTCCTCTTTTCACACTCATTCCTTTCCCCTCAGTTACCCCCCATCTCCTCCACCTCGGCTCTCATCCTCCTCTTCCTCTCATCGCTTCCCCTCCTCTTCCCTTTCCTCTTGACTGCCGTTTTCTGACAGGACGTTAATTTGGGTGTAGTAGGGTGATGCTGAAGGAGGAGGAGGAGGAAAAGGAGGAAGAGGAGGAGGAGAAGAAATCAGAAAAAGGTGTAAGAGTACGAACGGAAAGAGTAGGAGACGAAACAAGGCAAAACGAGGGTGATAGTGATGATGATGACTGATGATGCCTGATGACTGATGATGACTGATGATGACTGATGATGACTGATGATGATTGATGATGATAACTAATGGTGACAATAGTCGATGGTGATGATGACTAATGATGACGATAGTTAATGTTGATAATGGTTAATGATGACTATGATGATGATGCATGGTGATGAAGATGAGGAAAGAGAAATTAGGAAAATAAGGAGAACCAGGGGCAGGAGGAGAGCAATAAAGAGCATCATGGAAAAAAAAAAAAAAGACTGACAGGTATAAAGCAGAAGATAGATAAAAAGGGACAGGAGGGAGTGTAGTGAGTACGAAGGGAACACGACGAGAAGGAGGTATAGATGAAGGAGAGAGCTTTAATTAAGGGGAGAGTATACTTTTAGTACATTAAAGCACCTTGATTCCTCCCAAACAGACCCAAATGAAGAAAAATAATGGTATCCTGTTGCCTGGAATAGTTTGGAGGAATCATAATCTCCAAAAATGCCAGAACTATACTCTCTCCTTAAAGGTACAGTAGGACGTGAGGAGAATCAAAGAGGATTAACCCAGTAGTGGACTCAGGAGGAAGATGAAGGATTACAATATGTTACTGTCATACTGTTTATGAAACGAAAAGAGACGACAGGAGGTAATAGGGACAAAGATTATAAAGTGAAGTTCCGAGACGTGGATGATAAACACACACACACACACACACACACACACACACACACACACACACACACACACACACACACACACACACACACACACACACACACACACACAGACACAGACACAGACACAGACACAGACACAGACACAGACACAGACACAGACACAGACACAGACACAGACACACAGACACATACTCACACTCACACACACACATACACATGAAGAGATAAAAGTCAAGTTACGGTACCAATTCAAGGTGTCATCAGGTCACTATATCAATTCAAGGAGTAAAGTGGCATCGGTAGTGAAAGAAATCTTGTCACATTTCCAATTCAAGGAGTCAGTCAGATCACATCCCCAGCGAAAAGGAGTTCAGATTTACACCAACCTCGGGAGAAATTAGGTCACATTACCGGTGGTGGGAGGAGTCAGGTCAGGTCGTGTCGTGTCACTGGAGGAGGGGTCAGGTCAGGTCACTGGAGGAATGGTCAGGTCATGTCAGGTCGTGTCACTGGAGGAGGGGTCATGTCAGGTCAGGTCAGGTCACATCACCAGAGGGAAGAGACAGATCATTAGGCAAGTCTCGCTGAGCTGGTAATTTCCTTTTTCTAATTAGTGGCTCCAGACGTGGGTGGGCACTTCTGGCACTGCTTTATACCCCTGGCACTCCTTCCCTAGTATTGGCACTCATCCCACCCACTCTCATCCCACTCACTCTCATCCCACTCACTCACTCACTCTTTTCCCACCCACTTACTCACTCTCTTCCCACCCACTCACACACTCTCATCCCACCCACTCACACACTCTCATCCCACCCACTCATACACTCACATCCCCCCCACTCACACACTCACATCCCACCCACTCACACACTTTCATCCCCCCCACTCACACACTCACATCCCACCCACTCACACACTCTCATCCCACCCACTCACACTCTGTCGTCGCCTCTGAATCACAAAATGACACACTCACACTCGTAGTTCAATCTGCTTATACCACTCTTAATATTAGCACTTCTCTGTAATTCCTACCTCTTTATATTTCTTTGTAATGATATCTTTCTCTCCCTCTCATTATCTTTCTTTGTAATATTTCTATCCTTCTCTCTTTATCTCCCTCTCTTTATCTTTCTTTGTAATTATATCTTTCTTCCTTTCTTTCCCTCTCTTTATCTTTCTTTGTAATAATATCTTTCTTCCTTTCTCTACCTCTCTGTATCTTTCTTTGTAATAATTCTATCCTTCTCTCTTTCTCTCCCTCTCTATATCTTTCTTTGTAATAATTATATCCTTCTTTCTTTCCCCCCTCTCTATATCTTTCTTTGTAATAATTCTATCCTTCTTCCTTTCTCTCCCTATCTTTATCTTTGTAATAATTATATCCTTCTTTCTTTCCCTCCCTCTCTATATCTTTCTTTGTAATTCTATCATTCTCTGTTTCTCTCCCTCTCTATATCTTTCTTTGTAATAACTGTATCCTTCTCTCTTCCTCTCCTTCTTTTTATTATATTATATTATCATGTTATTATTTTATTACATTATTTTATGATATTATAGTAGGCTAGTTAGTATAATAAATTTTGATTGCCTTTTAACGAATAATAGGTCTGTTGTTGTTTGAAAGTTTGTTGTATCCCCACCCCTTTCTCTCTTTTTGTTCTCTCTCTCTTTCTCTCTCTCTCTCTCCTCTGACACTCCCACGCCCTCTGTTCCAGCACTCTGATAATATTAGATTTCATGACCCCATCACGACCAGTACCTTCTCCCTTCCCACCCAGTCTCCTCCTTGTCCTCCTCCTATCACCCATCCACCTCTCCTCCTCCTCCTCCTCCTCCTACTCTTACTCCTACTCTTCCTATCACCCATCCCCCTCCTCCACCTCCTATCACCTATCCTCCCCTCCTCCTCATATCACCCATCCACCTCCTCCTACCCAATCCCTTACCCCCACTCACCTATCCTCCTCCTCCTCCTACCACCCAGTCTCTTCCTCCTCCTCCTACCACCCAGTCTCTTCCTCCTCCTCCTATCACCCATCCTCCTCTTCCTCCTCCCACCCATATTCCCCCACCCACCCATCCTCCTCCCACACACTCCCTTCCTCCTCCCACACACTCCCTTCCTCCTCCCACACACTCCCTTCCTCCTCCCACACACTCCCTTCCTCCTCCCACACACTCCCTTCCTCCTATCACCCAGCTTGACAGACGCCTATTCAATTGACCTCCTTTCCTTATTCATTCTCCACCTCTTTAGTTCCACATTTTCATCGCCTCTATTTTCAGTCTCATTATACTCACAGTTCTCAGCATCCAACTGGTTTACATTAGGATCTACAGTATATACGGTTGTTTCCAGACACTCGCTATACTAACCACAGTGATTTATTTATTGGAGGATTTACAACATGAGGAGTGAGTTATAGGGTCTACATAAATCCCCACTACTAATCTTCCCTTGTCCAATCCAATAGACATCAACACATCCATTCACCGTCTTCATTCACTGGCCCTTCACACAATGTTATCAAGTTTTATATTATCCTTTCGTCTCGCCGTCAAAGGATCCATTTCTATCGGTCTCTGCCATCTCTTCTAAAACTCCCCAATTTTCTGCCTTGATATATCTTGTGATTCTCCTCTCTAATTATCTGTTGTTGTTTTTTCTTAGTTCATTGCAGGATTACCAGAAGAGTTGAAAGCGTAAACTCATCAACTCTTTTTAACATCACTATCGTCATCATCAACTCTTTTCAACATCCTCATCGTCATCACCAACTCTTTTCTCGTCACCTCTCTACTCATCACCACAATCATCAAACTCTTTACTTTACACATCAGCTCTCTTCTCATCATCATCACCACCATCATCATCAACTCTTTTCTCATCACCACCACCACCACCACTATCACCTCTTAATTAATTCTTCACTTTCTCATCATCACCACGACCTCATCAACCTCTCATTATCCTTTCTCCCAGTGTCATCATCGTGTCCCACCATGGTCCTAGTTCCAACCATCTCGTTATCCCTCCCCTTCCCCTTCATTCCCTGCTGTTCTGGCCCTTCCATTCTCGCTCGTCATAATCAGAGATGAGCCTCTCCATACGTTCCCTCGCCTCAAATGAACGTTGTTTTGGAGATAGAGAGCCGGGTGAATGTTCCAGTTGGCGAACAAGCACTATAGTTACTCCAACCACAGATTTTTTTTGCTTAACCCTCACACTGTTCATCATTTTTCTATTATTATTTTTTCTTCATTTTGTCTCTGCCCCCTTACCTTCTCTCTCTCTCTCTCTCTCTCTCTCTCTCTCTCTCTCTCTCTCTCTCTCTCTCTCTCTCTCTCTCTCTTTCGCTCTCTCTCTCTCTTTCGCTCTCTCTCTCTCTCTCTCTCTCTCTCTCTCTCTCTCTCTCTCTCTCTCTCTCTCTCTTTCGCTCTCTCTCTCTCTCTCTCTCTCTCTCACATACACACACACACATACTATACATTAAGTTTCTATTAAAGTTGAAACAGATATAGTCTGACATTTGCCAGTGAGAGGAAGCAACGGGAGGGGAGGTGATAGAAAAATACGAGAGGAGATGTAATTGAAGGATGAGAGGGGACGATAGTGGAGGGTAGAAGGAAGAGAAGCTATGAGTGGAAAACGGAGTAAAACAAACGAAAAGGTGTGGATAAATGGGTTGAAAAAAAAATGAGAAAAATGTAAATAGGGAAAAAAAGGAGGGAAGATAATAAGGGAAAAATGCAAGGATAATTTATGGATAAGTAAACACCACCATCCTCATCCTAACCTTGTAGTCTTTTGCCATCCTCTTGCTTCTTTTATTCTTCCTACCATCCACATCCTAACCCAGTTCCTTAAATCTTCCTATCATCCACATCCTATAACCTTGTAGCCTTTTATCATCCTTAAATCCTCCTACCATCCCTATCCTAACCCATCTTCCTTTACCATCCTCTTGTTTCCTTATTTAAATCCTCATACCATCTACATCCTAACCCAACTTTCCTTACCATCCTCTTCCTTCCTTCTCCTCTTCCTGATCCTGCTTCCTTTACCATCCTCTTCCTTCCTTCCTTCCTTTACCATCCTCTTCTTTCCTTCCTTCGTTCCTTTACCATCCTCCTCCTTCCTTCCTTCGTTCCTTTACCATCCCCTTCCTGACTCTGCTTCCCCTACCATCCTCTTCCTACCTTCCTTCCTGTTTCCACCATCAGCTTGCCTACCATCCTGGACCCTATACCTAGCTCTCATAGCCACCTCTGCCACCATTCACCACAACGACCCCCTGGCCCTTTGACCACTGATGTGAACCACTAGCGGGTAATCTGCAGGGCGGCTCTTGTGCAATCAGGGTCTGGTAATGAGGCTGCCGGCAACACGAGCACGACGCCTGGGGATCGAAGGGGATCAAGCAAAACGTCCGCCTTGCATAGTTCACGCCCAGTTAGTTGAGGGGAGAGTATAGTTCTGACATTTTTGGAGATTACGATTCCTCCAAACTATTCAAGGCTACAGGATACCATTATTTTTCTTCAACTGGGTCTGTTTTCTGGCATACTTTGGAGGAATCGAGGCGCTGTAATGTACCAAACGTATACTCTCCCCTTAAGGCTGCATGGGGTGAACTCGGCTCCCTTTCTTGCTTTCATTTTTAATCCAGGGTGTACTACTATATTTGGTAGAGGTATAATACGCCTATTGTTTACATTATTTTTCTTGTTATCGCCAGCACGGTTAATGGGCCACTTCCCAGGCACTCAGAGTGAATGTAGGTTATTAACTGGAGCTTCATGCGAGTTTTGAGTATGTTTATATTTCAGCGGCGCGCAAACTACATCAAGGCACGGAAAGGGTCGACACAGGAGTTCATTATTTTCTTACGACCAGCTCTTGCCACACAGTATAATATGCAGGAAGGGGAGGGACTGAGTCGAGTTCTATAGAGGTGGGATTGGAGAGACGTACAGTATGTATGTATTTACAATGACCTTCACCTTTACTCTTCCTATCCTTCCTTGCTTGTTCTACTCTGTTTTTATTTTCCCCATCCCTCCTGTATATATATTCCGTTTCTCTATATCTCTGTCTCCCTTTTTCTTTCTCAACTACTCTCTATATATCTCTTTCTCTCCTCCTCCTTCATACCCCATCATTTTCTCTATCTCTCTTTCTCCCTTTCTCTTTCTCAACCCCTATCTATATATCTCTTTTTCTCCTCCCCCTTCATACTCCAACATTTTCTCTATATCTCTTTTTCCCTTTCTCTTTCTCAACTCCTCTCTATATATCTCTTTCTCTCCTCCCACTTCATCCCCCAACAATGCTCTCTCCGACTCCCAACCTCCCTTACTGCCATATGTTATCAGAGATTTAGTGAGCGTTTTAAGAGGCCTATTGGAGGGGAAGGGAAAGACTGAGGCACAAGAGGGGAGGGAAAAAAGAGGAGGAGAGGGGAATGAAAGAAGAGGAAAATTAAGGAAACGGGGACAAGAGAGGCGAGGGAAATGAAAAAAGAGGAAAATTAAGGAAACGGGGACAAGAAAGTGCAATATATTTTTTTTAAGGAATTAAACGGAGGCAAAAAGGAACAACAAACAACCAGGAATCACAATATAATATGAGTTACCCTCAAGGGGAGATTATGTTGTTGATGAATTGGAAGGTCAATGATTCCTCCAAAGTAAGCCATGCAGGAAATAGACGATCTTAATAAGGGATCTGTTTCGTGGCATAGATTGGAAGGATGAGTAGCCCTCGAATTCATCAACACAAGAATGGCTAATGTCACCCAGTTTCCATCCCCTATAATTATACAGTATCCCTTATTCCCTGAAAGAGTAGAATGAGCCCTGGATGTCATATTTGCCTTACTATATAGTCGTGTGTGTAAGTGTGGCCTTTGATCCTGTCTGAAAGCTCACTCGTAAAAGCAGGATTATAACGAAATCCGAGATTATCAATATTCAAAGCAAAGTTACAAATATACCTACTCATGCTTTCAGTCGAAGATATAGTTGATCTAGGGATTAACCTCTGTGAGTGTAGGACTGGAGCGAATAGCAGGTCCACTCACCAATGTAGTAGTAAAAACAAAACACACATAGGCTTAGCTGAACAAACCATAGAATTTGTTGACTGGAAATTACTGTTTATAGACACAATCCAATCAACAGTGAGGACCGATACAGTGATGCTGAATAGGTTGAATTTCTCTGAGTCTACCTGTGCCCATCAGTTCACTCATAATAAACGTCCCCCCTTTAAATTAAACCCAGGCACGAACGACTGAACAAATAAAAGGCTGTATGCTAAATCCACCTCATCTGGATTATATAACCATGAGTGTTCTGAGTATCTTTCCAGCCCTGTAATTATTAGGCAGTAAATTTTCGAAACTATGGGAATTACCTCTTAAATACTACATGCACAATTAGAGTACCTACTGTAGTGTACTGCAAACATGACTCTGGTGGGCACTTCACATGTTCTTTATGTCCGTAATAAGACTGGACGGTGAAGAGTAGTGTGGTGGTACATGCACAATTTTCCTCGTCGTGGGAAGGAAATCATGTAATCTCGCCATCATTAGCAGCAACATATCCCCTGATGCATACTAACATAAAGTCCGCATTTTGATTGCTTCATTACAAGGTCGTCAAATTTTTAGATTCCTTGACAGTTAAATTGGGTGCAGTTTTTTTTAACCTTTGTTCTTGCGGTACATATTCACGTGAGTTTTGCATAGCGTGCTGAATAAGAGAGAATGTCCGGCCACTGACTCACGTATTGAGGCTGAAACACATGGATAACTTACCTCTTCATTTGTGGAAAACTATTAACATTAACTTATGGGGGTGCGGGAATAGGGGGACAGGCTTTGGGGTGTGTGGGAATAGGGGGACAGGCTTGGAGAGGGGTAGAAAGCATGTCCCCTATTCCCGCACCCCCATAACCCCTCCCCAAGCCTGTCCCCTTACTCCCGCACCCCGAAAAAAACCCCGACCCCTAATACCCCTCTGACCCCCCCCCCCCGCACCCCCTTAATCAAACTCACACATTAGTAGAGGAATAGATGGGAGTTTGCATTAAGTTCATCGAGCATGTGTGTGATTTCTCCAGTATTAATATTAAGAATGATATTGTTTTATATGTGTGCTGTTGTAATGTAACCAAATCACTGGACCTCGTTACTGGCGTGAGGCTTATGCATAAACTGGTGACACAGCAAAAGAAGGAGTGTGAAGCCAGAATAATAGAATCAAGGAAAGGGAAGACCTAGAGTGAACGAATGTGTTGGCAGTTTAGACGTTGAGGGCAGAGGAAGGGTAAGGGATGCGATGGAAGGAAAAATAAAAATGAGAGAGTTTGCATACAGTATGAAATATACCATAAAGAATTGAGGGCGAACGTAAAAAAAAAGTCGAACCGGAACAGTGGAAGGAACGGAGCTGTGGGTATTGGGGATAAGGGGGTATATATATAGCACATTGTTTTGGGTGGTAAATCTGGAGTACATTATTCCTCCAAACTATTCCAGGCAACAGGATACCATTGTTTTTCTATCGTCTGGGTCTGTTTCGTGGCATACTTTGGAGGAATCAAGGCACTCCAGTCTATCAAAGGTATACCATCCCTTCATAATTATGAGAGGTGAGAAGTACTGTTAGGGAGGTAAAATCCATAGAGGAGTAATTAATCTAGACAGAAGGAAATGGAGGAGGATAAAAGTGTGTTCAAAAGTTTATAGTGAAGGGAAAGAATAGCACTGATTAGGCAGGAATGAAATGAAGCGATAACAAGGCGAAGAAGGAAACATGAATGAATGAAAAGAAAAATGTGATGATCAGAAAAAAACGAAAAAACATAAACAATTGTATCAAAAGGAGAACATTTGATTGAAGAAGGAAAAAAAAGGGAAAACAAATAAGAGAATGGAATAACATAGAAATGGCTGAAAACGAATATGGGAAAAGGTGAAAGGATACAACGGAGACACGAACACAGAGAAAGAAAGAATGAAGGGAAGAATTGCATGGAAGGGAGGAGATGAAGTTGAGGGGATTGGAAGGGAGAGGAAGGGGAGATGCACGGAAGAGGGAATAGACTGATGGCAAAGAGTATACAGACTAAAAAAAGAAAAGAAAAGAGGTATAGGAGGGGAGGTAATAGGATAGGCTTGAGAGGGAGGGAAACACCAGCTAGGGGAAGTCGATTCAAAGAGTGAGAAAATAAAGGGGGGTTAGATTAGATTAGGTTAGGTTAGGGGAATAAATGTGAAGAAGAGGGATGGAGTGGGGAAGGAATCTGGGGATGAACGTATGCGGAGGTATGAGTGGTGAGTGGTGAGGAAAACGGAAGATGAACGTAAAGTGGGGAATAAATGGGAAGTAGAATCATGGGAAAGAAAAACGTGAAGATAAAAAGGAGCAGGAAGTAGGAGGGAGTCAAGGTAAAATAGGAACGGAGGTGGAGAAACATGAAGGATGAACGTAACACTATGAAAAAAAGTGATTAAAGAGATAACTACAATATAAGAACGCACGCAGTTTATAGAGGAAAGGAAATTGTAAGAATGGGAGATGGATTACAGATTCCTCCAAACTGTATCACACACACACACACACACACACACACACACACACACACACATATATCCTAATTATTCATATACTTAGGATTGGCTGTTTGTTGACATAGTTTAGTGGAATCAGTAGCCTTTTAATTCACTCAACAATGACCCCTATATATATATTACTGCATGAGGTGGGGTGTGAGGGAGTCAGGGGGTCAGTCAGACATCATTGCCCCTCCCTCCCTCCCATCCGTCTAGTTCCCACTCTGGTCTTCCCGGCGAGGCTGCTGAAATATGTAAGAGAGAAAGCAATAAATTTGACCTTGGAGTTGAAACAGATCGATAATGAAATACGCAGCTGATATATAGCAGACGCCGACGGACTTGGATTACACTCTGGAAGGGAGACGAATGTTGTGTAGTCTGTCTTTAACGTTGCAGTTGGTGCCCATGTTTAGATATTTAGTGTTATCTCTTCCACCCTACACTAAATCTCATTGGAAATAGTTACACTCGGAATATATAACTTTCTATGTTTTATAACCACAGGCAAAATACGTTCTATATACTGTAGTTTTAAAACGAGCGTATGGTATACAGATATAAATAATTTTCTGTGTCGTGCCATAAATAATATTGTTCAAATACATTCACTACCTGTAAATTGCCTCCCGCTTTATATTCTCTCCCGTTATAACTGGTCACTGCCCTGGCTGAACTATGGCCCCGTGAAACAACGAATGGTGGCGACAAAATACTGTTGCACATTAGCCCTATTTGTATAAACTATTGAGTAGCAGTACCTTTATAATGTGAAGCCAATGGTTGCTTACTTGCTTGCTTTGTATGTCACACCAATTATATTCAGCGTAATGTAACTCTGTGTTGTTGTTGTTGTTGTTGTTGTTGTTGTTGTTGTTGTTGTTGTTGTTGTTGTTGTTGTTGTTGTTGTTGTTGTTGTTGTTGTTGTTGTTGTTGTTGTTGTTGTTGTTGTTGTTGTTGTTGTTGTTGTTGTTGTTGTTGTTGTTGTTGTTGTTGTTGTTGTTGTTGTTGTTGTTGTTGTTGTGGTGTTGTGTTAGTATTCATGAGAGAGGTGGGGGGGGGGAGGAGAAGGGAGTGAGAGAGAGAGAGTGAGTTCAAAGCAGAGTGACAGGCATGAGGAACCAAAACAGGACAAGGAGCAATTAAACTGAGAGCAACAATAGAGTGTCGTACCAAACTCAACTACACACACACACTCACACACACACACACACACACACACACACACACACACACACACACACACACACACACACACACACACACACACACACACACACACACACACACACACACACACACACACACACATTACAGGATTCTCTACACTGTAATAAATGAATGAATGGATGAATGAAAATATGGATGGATGAAAGTATGGATGAATGAAAGTATGGATGGATTGATAATGGATAGAGGATATGTTTCGTGACATTGTACCTGGAAGAATCACTTGCCTTCTATTTTTTCCATTCAATCTCCCTAATATTAGATCTTACTTTAATTACCAAGGGGCGACAGCTCTAAAAGGAATTAAGAAGTAAAAAAAAAAAAAAAAGGATTGCGAGCGACACTGGCAGGGTTCTCGATTTTGCCAACATCTGAGTGTCGATTCTGGGCTTCCTGGACCTGCAGAATAGCGTCCCAAGCATCGCCAGAGTCCCATTCCACTTCGAGAAACAGACAATTTCTTTTTATTTTACGAGACAGCAAGCAAGCGAACCAGCAGCAGCAACAGCAACAGCAGCAACAGCACACTGGTCCATTATTCCCAAGGCTATGATGATATTAGTTGTTCCTTTTTGAAGTAAAAGTTTATCATTTACTTTGGTTACGCTATAGGAGAGGCTACTGGGGATTAATCTCCTCATAAATCAGAGCGTATTTACTTCATAATTGCCTTAAGAGGAGATTATTGTATTGGTGAATTGGAAGGTCTTTGATTCATCCAAACTATGCCAATAAACAGATCCCCTAATAGTACCACTGAGGGCGTCTGGTTTCTGGCATATTTTGGAGGAATCACTAGCCTTCTAATTTACCAAGAAGAACATCATGAGAAAGTTAGGGTAATTCAAAGAAAAACATCATGAGAATGTGTATGTGTGTGTGTGTGTGTGTGTGTGTGTGTGTGTGTGTTGCAGCTGGGAGGACAAGTTGTAGACTGCCACTGACTACTAGACCCACACCAGGCTACAACGACACTACACCAGCTGTATTAGTGTCCTGAATTGACACACACACTCACTCACTCACTCACACTCACTCACTCACTCACTCACTCACTCACTCACTCACTCACTCACTCACTCACTCACTCACATTCTTACTCACTATTACTCACTCACACACACACACACATACAGAGACACAGCCACATTCATCACCCACTCATCACCCACTCACGTTGATTCTCACCCACAGGTTAATTAACGACCAGCAAACTGTAAAGAGACTCTGCCACGGTTCCGGGTCTCACTCCATCATTATCAGCAACTCATTTACCTCCACCAAAAACACGTTCAGGATTTGCATATGAAACTCTTTGCGACGTTTAACATAATTATTTTGTGTTTCAGTGTTGTTTATCTGTGGTTGGCTAATTAATTAAGTGAGTAATTTATCTATAGTGTGGAAGAATTTTAAAGAGTTATTGATTCATTTATACTTTGCTATGATATGGATTCCCTATAAGTAGTAAGCGAATGAAGGGGGTAATTCTCTTTTGTTACATTGGAGTGCCTTGATTCCTCCAAAGTATGCCAGGAAACAAGGATAAGATGAACAAAAATAATGGTGTTCTGTTGTTTGGAATAGTTTGGAGGATTAAGTTACTCCAGATTTACCAACACAAAATTTCCCCCTTAATTAAGATGGTCTGTGTTTTTCCTTGCATTGTCTGGAGGAATGAATCTGTAGCCACATATTTCGTCCACATGGGATTATTACCCTGGACTGTCCCCTAAAACTGAGGTATAAAATTTAATGTATGAAAGTAGATTATATCAGAGAGGGAGAATTGTTTGTTTACATGCGATAATCCTAAGTAATAAGGATGAAAATGATATAAAGAATACTTGCAAAAACCCTGACTCTTCATAAACAAGTACAGTTCAATACTCAAGAGATTATTAGGGGCAGGAGGGTGAACATCAACAACCACTCGAGAGATTTAATTTAACACAAACTCATAGACACACTCGTATGCTGTTGGTATGTTGTGTATCGCAATCTGTGTAGCGACATTAACGAAGCCAACGAGAGGTCAGGGTGAGAGGGTCAAGGGCACACACACACACACACACACACACACACACACACACACACACACACACACACACACACACACATACACACACACACACACACACACACACACACATACACAGACACACACAGACACACACACACACAGACACACACACACACAGACACAGACACAGACACAGACACACAGACACAGACACAGACACAGACACAGACGGGTTGGAGTGGTTGGAGTGGAGCCTGTGTAGGTAATCTGACGTTGCTTGTCAGTGGGGAAGTAGAGGCAGCTGTGGGGTTCGTTCCTGGCACCGCGGGTAACACATGCAAACCTTACACACACACACACTTATAATATTCTCTGGCTCATATCTTTGTTTTCATTTGGTTCTGTTTTCTTCATGTTTGCTGTCCCTGTCTCACTGCTTTGCTCTTATCTATATATCTTTATTTTCCTTTTGTTCTATATTTCTTTCGTTTTGTTTCCTTCTGTTCTATTTAGTGTCATTTTATTGCTATTTTGTTTTTTATATATGTTTTTCTTTCGTTCTCTTGCTTTCGTTCGTGCTTGCCGTTCCCATCTCTCTCTATCTATTACTCTTATCTTTGCTTACTCATCCTTCAGTTGTTTCCACCTTGCTTGCTGTCCCTTCTATCAGTCTCCTTCTCCCTCGTGGTATATAAAGTCCTCCCCGGCCAGCACATTCTTCTTACTTCCCCTTTATAATCTACATTAAGTATAGGGTGTCTCATCGATTCTCCCTCATAATGCTTAGTGGGTTAGTGGTGACTCTCTTCTGCACTAACGGGAACCCTCTCTCTCTTACGTCCAGCTGCAAAATTAAACGCTCATAATTTATTCGCGGACAATTTCATACACGCTCGTAATCTCACAGTGAAAAACATCCCTCGTAATCACAAGCGGGGGCACACTTTCAGAAACCCACTGAATTTTCACACAAGCGTACATAATTTCTTCACACGCACACGAAAGCGCATTATATCTCCCCACCGAGTCACACACGCACACACATGCAGACGTAGGTTCACACACACACACACACACACACAGGGCACGAACACACACATATTAATCTCAGCGCAAGCCTCATTCCTTTCCGTCCCCCTCCCCCCTCCCACCCACACACACACACACACACACACACACACACACACACACAGACACCAGGCCCATCACCCACCCCTTGTGAAGCCGCCAGTTGTTTGCATATCCCAGTAAATCTCATTAAGCTGGCGTTTATGTCCTACAATATGGTCGCCTCCGAGTAATGGATGGTCTGACTGAGAAAGAGCCCTCGTCTCTCGGCATTACTGCATGTGCGGGATGGGAGGTGCATAACGCAGAAACCCCCGCCTTCAGTTAATGTCTGTCGTGTTAGTTTGTATTCATAAACACCTATTGAGAATCTTACTGGCTTCATTCCGTCTTTCAACCTGTACATGTGAAGTAGAGGTAAAGTATAGGAGAAGTCTGAGAGTCCCTGTGAAGAGTTCTGAGGACTTGAGATTATTCCTGGCATGAAGCGGGAACCAAGAGCTTGGCTTATACCTGCATGGGGTCTCGCCAAGTGAGAAGCCCACCTGAGATATATGTGCAGCCTACCGCACTATCTCATTTAAGAAGGCGCCTTCAGATTCAAGCTCAAAGGGAGAGACGAGGGAGAGGTTGGGACAGAGAGTGAGAGAGAGAGATAGAGTGAAAGAGAGACAGAACAATAGTGAAATTGAGACAGAAATAATGAGATAGAGAGACAGACTAACAGTCATACACAAACATAAACAGACAGACGTGATGCAAATCCTATGTGGCGTAATCACAAGCCAACCACATGCTGCTAATTACAACAACCATCATCCGCACACATGCACTGAATAATAATCCCCAACAAACCAAATAAACAATGGAAGAGGAACAGCGCTAACTAAAGTTGTCTCGTGCAGAGGGAAATATCCAGGTTGTCAGAATGCATAGGTGAGACATGTCCAACTAGCCATGGTATTGACTCCTACACAACATTCTGCCGAGGGTGTAGTGTTAGATTGTGTGTGTGTGTGTGTGTGTGTTTGTGTGTTTGTGTGTTTGTGTGTGTTATAGAGGGGTGGGTGGGTTAGGCAGCTACTAGTATTTATTGCTCTCTTTTCAAATATTTATCCTCCTAGTATCCTTACCTTCTTCGTCTCTTGTCTTTCATCCTCTCCCTCCTCTCTCATAACACCTATTCCTCGACCCTCTCCCATAGCAACCTCCTCTCTCTCTCCCTCTCGTCCCCCTAGCCTCTCTATTTCCTCCACCCCTCCCTCTCTTCCCCCTAGCCTCTCTCCCTCCATCCTCTCTTCCTCCACCTCTCCCTCCCTCTCGTCCCCTTAGCTCCTCTCCTTCATAATACCCTCCCTCCCTCTCGTCACCCTATAGCCTCTCTCTTCCTCGCTCCTTGTCCTGTCAGCTACACACTTCCCCCCTCACACTGCCCCACCTAACCAACACCTCGCCTTAGCCTGTCTTCATCCATTCCTCTCCGGTGATATCCTCTGTCCCACCACCACGGCCACCCTCTGTGTTCCCCTGTCACCTATCTCTCCACAACACACCGACTCCCTTCCTCTGTCTGTTGGCGAGGGATGCGGCCAAATTGGAAGCCAAAACCAGGGTAATTTACGTCACATGTTGGCTATGTATGGCCCCAGGAGACGTGGAGAAATGTGTGTGATGTATGCATTGTATAAAACGGACTCTGATTTAGGCCTGCGGGAAGGGGAGTCCGACCCTGACGCTCTGGACTGATGCACTGTAATATTTATGGGCTATTAATATGAAAGAAAAATAATAACAAAATGTCAACTAGATATTTTTCATGAGCGGTGTGTATTTTTGAATATTCAATGTGTGTGCATCTCGTTTTATGTATAAAATAATGTACATATATTTATGTTCGCGATCATTGCCATCAGTTGCGTGTTATTATTGTGGTGTTCAATAATAAAATGGCTATAAATATGATGAGGATATTCTTTTCATTACAGGTAACCCATTGCTTGTCTTCAGGAATCGCTTTCATACTCGTCCACAACTCAATATCTTGCCACCATAAAGCGACCATGGTGCCGGAAATGCAGTTGTGTTGCTGTTATTGACTCCTGAGAATGAAACAAAAGGATCCAATATAAGCAATGTTGAGACGGACCTGATTGTACAGTGGCTGGCTGACTGTTGAAGGACGCTCATATCCTAAGGTAACCAAGAGGCTGAGTCTCTCTCTCTCTCTCTCTCTCTCTCTCTCTCTCTCTCTCTCTCTCTCTCTCTCTCTCTCTCTGTTTGTGTCTGGACAATCAAATATTGATGGAAACTTTTTAAAATTGTATGTGCTCAATACTCTGTGTATACGATCAGATCATAAACATTATTCTTGAGCCACTAAGTTGGCAATGAATATCCCAAACTTCCTTTGGAAGTGCATTGACGATAAGAATTATTCATATGCAGCTATTGGTAAATTCAAGATAGAGAATTGCTGTACTCGAAGGAGATGCAATAATAATAGGATCATTTGGGATATGAATAATTGTGTGCAGACGTTGAAAGGAGATTTGTGGATTAAGCAATTATTACTGTCGTAGTATTGTTGGCAAAATATTGAGGAGGGGGTGGATAAGTTGTGTGCTATTATTATGTAACGAAACGGTACAGTGAAAGGTCAGTAGTGAAAATTAAGTATGTTCGTTTGTGTAGTATAGTTTCGTACATTGCCTATGATGATATAATGGTCTAAATGCAATACAACCATATTTTATGATTGCTAGTGATATTCGTGTGGGAAGACAGTCGAAATAAATGGGTGCCAGGAATATTCGTGTGGGAATACAACCAAACCTAATGGCTGGAGGAAATATTGGTTTGGAAAGTGACAACCAAATTAAATAGCTGGCGGAAATAATGTTGGTGTGGAAAGAAAGCTGAAGTTTCGGCTGACAGTAGTGTAGTATAACACACACACATATATATATAGGTGTGGTGTGAGTACTGACGTTATTATGAAACAAACCTACAGCCTCTCTCGCCTTCACCCCCCACCCCTGCTCCTGTTCCTGGTCCTGTTGCAGCCCCTGTGAATTGTGGCCATTAACCGGGGTAAGTTAGTGGCTGCGCTGGCTGTGGTAAATGAGTTTCCCTTCGCCACTGCACCATGCTTCGTATTACTGCTTCCATTTGCATCCTACACGGGGGCTTACTGTTTCATTAGCGATATTTCATGGCGTGTTTAGAGGTGTTAATGTGTAGTGTTGGTTGGGTCATTAGAATCGTCTCTCCTTCATTAATTAATTAACTCAATTCACCAAGAATATTATCGTTGGTTTTACTCTCGTTTTCCATCAATGTCATTTTCATTTTAAATACATGTTTATATACGCGACGATGATAATGGTGATAAGATTTGCGTATAGGAAAGTGTATGTAGCGACATTCCCTTTTTATATATCTTTCATTCGTGTGAGTTGCTAGTTGGGGTGGAGATCAAGCCATGCCAGACAGATATAGCGGTAACATGAACACAGTATGACCGAGGGAAGTGTAAGGGCCGTGAAATGAAGTGCACAAGAGGATGCTAGAAGTGAATATCATTAGAATTAACATGTGGGGGGTGTTGGGCCTGTGTGAGACAATCAATAAAATTAAAATGGAAATAGGTCAGATGAATGTGATAGTGTGGAGAGTGTCAGAGAGACGATTTCAGTTCCCTATCTCGCCCCTATACCTTAAGATTTGAACACCTATTAACCTACCTACCTACTAAAGGCTACCAAGGCTACCAAAGAGAAGTTCATTCCCCTAGCTGGCCGTTCCTCGAAATTGAAACATTTATGGTATATATACGTTTTGGTGTATAGGTTACCGGAGTTTGTAGAAAGGTGGATGTCGAACGCCAAAGTCAGGAAGGTAGGCTTATTTGGAAAGGCTGCTCCAACTCGCTTCCCATCAGCTGATTGCGTCCTCGACATAAAGTATGGAAATGGCGAGGGAAACGAGTAAGCAGGAGAAAAAAAATTAGGTCCTTGTGATTATGATGATGACAATATTACTAGGGTTGTTATTGTTGTAGTTTTTTTTAATCTAGTTATAGATAATATTGATAAATTATCCATGAATTTATAATAAAATTATAATGATAATCCTAATTATTATTATTATTATTATTGGTATTATTATTATGATTATCATTATTATTATAATAATTATTATCATCATTATTATCACTATCATTATTATATTTCTTAATCATAATACCTGTTAAGCTGGTAGTAGTGGAGGGAGGGCAGGAAAAACCTTCACCTTCCTTGTTTTTTCTCGCGATAAAAAAATTGAGATGTTTTTTATGCTAAAGCGTAAGTAAGTAAGGTCAGTAAGTCTGCGAACGGTAATAATAGCTTGATAGTAATTATCTCTTTCTCTCCCTCCCTCACCCTCTTTCACCAGGATTTTTCTTTTCCTCCTATCCCTCTCCCTTCCTCTTTTGTCCTCCTTCCTTCCTCTTTTTCCATCCTTCCATTCTCTTTCCCATCCTTCTTTCCTATTTTCCCATCCTTCTTTCCTTTTCCATCCTTCCTTAATCTTTTTCCATCCTTCCTTCCTTTTTTTCTTTCCCTCCTTCATCTTTATCGACCCTTCCTTCCTCTTTATCAATCCTTTCTTCCTCTTTTTTCTCCTCCTCCCATCTCTTTTTTCCATCCTTCCTCTTTTTTCTCCTCCTTCCCACCTCATTCCCCTCCTTCCTTCCTCATTTCCCTCTTTCTTTCCTCATTCTCCTCTTTCCTTCTTCAATCCCCTCCTTCCTTCCTCATTTCTCTTCTTTCCTTCCTCAATTCCCTCCTTCTTTCCTCATTTCCCTCCTTCCTTCCTCAATTCCTTCCTTCTTTCCTCATTTCCCTCCTTCCTTCCTCATTTCCCTCCTTCCTTCCTCATTTCCCTCCTTCCTTTGCTATGGAGGCGCAGGTTTCATCCTCTCCAAGTTTTTTTTTCCCTCTTTTTTTTCACATCCCCTTTTCTGTGTTTTTCTTCGGCCATTAATCTTTCTACTCGTTGTTCCTCAGTGCCCTTCCCCTCCTAATACCCTCACTTTTGTTTCCCCTCTTCACTATTTACCATTTTTTATTTTTTTTTACCTCTTTTTCCTTTCTCCTCTCTTTTCCTGTTTGTATTTTCTTGTCTCGTGCCTTTCAGCATCCTGTCGTCCATTACACACACACACACACACACACACACACACACACACACACACATTCACAGCCCGATTATCTTCTTTTTGGTGAACTCTCTCTCTCTCTCTCTCTTTTTTTTCTCTCTCTCTCTCTCTTTCTCTTTCTCTCTCTCTCTCACACATATTTCTACATCATAGTATATATGAGGCACAAATAATTTAGTATGTGCCTTCTCTTGTCTGACATAATTATCCCTTTCTTTGTGTGCCATTGTAATTCCATGGACCTCATCCCTTCTCTCTCCCCTTGTTTATCTATGCTGTTTCCACGTACTCTTTAAACTGTTTCACTCTCCTACCAGTTGTTTTATTTCCTTTCCATTCCCTACTGCCACCACTCACCCACTCTAGCTCAGTACGTCTCTGTCATATCCCTCACCGCATGCAGCTCACATTTATTTCACTTCAGTCTCTCGTTTTCGGATAGTAAGAGCCAAAAGTCGTGTCGTGAAATGGTGTGGAAATGTAAGACGACGGCCGAGACGAAGTAAACAATGGTCTGTCTGTTATCCTGTACTGTATTCCGCCGTGTGTCATGCATGGGGTTTTCATTATGGTTCACCTTCAGTACATTCTCTCCCCTATAGCTGCCATACAGTCTCACCAACACGAGGTTACAACATTCTCCCCTCCTCTGCATGCTTCTCTTTCCTCATCATCTTCCATCCACTCTTTTCTCATCCTCTTCCATCCACTCTTTACTCCTTTTCCTTCCTCATCTTCCATCCTTTCTTTTCTCCTTTTCCTTCCTCATCTCCCCCCCCCCTCCTCCTCCTCCTCCTCCTCCTCCTCCTCCTCCTCCTCCTCCTCCTCCATCCTTTCTTTTCTCCTTTTTTTTCTTTCCTCATCTCTCCCCTCCTTCTCCTATATTTCTCTTTCCTCTTCCCTTCTCCTCTTCTCTTTTCTCCTCTTCCTTCCTCATCTCCCTTCCTCCTCCTCCTACATTTCTCTTCCCTCCTCCTCTTCTCTTTTCTCCCGTTCCTCTGCTTCTCTTTCCCCTTTCCCCTGCATGCGTCACTCTCTCTCCTCGAACCGGCCATCTCAATCGACAACATTCCCCTTCCCGATCAACCCCTCACGTGTGGCGTCTTGGGCTCTCTCATGTAATCTTGGGTATGAGGCAAGAGTCAACAGCCGGGGAAGGTTTATTGCTCGTCAACAAACAGAATGAGGAGGTTCGGTAGTAAGATGGTCCCTATATGGCCCAACCCACGCCAGCACTTCTAGACAATGGACAGGGAGTATCGAGGAAGGAGGGATTATAGGGAGGGACTTATACCTTACTGACGGAAAATGAAAGGGTTGAAGGAAAAGGGGAGTAGTTGACCTGTGGGTGAAAACACGTGGATGAGAAATATACTAATAACATAAAAACATCTTTACAACTCGTGAATCTAAAGGACCCTACGAAAAAAAATATATAAAGGTTTTGAGAAAGATAAATAATACAACTTGTGAATCAAAGGGACCCTGTCATAAAATTATAAAAGTTTTGTCTTCATATTTGTGCTATTTATGATTTGTTTATTATGTGTAGACTGAAAATAAAACAAAATAAAAGCTTAATAATTCTAAGTTCAGGGAGCTTGAATTTCATCAGCATTTGAAGAGAACACCAACTAATGAGTCATACAATGTGAGGGTAATTATTCTCGATTTAATGTAATGATCCCTCAATTACTCCAATTAACTTATCGGATTTATTCCATTTTAGTCACACTGGACATTTGAGGTTGAAATAATCTAGTTCCATGGTGAATTAAATGTTCGTCGTTTCGACCTCCTAAATAAAATACTTGACTCTTGACATTTATATCCCTCATAATATTGCAATTACTCTACCCCCTCGACAAATTTATCTATAATGTGACTTTTTTAATTAGTCATTCTCGCAAATGTAGCCTAAGCAGATTTTTGCAGTCTGTATGCATTTTGTTTGAGGGTTTAGTGTTGCATTCTTTCACTAATATACAGAATAATAAGAACTAAGCAATTTTGCAAGGTTATACCATTACATAAGAGAGACATGATATATAATGAAAATTGTAATAATAATAATAATAATAATAATGATAATAATAATAATAATAATGATAATAATAATAATAATAATGATAATAATGATAATAATAATGATAATAATAATAATAATAATGATAATAATAATGATAATAATAATGATAATAATAATAATAATAATAATAACTCGTGATGTCTGCTTTATCCTCCTGACAACTCAACTACCTCCTTTATGAACACTCTAGCACTCCACAGTCAAGAGGGGAAACAAATAACACTTTAGCATTATATTAAAAAATGAGTAATTGACAAAATGATGGAGGCTCTTTACAGATTATAACATTCAGCAATTATAACATTCAGCAATTATAACAGTCGGTAATATAGTATAACAGAGTCTTGTTTCACTGTTAAGTAACTTTGCTCCTGGCATAAATCTGATCTGGGTAAACATTTTGTAAACAAGATTATAATATATATATATATTTTTTTCGTTTGAGGCAACATTGGCAGTATTATTTTCTGGTTTGTATTAAAGTATGATCATATACCACTACAGATTAAATACTACCGTGAACTGAGATCGTTTTTATGATAACATTATTCATGTATACTGCAACACTGACTGCATCATAATCTACTATTTAATGCTAGTAACTCCATAGTAAATAACTCATTTCACAAACAGCGTGTGGCTATAAAACTATTAATGGTGTTGTTATTATTGAGGCAGATTCGGTGGAGCTATAGATGAGATATTTCGGTAATGATTTATTATGTTTTATGTGTGAGTGAACAGTGCTTCCCATCCCACGAATACACACACACACACACACACACACACACAGAAACACTCACATACACACATTCACACAAACACATACACACACACACATACACACACAAACACATACACTCACACACACACAGAAATACACACACACACTCACACATAGAAATACACACACACACTCACACACACACATACACTCACACACACACATACACACACACATACACACACACAGAAATACACACACACTCACACAAACACATACACACCAAAAAAATATATCAAACATAAAACGAGAAGAAAACAACAGCTCTGATTCAGGAAACGAATGTGTGAGTTATTTCATAATAAGGGATTTATTAATTGTATTGTGCTTTATATTTACTTAAACTGTATTCAGGATTCTGTATTTTAATAATTATATTGTGTTTAGTTGCGTCTCGGGGAAAAAGGATAAATATAAAACGTTCTTCTCCTAAATGTTGGGAAGAGAAAACGATATCTAGTAGGATTTATTGTCGAGGAAAAGAAAAGGAACAGAAGTCATGCCGTAATATTGAAAGGTTAGAGAGGATATCTGAATATGGAGAGACGAACAATGAAAGAGGAGGAGGAGGGATAAAGTGGCCAATATGCTGAAGACAGGAGGAAGTATTAGGTAGGATGTGAGACGAGTGGAGTTGGGGTCCCGTGCAGATATGAACCAAAATGAGATGGAAATTCAAGGGTAATAGGAAGAGGACTGATAGGAAAGGAAAGGAAACTAAAACATGAAGGAAAAAGATGTAATACAAAGTTGAGCTCTGCAGGGGAAAGAATAAACGAAGAAGGACGGTGATCGAAAAGAAAAGAAAAAATAATTTGATACGATGGTAAGAATGATCTATGTTATCGGAGGTAAAGGAAGATAGTACAGAGTTGGATAATTTTAGAGCAACCGATTTCTCCAAACAATTCCAAGCAACAGGGTACCATAATTGATGTCAATGTTTTGCTGTTTCCTGGCATACTTTGGAAGAATCAATGTGCTCCAATATACCAGATGTATACTATACCCTTAAGGACCCTGTGATATAGTTTAAAAGTTGGAGAAAATTAGTCCTTCAAATAGGACCATGAAACACACACACACCTATAGGGAAGGAGCTTATTTGTTTTGTGACATAGGCAGGAGGAATCAGAAGTCTCCAATTTTATACATAATCACAGGGTCACCACATCTACCAAGTCATGAAGTACAGTACAGTATGAAAGTAATATAAGCTTCACAGACTCGTAACAGGAAAACCCAGAGTAGTTTAATAGTTTCCCCGTGGATAGTATAATTCTGTAAAGTGAATTTATTGGGTCGATGATTATCCTTAATGTTATCCTTCTTGTTATCCTTCTTGTTATCCTTGTTGTTATCCTTGTTGTTATCCTTGTTGTTATCCTTGTTGTTATCCTTGTTGTTATCCTTGTTGTTATCCTTGTTGTTATCCTTGTTGTTATCCTTGTTGTTATCCTTGTTGTTATCCTTGTTGTTATCCTTGTTGTTATCCTTGTTGTTATCCTTCTTGTTATCCTTCAAAAATAGTGAGGCGATACGACTTTTGCCGCCAACTGTACATGAGGGGTAGGGACCGTGGTAATGATAATATATGGTTTGGTGAGCTATTCATAAAAGAGGCTCAGAAATAAAAGATAAATGTCGACAACGAGGGGTGAAGGAAAGATTCGGAAAGGGGGAGGGGGAAGGAAGGGAATAATAGAATATGGAGCTTACATTCTTGCCGTCACGGGGGGGGGGGGGGGAGATAAATGTGTGTATGTGCAAGTCTGAGTGTGTATGCATGCGGTGGAAATTTGAGTGTGTATGTATGTGTGTATGTATGTATGTGTGTGTGTGTGTGTGTGTGTGTGTGTGTGTGTGTGTGTGTGTGTGTGTGTGTGTGTGTGTGTATGAACGTGTAAATCTGAGAGTGTATGTGTGGACGTGTAAGTGTGAGTGTGTTTGTGTGGACGTGTAAGTGTGAGTGTGTATGTGTGTTAGCTCATTATGTGAGAGATTATATAAATCTTGCTCGGCATTCAACATAAAACATTAACCTATATAATATTATGTATATACAGTACAGTACGTATCCTATCATAGCATTTGCTTTGAATATAATAAATACCTTTCTGTATGTAATCATAATAATGTAGTACTAAATAACCCGAACAAATTCATCGCCAAGGGGTTTGTGGTGGTTAACATTTCATATCTATTGTTGTTTAGGATAATAAACAGTGTGGGCGTGACACATTTCCAGATGTTATAAATAATCACACAATATATTAGCATTAACTCTGAAATCTTGAGCCTTCCCTTCACATTCTCCATTATAATCCGAGACTATAGACCCGCAGATGAGTCAAGGTCGACCTGTGGGACATGGAAGTCAGGTCAGATCAGGTCTGAGATGAGACTTGTAATCCAACAACTAGGTATATAAAAGGCATTAGATATTTTATTAGATACTTTCCAACATAAAGGTTTTATACAACTTACTAATAGTTCTCATTACAAACTTTAGGTCCCAAATTTAATCTCCAACATAACCAAACTTTAGGTCCCAAATTTAATCTCCAACATAACCAAACTTTAGGTCCCAAATTTAATCTCCAACATAACCAAACTTTAGGTCCCAAATTTAATCTCTAACATAACCAAACTTTAGCTATGAAAACTATATAAATTAGGAAATGGGTAACTTGATAATGTGACTGTAGGTGGTCACTAAACAGGCTGTTATGGTTGCCACTGACTGGACATATGAGAGGCGACCCGATATTTTCCCTATAGGTTAATTGGTTATAAATGAAACCCAAATGGATACTTAGTGTGTTACGAGCAAATCTTCATCAGTTTACCATAACCTGCTACAGCATTAAAGTTTTATAGTGTTGTGTACTTGTTCGATAATATTATTTTCGTCATGCACTATTAGTTGGCTGGCAGTGCATCGAATCATTTTAACCATATGTATCAAAATTTAGTGTTGTGTACTTGTACGTTAAGATTGTTTTTCGTCATACACTAACGGTGGATGTAGCGTAATGTACAAATACCGGACGAAAGATCATTAAGTCTATAAAGGAACAAAACAAACCTGTATAACCTTGAATCGAGGCTCACCACTGAGTTTCCAATTTCACTCCTGTGTTGGTCGGCTGGAGTCTGGAAGGTGAGTGTAGTGACCAGCCATCCAATAAAGCAATAACGGGCTGCACAACCTCCGTCTCCAGATTAGAAAGGAATTATTCGGAGAGGAACTATACTTTGTTTTTAGTGAGGGTATAAGATAAAAGAAGGATTATATATTTTGTAATGCCTCTTTTATTTGAGTTCGTTGGTTGTGGGTATATATATATATATATATATATATATATATATATATATATATATATATATATATATATATATATATATATATATATTGTTTGTGGTTATATGGACGGTAAATTAGGGGTTTAGACGCCACTTTGAACCCGAAACTACCATTCCCTTTCATATTGACTCATCCCTTCTTTCCTTCCATTTACATCGTGCTTGCGGTCCCACCACTCTCACTCTCTCTCTTTCTCTCTCTCTCTCTTGCTACAGCGTCTTCCAATACTCTTTCTCTCTCTTTCTCTCTCTCTCTCTCTCTCTTTCTCTCTCTCTCTCTCTCTCTTTTAGGGAATCATTCCAGCGGTTAAGCGGTTAAGTTTAGCGACATTAACAAGATGGCAGTGCAACCCAGAGTTAAATAGACCTTGAATCAGAACCGAGAGGAGATGGCAATGGGAGGAAGAGGAATGAATGGTGGAGGAGAAGCGAATGGTGGAGAGACGAAGGAAAATGGTGGAGGAGGAAGAGGAGAAACAACAGGAAGGGGAAAATGCATGGGAGGGGAGGAATGGTGGAGGGAAAGCGAACGGTGGAGAAACGGAGAATAGAGGAAAATGAGGAGGAGGAGGAGAAAACTAAACAACAGGAAGGTGGGAATGGAGAAGGAGGAGGAGGAGAAAGCGATAATTTTGGAGAGGAAGTAAACAGGAGTGAATGAGAGAGAGAGAGAGAAAGAGAGAAAGAGAGATAGAGAGATAGAGATAGAGAGAGGGAGATAGATAGATAGATAGATAGAGAGAGAGAGAGAGAGAGAGAGAGAGAGAGAGAGAGAGAGAGAGAGGGGGGGGGGGGGAGGGAGAGAGAATGATGAAGTGAGGGAGGGAGTGGGTAATAAGTATAGGTTCTAGTAAGGGTTATATAGACTCACACTCCTCATCAACACTTAACATTATAGTCACCTGTGAAGCTGCCTCAATGTGACACCTCGGTAATTGGTGCTGATCTCTTCAGCTTCCACCATTCCAACCTCAAACCCGATCCATTCACAGCCTCTACCCCCTCACACTTGATCCTCCCTTTCACTCCCAGCCATTCACCTCTATCGCTACCTTTCATTTGCTTCTCCTGGCCACCATCCCAAGTTCCTTTCATGTGTTATGTTGTTGCTCTCTGTAAACTACGTACTTAATGTATGTATGTAGGTTTGAGGATGTATTCGATACCGGCATCTACGTTTGTATGTGGCTTGTTTATGTGTGATGTATACTTGCATGTATCTTCTTCAATATGTTTGGATATACGGGTATTTGTGTACGCTGTATGTATCCTCTGTTTTCAGTCTTCCTCTATTCCTTTTCCACCATCATCAAAATGTCATGACTTTCCTTCCTACTTTCCCCTCGTCTGTTCCCCCATTTTCCTGCCTTTTCGTTTCTGATTTAATTAGTAGCGTTTTACTGATCAGTCCTACTATTTTCCACATGCAATTTCATTTTTCTCTTTCCCTCTGACCTGTTTTCCCATTCCTTGACCTTTCTTCCCATGTTTTCACCGACCTTCACCATTCCAAGCCTGTACCATTCCAAACCTCCATCATTCCAAGTTTACACCATTCCAAATTTACACCATTCCAAGTTTACACCATTCCATATTTACACCATACCAAACCTGCTTTAGTCCCACAATGCATCATAACATCCCTTCTGCTTTCCTCTCCTGTTCCATTTTCATCTTTGTTCAGCCTCTACCCTACATTTCCCCCTGGTTCTAGTGACACTTGCCCTTCTCTCTCTGACCCTGACCAGCTGTACTCATGTTTGTTTGACTTTCCCCTCTAGCACATTTTCTTTCCCCCTTTGCCACATACATTTTCATACCCTACACGCACACACACACACACACACACACACACACAGACAGCAAGTCACCCACTCACATCCACTCCCACCACTCTTGCTCTCTCATCCACTCACTTCCACTCGCTCATTCCCATCCATTCACTCACCTAAACTCTCATTCTCTCACTCACTCACTCTCATCCACTCACTCACTCACTCACTCTCATCCGCTCACTCACTCACTCCAAACACAACACAAGGCCAAACGAAACAGTGAGAGCAGCAGCAACAGCAGTCATTAGGTTCACTCCCCACTCTGGCCTCCCGTTTTATCACCCCAGCTCACCCCAGCTCAGCCAGGCCGACACGGATCAACTCGACAAAAGCGGGTGTCACAAGGCATATACATGATACCCGTGGACGGTTTCTCTTTGACTTTTCATTGTACTGTACTGCATTATTTTCAACTGCTGATATGAAATGCAATATTCACACATGCATGTTTCGTATTTTAATCGGATAAGCGAGTTCAATTTGCATCCACGGATTTTATATTTATCTTTGCTACTCTTATGGAAACACAGTGTGCTACATAATTTATGAATGTGACATTTTCCAAACTGCATTTATTATTAAGTTTGTCTGCGGCTTTGACATTTGTTAAAGAGTATGCATCTCATCATATGCATGGCCACCCGTCTTACAAATGGATTATAACAGCTTTCTGTCCCTCAAAAAGTATTGTCGTGTCGTTAAATTTGGTGTAAACATATGGTAAAGAGCGAACTATACTGGGCATGAATGTTATTGTGGTGGGGCTTTCATTATGTTTCACATGTTACATCAAATCATCGGACAAGACAAACCACACGACTTTTGTCTTTGATAGTACTGTACCTACCCGTCTGTTCCCGGAAGGTTGGAGCGAGACGTATGCATGCAACTATTTCGAAGAACTCTTGTGTTTGTTTTTATTCACTGAGCTGGATGTTCTTTTCATTCGGGTAACAAGCCTGTAGAGAAAACTAATGAGGGGGTTGCGTGAATCGGGTACATTAAGCCAAAGCCAACAGGAATGTGGAGGAAAATATTATCTGTATCAGCCCATAAAACCATCGATATGTTTATGTGCGTGTGTGTGTATATAATATTATACGTGTATGTGGGGTGAGTATGTTTTGATCTGCGTGCGTGCGTTAGGGTGCTTGTTTATGTGAGTTTTTATCTTCGTTACTATAAACAAAGTTACATCCTGGACTATTCATTTTCCTTTTGACGATACGGAGATACTTTCTTTGAAGAAACTTGAATGTCTCCTGATTCCTCCAAACTGTACCATAAAACAGATCTCCTATTATTAACTTTGAGATCGTCCACTTCCAGACATTGTTTAGGCGAATGAATAAGTCGCCCTCCAATTCACCAAAAACAAATTCTCCCCTTAATTAAGTACCATACAGGAATTCCTCAGAGGCATACATACATACATACAGTACATACCGGTACCCCATTTCCTATACTCATAACTCCTCCACTCTCCCTTTCATTATTATTATATCTGACACGATAATGGGTGGTCCACAACAGCTTCTGGTATACTGGCAAGAGAAAGGAATGGAGTAAATCCGGGAGCTGTAATTGCTACTAACTGTGTTGGGATTGTTGTGTGTTTTAGAGAGTTGTTGTGGCAGCGATAGATTCATTCGTCACTCTCAGACTCCTCACTAAAGGTTAATATTTCTGAAAGGTTCCCACTACTTAATTCAAACCTGGACAAGACAATGTGAAAATACATCAAGAATATTTCACGTATTACCATGAGTATTAATTTTTGACACAGGAAAGCTTGACTATGTGTACCGGTAATAATAATTAATGTATATTATATTATGATCAAAAATAGATGTACGTCCAATACACCTGACATGTTTAAAACCTTAAGCCATGCGAATATAGAATGGGACATGGATAGTGGAAGCTCAAGTTACAATACAGAATAAGGAATATCGAATGACAGGAGAAATGATGAATTATTGTACTCGAATATGCATATATAGTACATCATCTCTTTATAGCATACCATACCATCGTAGTTTGTCATCACCATGTCATCAGGTATGTTTGTAGTACCACTGTATACCAAGGTGCTACATTAAATCATCATTCTCTATTATTATACTGTGACAGCTTATCAATCACAGTACAATATATAACTCAAGTTCATGAACACTCAAGTACATACATCAGTTCGTCTCATACACCAAAATAATATATATCCATTCAACATATTTCACTCTAATCTATCACTATATGAACGTTATTGATACCTCACCCTAAACATGCAATAAAAATATAATACCCACTGTAAACTTCACCTGCACGCAGCCCACGACAAACCACCACAGTGCTCGTCTGAAATAGGTGACCATATCATACCACAACACCAAGCCTCAATAACAATCCCCCCCACGGCACCAAAACACAACACAACACAACACAACACGACACAACACGGCATTGAATCACAGCACACCACCACAATGACGCATCGATACACAGCACGCTATTAAAACCGCAATCATAGGAAAACAACAGAGCCCATGAAGCAAGTCAACAACACCACCACCAACATGTCACCACACCAACATACCACTACACCAACATACCACTACACCACCACACCAACATACCAACATACAACTACACCAACATACCACCACACCACTACACCAACATACCACTACACCACCACACCAACATACCACCACACCAACATACCAACATACCACCACACCACCACACCAACATACCACCACACCAACATACCAACATATCACCACACCAACATACAACTACACCAACATACCATCACATCAGCATACTACAGTACAGTACAACACCAACATATCAGCATACCACGACACAAACAAACCCACATATCACCACACCATCACAGTAAGGCACCATCGCAGTATAACACACAACCATACTACCACAACATAAACACCAACATACCGTATCAATAACACACACACACACACACACACACACACACATATAAAGCAAAAACACCTCATAACACCCCCCCATCACTCCACCCTTTACACAAACACAACACCACGACAAACAACAACAACAACGCAGCATCACAATGTAAGAGACGAGGGAACGGCCCGCCTACGTAGTCACAAAACAGAGAGACGAACGACAAACAAAAAGTTTTAATCCCTGCAACCAGTACAAAGTCGAGTGAGGGACATTTTTTTTTCTCTTACTTTAATATATTTTCTCTTTGTGTTCGACGTTTTGACATCAGAACACACTTCCATTCAACCTTTAGTACATCTTTTTGGGTCAATCGGTCGTCTGTGTGTGTATCTTTTTGTTAACATTTAAAGCGGCATCACTGTTCGAAATACAGAAAGTGAGGGAATGCATAAAACACACGTCATTTTACTATTAGACTGTTGTAGAGGGAATATAATTTTGTTGTGATGGTTAGGATCCTGGGGTCGGTTACACTTTTAGGGAAAATGAAAGTACTGTTCTTTAGCACGACAAAATTAATGTTATCAATTAAGACTCCATAAATCACACTCTACTCTCTCAGCGTATAGTAAAGTCATGGTCTAATGTCCTGCAACCTGGTGAATAAAAGCGAGCTATTTGAGTTAATTTTATGAACCAAAATTGCACACACCAACAGCTATAGTTTCGGATCATTTTTCGAAGCCCTCTCACTGGAAGGTGTTGCAGGACTATTGATCATGACTGTACATGTTATGGGAATAAATTCTGTAGTTTTAATTCTGGTTCATAATGCCACTCACAGAAACGTCGTGAGAGAAGGAATGCTTCGATGATGATATAAGAGTTAATAATAAAACGTTTACCATATATTTTGGGAAGGATATTGTGTGTGTTTACTGGAGCCGCAGTGTGTAAAGAATGGCTGCACTTAATGAGCTCCACGAAGCTAGACAAACGAACACAATTTCAATAACACACTGCACTCCACCCGTTACATAAATTGGAGGCTAATAATTACGGTATACGCAAGGCGAGACATAATTGGGCAGTGCGGGAGGGAGGCGGCCGGCAGAGAGTAACAACCTTCATTACACCACGAGCTGGTTGTCATTTAGGGGAGTGTACGACGTCTCTTGTTATGAAAGGCTTCCAAGGCAACAACTGACCGAGCGACCACATCATTGCTTGTCCTCATATTCCTCATTTGTTTTCTTCATATTCCTCCTTTTTAGTCTTCATATATTTAATAAGATTTTTTTTTTCAATACTGGAGGTACCCTTGGCCCTTTTCATATAGTCCTACTTCCATGTTTGTAAATTCTTCTATATATCACATTTATAGAAATACAGACACTGGTGTACGAAACCAAGGAAGAAATTATGTAGTTGGTAAATTATACAAACAATAAAAAGCTTCAGTGGCTAGAAAATAGACGAAGGCATATTATCAATGAAGAAAAATCAACATATGTATTATATATAATAGATGTTTCGTCGCTTGGTTAGTGGTGGTGTGTTGAGGCGCTTCTCGTGTGCCTCTCGTCGTCAGTCCAGAAATTACCCCCAGCGAATGTGTTATTGTGGGGCTCAAACGGCCTCATTTCCCCGTCAAGGCTGAGGAGGAGAGTCTGATTGGCCGGGTTCCTGGGCTGGTGCGTGGCGTTATTTGGAAGACGGAAATGGTTGCTTGTGTGACGTAAAGGAGATAAACAGTCTGACAAATCCAGCTGGAATTTATCTTCATTGTTTTAAACAGGGTCCTCCAGCCTTTGCACGGTGTTATTGTCTTCCTCTTCAATTCAATTCAAGTAACAATAGCTTCAAGTTGGATTTTATTAGTTTGCTGTAAGAAATTAAAGCACTTTGCTCTGACAAAGAAGCAAACTCTGAATAATGCAGGTGGGTGGCTGAGTTAACACAAAAAAAGGATATTCCTCAGACTATATAACAAGCGGAAGAAAACGAATTACAAGAAGAATTATATAGATTGGAAGACTGCCATAATGTCTTGCTACTTATTATTGTTAGTAAGGCTGATCAGACTGTGTCACATACTTTAATGGATTTATTTTTATTTCAGATTTACCTGTTTGTTTATCGTATGGTACACTCTCACCGAAACATTTACAAACTCATTCATTCATCCAGTTTTAAACTTTTATATAAAATTGCAGCCTTCCATTTCTGGTTGGTTTGCAGGTAGAAATATTATGTTATAGAACTCAGGTTAGTTTTTTTCATGCCATATTTGTATATACATTTCTTCTGGTGTTAGTCACGTTCCCCTTCTGCCTCCTCCTCCCCAACACCCCGGATACACCTCCCCCACCACTGCTGTCACTCCCACACCTAGCCGACTCTCCCTCATCCCTACTGACTCTCCCCCATCCCTGCTGACTCTCCCCCATCCTCATATCTCACACTTCCCATTGCCTCTCCCTTTCCTCAACCTCTTCCACATTTCCTTTAGCTGTTTTTCACCTGTTCCTGATACCTCACCCACACACCCTCACATCTCACACCCACACATACCAGGCACCCCTTAACACCTCACCCACACATACACCTTAACACCTCACCCACACATACCCTTAATACTTTACTCAAACACACACCTTCATAACACACACACATCTTCATAACACACACACACACACACACCTTTATATCACACACATACACACACACCTTCACAACACACACACCTTCATAACACACATCTTTATATCACACACACACACCTCCCTCCCTCACCCAAAGCCCGACTTTATAAAACCTCTGACTAGACCCCTTCCCCAACCCAGAACAGCAGGGAGGGAATGTCACACACCTGCCCTGCCAGCCTCAAACACCTGCTAAACTCTCACACCAGCTCGCCTCTCCAATCCCTTATATAACATTATGGTAAAACTGTATGTATGTAGGCGATACCTTTATACCTTTGGTCCAGTATAACAGTGTTATCGTTTGGTACCTGAATGACACTTATTATTATACTCTCTTCCTTCTTGTGACCTTTTAAGACCATATTATAGCCTCATGATTATGTACATACACTACCGTCAATTTTATATATCCCTCATACCGGCCTCAATGTCACCTATAGGAGGTAATGCCATTCTGCCTATGTTCCTTCCCACGGTGCGTTACCCCTGTGTTCTAAAGGTTAATCTCATGGGTGCTCTTGTACAACATTAATACACAGTAACCGATCATTTTAGTAGTGTAGAATTTTAAGACCAGTAATCATCTGAATTGATCTATTTTACACTCATTTTTCTAAATTTTATTTCATATTGAATATATTTTTATTAATGATCATATCTATTTTTTTTTATTACCGTGTGTGTGTGTATATGGAGCAACAAAGTTTGAGTGCGGGACTGAGACGCAGCGAATCTCAAGATCAAGTTTGGAGGATTTACCGGGATTTACATACGAGTGAGTTTCATAAGTTGCTTAAGGTGGGAGGGAGGTGAGAGTTGGGTCAGGGGTAAGTGGTGAGTGTTGTGGTGGTGGTGGTGGTGGTGGTGAGGGTTGTGGTGAGGGTTGTGGTGGTGGTGGTGGTGGTGATGGTGGTTGTGGTGTTAGTGGTGGTGGTGAGGATTGTGGTGGTGGTGGTGGTGGTTGTGGTGGTGAGGGTTGTGGTGGTGGTGTAGGAGGTGGAGGTGGTGGTGGTGGTGGTGGTGGTGGAGTTAAAGGGGAAGGAGAAAGGACATAAGAGTAAAATAGAGTTAAGAGAAGTATAGGAATGAAAATAGTACTATTAATTAAAAGTGGATTGAGAAGGAGGAAGGCTAACATAGGACATGGTTGTTGCATTGTATTTGGAAGATAAGATTGGAAGATACATTATTATTATCATCATTTCGAGAGTGAAGTACAAAATATTACCGACTATACCAATACACCATTGTTTTAATCCAATCTCGTACTATGACCTAAAAACAAAGCACAAATGTCGCCAGCCAGTGAGATAAATAGATACAGAGGCAAGGAAAATATGGAAGAGAAAAATAGGAGAAGATGCACGAGAGAGAAAATGAATGTTACTGGGGAGAAACGAGGAAGCCGAAAAATGGGGAAAAATGTGTGAGAGGAAGAGAAGCGCAGGTTGAGAGAAACGCAGAGGAAAAGGGGAAGGAAGATTTACGTACGAGTGAGTTTCTTAATTTGGTGAGTGAGGGGCTAGATGTGTGACGCAACGAGAGGTGATGAGAAGTAAAGGTGGTGATGGAGAGTGCTGGTCTGTGTGTGTGTGTGTGTGTGTGAGAGAGAGAGAGAGAGAGAGAGAGAGAGAGAGAGTAAGATAGATGGACAGACAGACGTACGGACATAGAGGCAAAACAACAAACACAGGCACACATAGACAGACAGACAGATCAAAAACTAAAAGACAAAAAAGAGATAGACAGAGAGCTAGCTAGGAAATGAGACGAATGAATGGTAAAATTAATTCATATCTAAAATAGACGTGACGAAAATAAACACTTGAAGAAATGGGGTAAAATGTGACTGGAATTAGTAGAGAAAAGAGTGACTACGGAGAGGAAGAGAAGTGGGGAAAAATGTTGGAGAGTAAGAGATTTATGCGTGAAGGAGAGAGTCTGCGGAAAGTGACGAAAAGTGTGAGGGAGAGGTGAAGGAGAAAGCAACGAGAGGTGAAAGACGGAGTGAGTGAGTGAGTGAGTGAGTGAGGAACGAAGTAGGATGGAAGGAGAAGGATATGATAAATGCAACTCAGTCTACTCGTAACTTAATGTGGTTTGAAATGTCAGCACAGAGAGGGATAAAATTGTGAGTGGTGGGTGGGTGAGTGTTCTGCTGCTGGTGGTGGTGGTGGTGGTGGTGGTGGTGGTGATGTGAAAATGCTACGGTATGAGAATAGTGATGGTGATATTAATAATGGTGGTAGTAGGTGTGGTGGTGGGAGAATACGAGAGAAGAAATGAGAAGAAGGATATTGTGATGGTGATGGTGGTGGTGGTGATGGTGGGTGAATACGAGAGAAGAAATAGGAAGAAGGATATGATGGTAGTGGTGATGGTAGTAGTGGTGGTGGTGATGGTGATGGTGGTGGTGGTGTGGGTAGTGTTGGTGGTTTTCTATTCCTCTTTCCGGTGTTTGATGATGAGTATGGGGAATGGGGCTTTACATACGTGTTGTTACATTTAAGTGATCAGTGAATGTGCATTGACGAAAACACATAATAATAATCCTCTCTCGTCTCATCATTAGAACGTCAACACTTACTAATAGACTCAAACCCAGACAACAACAACAGCAACATTCAAGGTCAGGTCAATAGCTGCATGCACCACATTCCGAGGCTGAAAAAAAAAATATGTATAAGAGAAAAGGGACAAAAAGAAAATAATGGAAGAGGAGTAGGAAAGAAGGAATGTAAATAAATTGAATACTATGTTGTCGTTCCCTCCCCTGTGTGTCGCCTGTGAGTGCTCTCCTGACTCTCTCTTAATTGGCGACCGCTGTGGCTGCACTGGAATGGGGGGCATGGGGGTCGGGGGGTTGGGGGGGTTGAGGAGAAGGGGGTGGGCTTGTGTGGTGAAAGTGAGTGAGGGGTGGATGGAAGTCTGTGGGAGGGTTGGGTTGGGTTGAGGAGAAGGGGGTGGGCTTGTGTGGTGAAAGTGAGTGAGTGAGTGAGTGAGTGAGGCAAGGAGGTGAGAGGTGGATGGAAGTAAAGGAGTGAGGTGAGTGAGGTGAGGGGTGAACAAGAGGGAGGGAGGGAGGGAGGTAAAGGGTGAAAGTGAGGGAAGAGAGAGACATCATAAAGCAAGCAGAGAGGGAGGGAGATAAACACATGGATAGAAGAAGGGAAACAAAATAACAAGGAGGAAGGAAGGGAGGTAGAGATCGTCTTACCTTCCTTCCCCACCCTGACCAATTAACATCTAACTCTCTACCATGTGTAAAGACCTTTCCCCCATCACCTCCACCACTGCACCTTATAATTCCCCGGCCACTCTAGGTATTAACACACCCCTGGTTGGTTTTGATCCGATTATTGGTTATTATTTCCTTGCAATTCAATTATAGGATTTCATGTGAATGCTAAGCTCATTATCCATGCAACATCATCATTAGCCTTAAGTTATTAATGCATTGTGAACTAATACAACCTTACATTTTTTTTACACATGGTCTAATAACCTGGTTCTGTTGATTTGTTCTGTGTACTTTATTCTATACCATTCTGAAAATATAAAAATTATGTTTCCAAAGCTGAAGACTTCGGAAGCCCGAGCGAAGTTGAAAGTCGTCACTGACGATTAAAGTCACGACGGGAATATTTTCCTTTTAACAACTAGGCTAGTTCTAAACAGATTTAAAATTTACCCCAATTTTGAAGGAAACATCCCTGAAAGTTTGGGGATGATATCTGGTGTGTTCTAGGAGCAGTTAGGTTCGGACATTTTCCAAAATCTGGGGCACAAGAACTGAGGTTGACCACCAGGCCAAAAAGTTTTCCAAAATCAGGGGCAAGAAAAATGCTTGAAAATTTAGAAGACTCGCTTTGCTCGCGAAAGCGGCCATGCTTTGGTCCACTGGGGTTCAATACATGTGTCCTGATCCGAGACGCAACATGAATCTCTATCAACCTCACATCCCACTAGTCCTCCCGAATCACTGCAGTTGGTAGAGATTCATGTTGTGCCTCAGACCAGGACAGAATTATTGAACCCCAGTGTACAGTCGGCGGCAAAAGTCCTGTTGCCTCACTTGTTTCACCGAGCCACGCGATGTTCATAGACTCGAGATTATCAGGTGCATAAAACGTGCGTATTTTTCCGAGTCCATGAATATTGCCTGTCTCGGTGAAACAGGTGAGGCGACACGACTTCTGCCGCCGACTGTACAGGTTGCAGCAGCTGTTGTTATTCTTTATGACACGGTCTGAATAATTGGATAGGTAATATGATAGGATATAATTGGATAGGTAATATTGTTTCACTTGATATAATCTTATAACCTCCCACCAAAAAGAAATAAAACAAAAAACAGCATGCAGTGGCTAGTCTAGAGACGGTATATATTTATGAAGGCCGCGGCTTTATTATTGTGTATCGACGAGCGAATGAACTACGTATACCAGTCTTTCAAAGTCTACATGGGGTAGTACTGTTCAACAATATCCGGTCTAATAAATCTTGTTGCACATTCTGAACCCGAAATACATTGAATTGAATAACCAACCCATCTACTTTAACGCTTAGCAGATCGGATCAGTCAGTGTCGATACCCAATCAGCTGCAGTGTCGAGTCGATTTACTACCCTGTTGGTTAACCACTGCCTCTATATAGTCGTGTGCCAACCTTTGATCAGCTTGTTGCACTGATCACCTGCCTACCCATTCATTACCTGTTCACCCTCGTATATCCAGTAACCAGGTCAGTCATGTACGTGTTAAAAAGTATTTGCATCCACATACAGTAGTTGTTTGTTTATTGACGTTTTGACCTGTGCCCTCATTCCTCTTTCACTCTTTTCTCGTTTCTGTTGCTCTTCTTACTTATTATTATACAGTTTTTATATTCTATTTATTTTTATTCGTATGTATTATTTCTTCTTTCAATCAATTTATTTCTGGTATTTTTTTTTTCTCATTTCCCGGCTGCCTGCCTTCTATCTCCCTGTATGTTATAGCCTCTCTCTGTGTGTGTCTCTCTTCCAACATTTACCACAGTTCAGTTTGTTATTTCAGCCAATTCAATCCGGGACTCAACTCTGGGACCTGTTTGAGTTTGTCAGTGACTGAGTGTGCAAGACGAGTGAGGCAGAGAAGTGAGGGAGGGTGGGGGAGAGGGAGAAGGAGAATGAAGGAGAGGGGTGAAGAGGGAGAAGGAGGGAAGAAGAAGAAGAGAGAGAGAGAGAGAGAGAGAGCGAGAGAGAGCGAGAGAGCGAGAGAGAGAGAGAGAAGGTGAATGATGGATGCGTTTGGTAAGGAGAGCATATCAGAAAAAATAAAAAATAATAGGCTTACACCAAATGTTTAAATATTGTAGCACTTTCTCTTCCCAATCTCCCACCACTATATATATACATTCCCTACCAACCCTCTTTCCTTCCCTGTGTCCTTGATATATAAAATAGAAGAACGAAAAGCAGCAACACGAGGGATACAAGTAAGTAAGTAGAGGAGATTGGAGGGTCAGGACGAGAAGAGGAGAGAGGGGATGATATACAGACTAGCATGATACGACGAGGAGGAGAATCAAGAGGCAGGGGGAGGATGAAGAGGAGGAGTAGAGAGAGGTAGGATGATGATGAAGAGGAGGAGAGAAAGAGGTAGGAGGAGGATGAAGAGGAGGAGAGAGGGGGAAGAGGTGGATGAAGAAGAGGAGAGAAAGAGGGAGGAACAGAGGTGGTTAGAGGAAGTGGAGAGGGAATAAAAAGAGGATGAAGGCAGAAGTGATGGAGA
>JAWZYT010000667.1:7500-107500 GCA_034508575.1 Petrolisthes manimaculis | reverse complement strand
GTCAAACACAGTCCTGAAACGTTATTATTATTATTATTATTACAACGCCATGTTTAGGTCTTAGCTACTTTAGTCAGTCATCCTATCATTCTTATATTAATTCAGTCTGTTAGTTGTATGTAACAGACTTATGATTGTGGCTTGTTTATTAAAGGCAGACAACCACAAGCGGTTCTAATTGAAGACAACCTGGTTGTCACATCATTTTTTAAGCAGTTGCTAATTTTTCTACCTGATTAAGTGTATATTCTCATCTTAATTTTGCTCTCAGCCCCAAACATATAACTCACCAGAGGGTTTTAAGTCATACTCATAATTTCTCTCCCTCATTCATCGCCTCAGTTCCCTCAGGCGAAAAATTATCAGGCACCAGACAGACGGAGGCTTCGTAAATGCATGAAAGCCAATACCCAGGCTAATTCTGGGAAGGTGATAAATAGAATATGTGGATAATTAACAGCTGCCGTCTGGTGCAGAAGAAAATGATGCCATCTCGAGACACACACATTAAATCGAACCCCAAAACCAAACGGAATCGGAGTATCTCATTAGTTGTGTATTGACGTGAGGGACATTTTTGTTGGGGTTGTGGTGGGGTTGAGGGTTGGAATGAGAGAGTTAAGGGGGTGTTGGAGTAGGGGACAGGCTTGGGGGGGACTGGGGGTGAGGGGTGCGGGAATAGGGGAACAGGCTTGGAGTGGGGGGGGTCGGGATGGTGATGGTAGGTGGGAGGGGGAGGGGGAGTATTCGTTGCCGTGGGAGAGAGAGAGAGAGAGAAAGAGAGAGAGAGAGAGAGAGAGAGAGAGAGAGAGAGAGAGAGAGAGAGAGAGAGAGAGAGAGAGAGAGAGAGAGAGAGAGAGAGAGAGAGAGAGAGAGAATGCCGTGATATATCTCCGTGTCTCCTTCCGGGACCTTCTTGAACAGCGTTATCAGACACGTGGTATATCTTACGCCCTCGGGTCCCATTATCTTAAGAAGGGAAGGGAGAAGCTCTGTTTGGTGGACGACTGACTAATGTTGGTGCTGCTGGTTCATCCATACTGTGCCAGGAAACAAACTATATATACCTCAATGTTAGTAAATACGTTATGTGTTTGTTGCATGACATAGGTTGGTGGATTCTGTAGCACTCGAATTCACCACAAAAAAAATATAAAGTCTCTGCCCTTAATAATTTGTTGGTAAAATATATATATATAAAAAATGTTCTAACCAATACCTTACGCTCTATAAATATTCGGGTCGAAGAAATCCAGGTCACAGATAAGGGAGCCTGTGATCGTGTATGTATGAGAGTATAGGTGGCTTCTGATTCCTCCTGACTGTGCCACGAAACGACCTCCTTCAATATACAGTAGGTAGTGTTTCGTGGCAATGTTTGAAGGACTCGCTAACCCCCAATTTTCTGACTAGTGTACAGTTGGCTCCACTCTCGCGTTTCACCCCTGTCGTTGCCAATGTTGGGCCAATAAAAAATTCGAATCCCAAATCACGAGTTTAAATATTCGAAACATTCATATATTTCACTCTAAGGGTAGGAATGTTTTGAATTTTTTAACTTGTGGATCGGGATTCGAATTTCTGACTGGCCCAACATTGGCAACGACAGGGGTGAAACGCGAGAGTGGAGCCAACTGTACATCACGGGGGTTCATAAAGTATCGAGCAACAACCTATTTTTACTGGAATTTCGATCATAGTTGGGAATCTGATATGAGTTAGATTGGTTTTGTAAATATTGTATCGTGTCTTCGTTTCGTTCTATTGGTGAAAATGTTTGTGTGTTGGAATCGTGAAATATATATATATTTTTTCCAGAGTTGGATGGAGAAAGTACTAAAACTACCTGTCCTTTGATATCTGAATGCTTGGTAGTAGTTTTCTTCTCTTGTTTAGATATAACTTTAAGAGAACATTTGTATGTTTTGTATCGCTTTCCAAAGTTGAGCTGAGAGAGATATAGATAGCCTACCTGGCCTACGTGTTCTGAATGCTATGCAGTACTTTCCTCCCTTATTTAGATATGATATAATGAGAACAATTGTGTATATTGCAGTATCATATTGCATCAACGTCACATGTTTACACTCACCCTCTTGTGAAGTCGAGTGGATGCAGGCAGATAATTCCTCCTCACACTCAAATTACGCCCCTTTGTTGGCGCCCAGTCAAGGACTCTTCGATATGATTCATAATTTCCAATATATATGCATCTGTTCCCACACAAAACACTCGTCTTTTTGCCTATAATGTGGCCCTTACCAAACACTGTATTATTACTGCCTTGTGAAAATTAGATGAGCTAACACCTCTCTGGTACTCACTCACTTGTGTATGAATGAACATGTAAAGGAATATGTATGCACGTATAAACACATACACACGTACATATTATAAACACATACACTCGTACATTATTATAATCACATACACATTCTCACACACACACAAACACATTCCAACATACACAAATAACGCAGCATCACACGTATAGAAGTAAACACACACACACACGCAAACACACGCAAACACACACAAACACATGCATTTACTCATCCATAAGAATAAGATATTTCTGACATAACTCTCAGCTTCAGAGTACATGTTCAGTTGTTCCCTGGCACTAATTTGGCACACGGGCATAAAACTAACACATTTTTTTCTACTCGTTTCCTTCATTATCTCTCTAACCCCGACCCTGCTTCATTTGCTCGGGATTTTTATCATTAATCGAGTCAAGATAAGATAAAAACTAGATGTTAAAAGGTGAGGAGTAGAGATATTTTGTTTTCTTCTGTGTGTGTGTGTGTGTGTATGTATGTATGTGTGTGTGTGTATGTATGTATGTATGTATGTATGTATGTATGTATGTATGTATGTATGTGTGTGTGTGTGTTCTGGGTGTGTGTGTTCTGGGTGTGTGTATGTTATCTGTGGTGAGTACATTTTCCATTGATTATATTATCACGTCCAGTAGATTTATTGTAATTATATCTTAGTTTAATTAGTTAAAATTTGATTTGCTGTAGGTGGTCGTGTGATGAGGTGGAATAAAGGGAAACTGAGTGAATGTCGAAAGAAAGTATACAAGGTTGGAATATTGGGAAGGTCATTTATCTTTGTAGTAGAATTTAATACCGTGATAGTGTTGATGATAATGATAATGATGATGATGAATTGCAAGTGTTAAAATGAATGAGAATGTACTCCTCGTTTTGTTACTTGCTTATTGCACTCTGTATACCCATTATTTTTGCTCTCACAGTTAATATCAGTACGTGAATGTATGTTAGTTTAGAGTGGCCTGCTTTTGCTACAATCATTGGCACTGTAAATAATGTTGGCTGTCTCGTTACGGCCTCGTCTCCCCATGGTTCCCTCATACTAAATGTTATCTCCTCTCTTTCCCTCTTGCTATAATTATGCTATCTCCTCTCTGTCCCTCTTGCTATAATTATGCTATCTCCTCTCTTTCCCTCTTGTTATATGCTGTCTCTTCTCTTTCCCTCTTGCTATTTGCTATCTCCTCTCTTTCCCTCTTGCTATATGCTATCTCCTCTCCTTCTCTCATGCTATATGCTATCTCCTCTCTTTCCCTCTTGCTATATGCTATCTCCTCTCCTTCTCTCATGCTATATGCTATTTCCTCTCTTTCCCTCTTGTTATATGCTATCTCCTCTCTTTCCCTCTTCTCTCTCGTTGTTGATTTTCCTTCCTTTCTCAGGTCACCGAACCCTTATCCCCGCAGCAGTCGATATTCTCCCTTGTCAACAGTCTTTCCCCCTCCCTCCTCCCCCCCCCACCCCTTTGTTATTGTTTTCCCTTCCCCTGCCTTCCAACAAACCTATATATAGTACGTCTCCGCTATCTCCATCATCCCTTGCCGACATACACACATCATCCTCCGCCAAAGTACACACACACACACACATACAAACACACACATTTCCCTGCCAACATATACTACCTTCCCAGGCTACCACACACACACACACACACACACACACCTTCCCCTGCCACCAACAACCACCTTTCCCTGCCACCACACACCTTTTTTTAACGTCTCCCTACCACCGTAACCAACCTTCCTGCTCCTCCAACTCTCTCCCACGCAGAAGATACAGCCTCGGGAAAAAGTTTTGTCTCTCCCATCAACCTATAAACTAAACCTACCTAATACGTATATACTGATGTTAACCAGTGGCATTCAAACCCATTACTTAATAGTTATTGACTGTTTTTTCTTCCCATCGGATATCTATGAATGAATAGTTATATGGAAATGGAAGGGCATTTGAGAGAGAGAGAGTAAACATGTGAGCGTGACTGTACCTCCATCTTACTTTCCCTTAACGAGCTGCGGAACTTCGGCGTGGAAACTGATAGTAATTGAAGCCCCGCCCGCCAGAGGACGTCCAATAGATGCCTGGTTCATTGTGTGTGTGTTATGTTGTTTACAGTCTCATACTAAACATGAAATAATAATGATTAGAATAAGTTCTGTATATACTCACCACCAAGCAGCCAGGAGAACATAATAAAAATATCACAGTGGATAATATGCAACAATTGGTTACATCCCTACCATCAGTGAATTAATAGGAAATAAATCGTCATCCCCTTCTCTATTTCTCTTTTTCTAAGACTTTCATATCTCTCTTGTATTTGGGGGCCACAAAGACATCAGCGATACTGTGGTAGAAGTATTAATACTATAATTTATTATATAACTACTGTTAAGTTATTGCCGAAGTTTAAACAAACCTGATGTTAGTATGCAACAGCAAAATAAAATCCCCTTTCATTCTAGCTTACTCAACTCTATCAACAATATACATTTTCATAATACTTTCGATTACTTAAGTATTCATCATGAATGATACTATAGCAACAAAGTATATATTATATATATATATATATATATATATATATATATATATATATGCTAATTCTGTTCCTTCAACAAGGCTTTTATTCCTGATTCTTTAAGAAACTTTAACTGAAAAATTTCCCTGGCAACTCCACTAGACGTATTCCCGTAATGCTTCAGTAAACCTCCTCCTGAACTGAAAGGCCAGACGAACTCCACTTAAAAATGTAAAATAGGAAGTCTGGAGGCAGAGTGGTTACTGGGGGCTTTCCATCACCTCAAAGCCTTAATGAAGCTGATGGCAGTGTAATCTTGGGAAGGGTTACGGGCCCCACACCTCACAGGCAAATGGTGCTAAACATAAAGGGGGCCGCTGTTTAGGAAGCCTTATGTTACCTGCAACTCACACTTTTTTATTATTTTCATTTTTATGTTGGTGGGAAAGGAAGTCGTGGCACGGAACAATTTGGTACCTTTTCCTAGTCGTTCTTATCATTAACTATTTCTCGTCACGATCATTATTGTTTTCCTTGTCAGTGTTATATATTTTAGTGTTAGTCTGTACATTTGTCATTAAGTATGATGGATGGTGATTGTTGTCATTGTCACTTTGTTATTTTACGAAGCATCATTTACCAAGTGTGAATAAGGCATGGGAAGATGGGTAAGGATGAGGGGAAGGACGAATGGGGGGGGGGGTTGAGAAGGACACAAACACACACACACACATACGCACAGGCACATGCACACACACACAAACACTCTCTCTCTTTCTCTATGGCACAGGTATTTTCCCTTCACATTCCTGGAGCAAATCAAAACAACTATAGGTTCGTCATAAATATATACAAACTATACACACAACTATACACAAACTATAAACTAGGGTCGTCATAAAACTTCAATGCTATCTTCTGTTCAATTAAAGATGCGATTTTAAACTCCATTAACGCAAGGTGAATGTGAGAGGAATAGAAGAAAAATTAAGAGGAACAAGAGGTGTAGGAAGTGGGAGATAATGAGAAGGGGAAAAGTGAGAGAGTGAGTAATGAGGAGGAGGGGCGAGTGAGAGAGTAAGTGAGGAGGGGGGAAGAGTGAGAGAGTAAGTGATGAGGAGAGAGAGAGAGAGAGAGAGAGAGAGAGAGAGAGAGAGAGAGAGAGGGAGAGAGAGGTAGGGAGGGTGGCGCGTCCTACTTCACCTGACCCTCTTACTCCTCCCCCTCCTCCCTAGGGCTCGGGGCTAATTGCTGTCATGACTAGTAATGACGCCCAACTCCACACCGCCAGAACTCATCACAACTCTGTAGGGGAATGACTTATTTTTATTTAGTGCTTATTGCCCGAGTCCCTAAACGTGCCGGAACTCTATCAACGACACCTGCAATCTGAGAGTGTGTTCAACCTGAGAGTATGTGAATGGAATTGTAACTACGATTGCCAATGACTCCTGTAATCTGAGAGTGAGTTCAACCTGAGAGTATGTGAGTGGAATTTTAACTACGATTGCCAATGACTCCTGCTGTCTGAGAGAGTGTTCAACCTGAGAGTATGTGCTTGGAATTATTGTAATTATATACGATTTCCAATGCACACGTAGATGTAATTAATAAGTGCTGCCTACACTATAACACATCATTACACATGTCAACAAGCTAAAGACTTATAGTACTGTATAGTCGCCTGCCTCATAGGTGCATTGTTCAACCCTCTTGCACTACAACACTAGATTATGAAGGGAAGAAAGTTAAACTAGATACGAGGAATTGAGGTGATTTTGGTGATACAATACCTCAAATGTACTGTACTTGCTGTGTGTGGCGGCGAGTCGGTAAACAAACACTCACACACACATACAGAGAGAGAGAGAGAGAGAGAGAGAGAGAGAGAGAGAGAGAGAGAGAGAGAGAGAGAAACACTAGTAGTGGAGTGGTGTTAGGGGAGAGGATTAAAGTCGCCTCTCCCCTCCCATGCCGCCATCAGGGAAACTTTTACGCTTACTACCATTCCCTTTGTTACAGCAGCATAGACCAGTTGTCATGAAACCGGGAATTAAAATGCAAGTGGAAAGAGAGAGAGTGAGTCAGGGGGAACCAGAGCCAGAGGACAGGAAAAGTTTTCGTTTCTGTATAAAACACTGAATATTACAGAGTTTATATTTACTCTGTATAGAAAAATGATAGAAGGGAATTGTGAATATGTTTTAGTTATAACAAAATCGAAATAAACATGATATACTATATACAAATGCTACAGAGATTCAACTATTATGTGGTAATACATTAAATAATGATCGATAATCAATCAATTCTTCCCTGCGTTCTATTTTCCTCTCATGTATATTATACTTTTTTTTTCTTTTTTTTTTACTATTTTCCCTTCTATCGATAATTTTATTACCTCCTTCCATCTCAGAGTCACCCTCATAATTTTCTCCCTGTTCCACATTTCCAAACAACCATTGCCTCTCCTTTCCTCTACTAACTTCATTTGCTCTTCCAAACCTCTCTAGATAATCCTACCTTGGTCCATCAACATCCCAGAGCCATATCAGGTTCTCCCAGCCTATCCAATATCCCCACCCAGGCCATCCATCCATCCTCAGACCCATCTCATCTCAACTCTTCACACCACAAAGAGTTAGAAGTGTAGGGAGGAAAAATGGCTTCTTCCTTCCTTCCTTCGCCTCCTAATTCTAAAGTTCTTCTTTTCGTCATTCCATCCTCGTTCATTCCTCCTCCTCCTACTCTTTCTCCTTTTCCTGACTTTTGTTTTTTTTATCTATTCCCCTTCTCATTCTCTTTCTTTGTCATTCCTCTGTCACTTTCTCTTGCTTTTTCACATTTTCCTTTCCTCTCCTCTTCACCCTACTTCGAGTTTTTTTCCTCACCTATCATTTTTTCCTATCATCTTGTGGTCTTCTTCTCCCCCTTTCTCCTCCTTTCCTCACCAATCTTTTTTCCTCTCATCTTGTGGTCTTCTTCTCCCTCCTCCTCCTCCTCCTCCTCCTCCTCCTCCTACTCCTCCTTTCCTCAAGCCTACTTCACTCTCTCTCTCTCTCCCTTCCCCCAATATTCTGCCTCCTTTCATCACCTTCCCCCCTCGAGTTGCCGTCATCACCTCTCTCCCCCTTGGCGTGTTGCTCTTCCATTCCCTGTCTTGTTTACTCTCATTGGCCTCACCTGGGGCTGGGGGCCAACACCTTACGTGAGGCCATCCCCTAGACGGATTTGGGGATAGATGGGAGGGATAAGTCTTTCCATAAGTAGACGAGGCAAAGTACGGTACCCTGCATGATGGATTGCCTTTCTAGGATGCGTCGATGAGGTAAATATTGTTGGCCCATACTCTAGCTAGATACGTGGACTGCTGCTGCTGCTACTCCTAATCATAACATTCTTTATTCTTACACATAAGATTGGTGGTTAAAGAAGCATTGATTACTCAGCAGGATATCTATCTCCTAATGCTGTCTACGAATTATGAATAAAAACACATTTTTATAGGATGTGGCAAGCTTATACCGTCCTCAAAATCATGTGTGTAATTAATTATATTTAGTAAAATTTTACATTTCAAAAGTATAAACAGTTAAAATTTGTGTTCGAAATTCTTTAGAAGGTCAAGTTTGTAGATGAATCTGTGGATAAATAGACCTTTCATTGCTTATATATTTATTAAATTAGTATACAGTCAATGTAAATGACACTGAAACCTGTAATTTAGATAATCAAGAACAATCCACAGGTGTGAATTCTCAAGTCGAACATTTACCATTATTATATAATGTCTTTTGTACCAGACATATGTCAAGTGTGATGATAATTGGCTGTGATAAATATTAAAGCATTCTTCCTCTCTCCATGGAGGGTCAATTTTCATAAATATTATAATGGTGTATTAATGTGATAGAAGGGAGCAGAGGATAAATATTAGGTGGGATGATAATAATTTTCCAGAGCTGGTAAACATATCTCGCTAATATTCTCTCATTTTTGTAATCTTAGGAGTGAAGCAAGTCCATTACTCACATAAAAGTGTTCTTGTGTTGTGGAGGAAAGAAGGAAAGGAAGGAAAGAAGGGAGGAAGGAAAGGAAGGAAGGAAGGAAGGAAGGGAAGAAGGAAAGGAAGGAAGGAAGGAAGAAAGGAAATAAAGGAAAGGAAGGAAGAAAGGAAGGAAGGAAGGAAGGAAAGAAAGGAAAGGAAAGGAAAGGAAGGAGACAGTGAACAAACGATACAATCACGGACATGACGTATGGAAGTGGTAAGAGCTTTGGTGATACAGTTATCGGGGAAGGGGGCGGGGCACGAGTACTTACTGACCCATTCTTTATCATGTGCACTCGTCTGCCTTAAAGACCCTGTGATCGTGTACGAGAATTGGAGGCTTTTGATTCCTTCTGACTATGCCACGAAACACGCTCCTTCCCTATAGGTGGTATTTCGGGGCAATATTTGATTGACTAATTTTCTCCAATTTTCTGAGTATATCACAGGGTCCCTTAAGGGGGTAGGAAACTGTTGGTAAATCTGGCGCAACTGAATCCTCCAAACTATTCCAGACAACAGGATACCATTATATTTCTTCATCTGGGTCTGTTTCCTGGCATACTCTGGAGGGATCGAGGCACTCCAATCTTTGAAAAGTATACCATCCTCTTAATTAAGGGGGAAATTTTGTGTTGGTAAATCTGGAGCAACTGAATCCTCCACCAAGCAACATAACACCATTATTTTTTGCTCTTCTGGTCCAGTTTCCTAGCATACTATGGAAAAATCAAGGCACTCCCATGTAACAAAAAAGTATTACCACCTTAAAAGGGGTTTATACACTCTTGTTACATTAGAGCTTCCTTGACATTCTTTCAGAGTATAATACCATGTTTGTAACAGGACCAGATGAACTCAAATAATGGTTTCCTGTTGCTTGCAAGAGTTTGAAGGAATCAATTATTTTGCTCCAGATTTACCAACACTGTCTGTACTGCCCCCTAAATTAGTATTATAGAACAATATGTCGACAGTAAAGCTGGTGGAAAACAAATATAAGAAAAAACAAAAAAAACAATATAAAGAAAAAAAAATTAAAAGGAGAGACTTACTGTCAAAATAAAAAATAACTGGAACAACAGCAGCGAGAAAAAGAACAATTCCAGGCAAATGGTGGCAACTGGACGAAAACAAAACAAAAACAAAAACAAAATAGATGAAGAAAACAAACAAAATAGATGACGAAAACAAACAGCTGTTGATGTAACGAAGAGAGAACAACTGAGGAGAATTAGGAGCTTGGAGGAATAAAAAAAAACATGGAAGAAAAAAATCCGTAAGGGAGAGGAAAAAATAGTTGTAAGAGGAAACAGAAATGCGGAGGAGATGAAAAGAAGAGAAGAGAAAAATGAGAGAGAAGGATGTGTCAGCAAGAGAAAGTGGAGTAAAGGCGAGAAGAGGGAGAGAAAAAGAAGCGACAGAACAAAAGAGTGATTGAGAGAGAGAGGTAAATGCGAGAACAGCAAGGGAGAGGGAGAGGAGGAAATAAGAGAGAAGAACGAAAGGACAGAAAGAGAGGAGAGGAAGAATGCAGAAGGGGAGTATGTGAGACAGACGGAAAAGAGGAGAGGAAGGAAAAGAAGATGGGAGATAACCTAGAGCGATAGAAAGAGAGTGAGAGAGAGAGAGAGAGAGGGGGGGGGAAGAAAAGGAAAGAAGGAAAGGGGATGGAGACCGATACAGACAGACAGACAATCAGACAGATACAGACAAGCAGAAAGATACATACAGACATACAGATAGATACATACAGACAGATAGATACATACATACACACAGACAGATACATACATACATACAGAGAGATACATACATACATACAGACAGATACATACAAACAGATAGATACATATATACAGACAGACAGATACATACATACAGATACAGACAGACTGATACATACAGATAGATACATACAGACAGACAGAGAGACAGAGGAAAGGGGACAGAGGGAGAGACAAGAGGAGTAGAGAGAGGACTAGGCGGGGCTGGAGAGGGCAAACACACCAGCCCCCGAGCGAGTGTTTGATATGGGCAGCGCTGGTAGAAGAGGCACCAACCATCCACCCACCTACCTAAACACCCACTGACCCACCTACCTACCTACCTATCTACCTACCCACCTACCTACACACCCACCGACCCACCCACCTACCTACACACCCACCGACCCACCCACCTACCTACACACCCACCGACCCACCCACCTACCTACCCACCCACCGACCCACCTACCTACCTACCCACCCACCCACCCACCTAACCACCTACCCACCCACCCACCAGACAGACAGCCAGGGGAGACAGACAGAGGACAGAGGGGAGGAGGGGGGAAAAAGATGAAAGGGATAAGAGAGGCATGACAAGAGTGGTGAAATAGGAGAGAGAGAGAGAGAGAGAAAGAGAGAGAGAGAGAGAGAGAGAGAGAGAGAGAGAGAGAGAGAGAGAGAGAGAGAGAATGTGTGTGAGCGTGTGCGAAGGTCAGTGTGTAAGTCCGTGTATTTGAGTGCAAGAGTAGGTGTGCGTGTGTGTATTTGAGTGTGAGAAGGGAGGAATAATTATACATGCGCGCGTGTGTGTGTGTGTGTATGTGTAGGGTGGCGAGGGGAGGGGAGGGGAGAAAGAAAAGTGAGAGAGCAAGGTGGAATCTAAATACAGATAAGCTCGCGGGGAGAACCCAAGAATCCACCAAAGTAAAACACCATTAAAACTTCCACGATAAAGAAAGACTAAGTAAACGTGAATAGTGAAATCAGCGAGTGGGTGAGAAAGTCCGAGGGAGAAAAAAAAAAAAGAAAGACGGAAAGAGGATCAGAAAAAGAAAACAAATGAAGATAGAGAGTTTGCTAGAGAGAGATGGAGGGGGGGGGAGGGGGGGGGGAGAAAATACAAGGCTGTGGTACACGAAAAAAAAGGTGTTTGTAGAGGAGGTTGTGACATTTCTGTGATGGGGAGGACAAACAGGATGTGTGTGTGTGTGTGTGTTGGCAGAGGGGGTCGCAATGGTACCAGGCTGGATGGAGTGGCGAGGGGAAAGAGAGAGAGAGAGAGAAAGAATGAGAGAGTGAAAGAATGAGAGAGTGAAAGAATGAGAGAGTGAGAGAGAGAGAGTGAGTGAGAATGAGAGAGAGAGTGAGAGTGTGTGTATGTGTGTGTGTGTGAAAGAGAGAAAAGAGAGAGAAGCGGTGGAGAAGAGTAATGGATGGAAGAGGAGGAAGATAATATGGGAGAGTGGTGGAAAAGGAGGAGAGTAAGGAAGAAAGAGGCTGAAGAGAGTAAGTGTGTAGAGAACGACAAGGGGGCAATAGGGAAGGAGGAGAAGAAAATAAAAGGGGATGGGAGAAGTGATGGATTACTGAGTGGAAAAGAGTGACAGTAAGAACTTGCCTGGGAAAGGAGACAAAATTTGACAACAACAACAACAAAAAAACACACACACACGTATAGGGGAAAAGGAGGGTTGGGTTAATGTGAGGGCAGAATGAGAAAGTCGAGAGAGTGAGAAGAGTAATATGAAAAAAAAAAAATAGGGAGGTATAATAGTGAAGGAGAAATGGTAGTAGTTGGCAAGAGGAGGGAAACTGAGAATAATATTTCAGTAAATATTCAAAATGTTTAAGAAAAGAGGTGAGAAGAAATGAGAAAAGGCTCGTAAAAAGATATATATAAAGTGAAAAAGGGAAGGAAGGAGAAGGAAGGATAAGGGAGAAAGATACCGAGAGAGGAGGTGAGAATGATTGAGGAGGGGGAAGATAATGTCTGGAAGCGAGAAAAAATGAAGGGGAAAGAGAATCTCAGAGAAAGAAGAAGAAAGTGGACTGAGAGAGAGAGAGAGAAGGTGGTGGGAGGAGATAACGAAAAGAAAAATGGAGGAAAGTTGACAGCTGAAGTTAAGGAAGGAGGAGAAAGACGACGATGATGATAGCAAAGTATAACGAAGAATAAAGGGAATATAGAAAATGAAACAGAATATGTGGAATGGAAAGTAGAAGAGTTAATGAGTAGAGAAAATAACAAGAGAGGGAAAGTTGCAAGGAGAACATAAACGAAAAAAGCAAAACGAGTAATATAAAAAGGGAGAGAAGAGAAGACAGAAAATAGGAAGACCGTAAGTAACATTATGATATGTGGAAAGTAGAATATGCAGCTGCGGTCAAAAGAGAAAATGTTTGGCATGAAAAAATTCCCCCGCAAAAAAAAAAAAAAAAAAAAAAAAAAAGTGTGTGGAGAAACATCACCCTTGCCATTGGACTGGACTGAACTGAATTGGTCGCTTTGACTCTCGACGCCTAAACCAACCAACACCTGCCCCACCATTTACACCAACACCTCCTATTGCTACAAAACCATCAACAACAACAACAACAACAACGACAATAACAACAAAATTCCCACCCAGGACAATGTTAACGACACCGACAAGAACAACAACATCCACAACAACACAACCACCACCACCATCAGCAGAGAAAACATTTACAACACCGACAGCAACACAACCACCACTACCTCCACCACCTGTACCTCCTCCTCCTCCTCCTCCTCCTCCTCCTCCTCCTCCACCTCCACCTCCACCTCCTCCTACTCCTACTCCTACTCTTACTCCTACTCCACCTCCACCTCCACCTCCACCTCCACCTCCACCTCCAACCTTTGCAATCTTTTACAAACACAACACATGTCTCGTGTGGCTTGGTATTCATTCCATGGGTTCTGAAATACCCGACAATGAATGGTAAAGGACCCTTGTCTACAAACGTACTGGTTCTGTATATATACAGGTGGAGTTCATTAGTGTGCATGTAAATTTCGTCCATACGGTGCACTTGCTTCTGCCGGCGGTATGTGAAACTAATCCCCCTCTTGCCTCAACAGCCTAATTGTGAATCATGAGACTCAGTGGCCTGTGAACTTGAAACGCTTTGATGTGGTAGGGTATCTGGATGATTGAGGTCGTTGGCAGTATGGATGGAGGAGACCGAGTTGGAGAGTGAAGAGAGGGAATGGAGATGTAAATGTCAAGAGATTTTTTTATATATACTTCTTATATGCGTAATATTTAAGTTTTCTTACGGTGATAAAGTACCTTCAGTTAATTACACAGGAATTAATTGTTACCAATCACTCAGAAATTATACAGATAGAAATATTTTTTTGGGGGTTCACCTTTCAACTTTAATTTGTTTTCTCTTATTTTATGAAACCGAGAGTTTTTTGGGGGGCATGCAATTACCCTGTGTTATTGCAACGTGTATCAATTTTAGGACGATATTGCCTTTGGTGATATGGGCAACACTTTAGGGATTTTTACGTCCCTTCGGATCCGATCCACTTCCCTTCAGTTCTTTAATTATTTTTACTTTCCTTCTACTTCTCTTTTGTTTCTTGTCCCATCTTTTTATCTCCTCCTTCGTACTACATGAGTCTTGTAAGCATAACACTGACTTCTCTTTTCATGTTTAAGGGGGTATGGGAGTAAGGGGGCAGGCTTGGGGGGAGTTTGGGGGGTACGGGAATAGGGGGACAGGCTAGGGATGGGTAGAAAGCCTGTCCCCCTTTTCCCCTAACCCCCCCATAACCCCCCCCCAAGCCTGTCCCCCTACTCCTGTACCCCCCAAAAAAAAAAACCCAAGCCTGTCCCCTATTCCCACACCCCCTTCTATCCAACCTGTATCTGTAATAAGCAAACATATATCCAAAGATACTGTACATATGCCATCCAATTAACTCTCACGAGGGGATGAATATCGTATAAGACGACCGATGAATTTAGATAGATACTAAAACCATTTACTTTGTCTTGAGATCAGCCGGATGCAAGGTGAATCAGTCATAATATTTCCTAGTCTAATTGGACATTCATATCCAAATACACACACCTGCCCCCACGAGTTCCAGGATTGCAAGCATTTCATAATTCAACCTTCAATTAACCGCTCTGTCCATCAAATAAAATGCAAGCCACAGTTTAAAATACACTCTGGGCCAGACATCAATCCTCTCACTTCCACTCCCTCTCCCCTTAACCTCCAGCGGTGCTCCCCCTAAAAATATGCTTCAATTATAATCGCTCTTTTTAAGCACAGAATTAGCAAGGGTGAAGTGCATGTCGCTTTTCCCCGGGGAAGTCACACCATCTCCCCCATGTGTGCTCGGTTTGACCCTTTTTCTGTTCCTGGTAAGTCGTTCACATCGAAGTATAATTATGCTCAAGTGATTTTTAAGTAACCAAACACAGGGCATGCTATCCTTCCTTTACCAAAACTCTTAATTAAATAAATAAATAACCACAGTAACCCATCATTAACCTCATCATGACTGTATAATTATACTCGATTAGATTCCGGGTTGATATAAATGATGAATCTGGCTTTCCTGGGAGGGAGAAAAATTACTTGAACCCCAGTCACATTATTTTTGGGAAAAACTCACCCAGGCACACTGAGCACGTCCAGCAAACACTCAGCAAATGAGATAGTAAACACAATATATTATACAGTACATCAGTTCCTGGTATCGTGGTGTTGGTGGTGATGGTAGTGGGTTATGAAAAGGGAATAGAGGCCTTCTTCCTTCACTTCCTCATACCTACCTACCTAAAGTATTCGTTGTTTGGGGCTCTGTACCAGTCACATATTTATTTATTTTTTGCTTATGTGTTTGTATCTTCATTTGAGTTGCTCTGATAATATATAATTTAAATTTGTGTTAATTGTCTATCTCTTTATTTTTTTATAATTCTGTTTTACTCATTAGGCAACATGTATATTTTTATTTCTGATTAAAGATATCTCCTTTTTTCTGCAATATAATAATAATAATGATAACAACAACAATAACTAACAATAATAATAATAATAATAATAATAATTCAGTTTCTAAAAAACTATTATAATACACCTTTATTTACAATATATCCGGAATTCAAGCGTCCTACGGATACATACCCAAAATAAAAGAACCGTCGATTTTTCTGGTGCTCAGCGATCGGAACCGTGAAAATAAAGATAGGAATACTTTTTTCTTTTAAATAATTGAGTTATCTTATGTATCAAATTCAGTGATTTGCAGCTTTATATTTTCTATTATTTTATTGATATATAATTATGGCGTTTTCTGTCTTCTGTTCCTATGTATTACTTCTACGAGATTGTGTCGAGTTTATTGAATTATTTTATAATTCTTGGCATTTTCTGTTTTAATCGTTTGTCTGGATATATTTTAATGCATAAAGTATATTTCATTTATACAGAAACTATACCCTGATGCAGTAATCATAGGTCCATTTGGCAAAAGAAAAAGAGTAGTATGGAAATTATACAAGTATCTGGATCTTGATATAGACTAGACTAAGATGATCAGCTGAGGGTTCCAGATGAGACGGGACAGTTGCTCACGATACTTGAGGAAGTTATACACTTTCGGTACCTTCTACAGATCTCCAATGGATAATTATTCATAAAACCCTCTAAAACAAGTACTTGAGTGACGAAGATGAAACTATCGCTTTGTTTTCCTGCAGTTGATACTATGTTCAGATTCGTGAGAGCAGTTATTTTACTCTTGTTTACTTACTCACTTCAGGCAATACGTCAGTTGAAGCCACTTTGCAGAATTCATTTACATTAGTGATTTTTTTTCCCAACTCTGTAAAAAAACATCCGTCCTTGCCAGCCAACACAGGATGAATAAAGGTGTCCCAACTTTTACCCATCACGGCATTCTACTTTTTGTTTCCCTTAGCCATTCCCAAGCTTACTTAGTTAATTAATGACGAACACGTTTTGATGTCACGCCTATACTTCCCTTGCCATATTTGCACAAGTTCCTCGTTTATATAGAATCATATCTATACAACAGCTATAGTATAAAGTTGATAAAAGCTTGCTCAGTTTTATTTACTCATCGATATTTATAGGTTTAGGTTCAGCTGCAATCATGATTTAGTTCTCTCTTGTTAAAAGATGAAAATCGGTTTCCGTGGACGGATTGATTCACATGGAGGTGGGCCGGCCATATTGGATTAAGGTCAGTAGTGGATTAAGGTCAGTAGTGGATTAAGGAAAGGGATGGATTATTGAGAAAGGTGGATTACGAGGAGTGGTGATATCCTGTCATTATTGGCTTTCTTACCGTATCAATAGCAACGAATTTAAAGATTGATTAAGAACAGTGGTGTATTGTTGGCATGCATTGATGGAAACATAAAATGTGAATACAAAGGCTTAAATAATCCCAACACTTTCAATCACCACACTGCCTGTACCTTCCCACACCACACCACACCACCTAATAAATCTCCCCGCCACACCAACCACACAACCAACCAACCATCCCTTTGTTGTTTTCTTTCCTGCCATCACCATTTGCATAACTTGTCTCCCTCTCGCTCCTCCATTCTCCCACCCACCCACCATCAACCCCATCACCTCTGCACAGCCATCATCCAGATCGCCTCCAGCCTCCTTCCTTCTTTATATCAGCGCACACATCTGCCAACAGTCCCCGTCCCCGTCCCCGTCCCCATCACCTCCCCCTCCTCCTCCTCCTCCTCCTCCTCCTCCTCCTCCTCCTCCTCCTCCTCCTCCTCCTCCTCCTCCTCCTCCTCCTATCATTCTCAAGACCATCACTTTCCACTCCATCCTTTCTTTTCAGTGACGAGCTCCGGTTACCCTACCGTTTTACCTCCATGAAATAGCTATCTTGCATCCTGTCTCAGTATTCTTTCACGAAGTTCCTCAGTTTATTGTTCTTCTTTTTCTTTCATATTCGTTTTACAGTTTGATCCGCCTTGCGTTGTACCCCAACAATTGCCTACCCACTCTCTCTTTCTGTTTTTTTTTTTCATTATATAAACGTATACAATTGAACGTGAATAATAATAGCAAAAACACGACTGATTATGAATACTTGCTGTCCGCATCCCATCCTCAATTTTTCATCTGCGTCATTCCAGCTGCTTTAGACTTACGGAACAGGATTAGATAAGAGGCGTGTGTCATTATTCTTGCACCGGCTGGCAATGCTACCTTTCCATTCATCATAGCAGGAGGGAGGAGGGGGATGGCTTGAGTCCTCTTGAGACAGCCCAGACCTCTCACGTCTTCAAGAAGTGGATATGCAGTTTTATTATTACTGTCAGCTCCCATACTAGTTCCTATTCTGCTAGCTAAGATAAGTTATTTCGTTTTTACTCTTCAGTTTCCTTCACAGTCAGGCATGTTTTCTGTAGCTTTCCTTGTAAAAATATTCAAATGTTGATGTATTCAATTTCGTCAATAGTAATGACGTACTTAAAGTGAAAATACAAATAATTATAAGATATATTTCAATGTGTGGACGAGGGGAGAGATTCCAGGACCCCTTACTTCTCATTCCAGGACCCACCACTTCTCATTCCATGACCCCGACTTCCCATTCCAGGACCCCTTACTTCCTATTCCAGTACCCCCACTTCTCATTCGAAGACCTACCTTTTCTCACTCCAGGACCCCTTACTTCCCATTCCAGGACCCCTTACTTCCTATTCCAGGACCCACCACTTCCCATTCCAGCAGTCCAGTATCATGAACTCGTTTACATCTGGGAGCACTTGTTGGTCTCACAGCTTGGGGTACTCTTGTTATTCTTTGTCCAGGGCAGCTTATTGTGTTGGGGTAAGTACGCGTGAAGGATTTTGTGTGTCCGGGTTTAGGTAGGTAGGTGGCGTGTCTCCCTCAGGCCTTTGTGTCTGTGTCTGTGTCTGTGTCTGTCTGTATGTGTCTGGCTGTATGTGTCTGTCTGTATGTGTCTGTCTGTATGTGTCTGTCTGTATGTGTCTGTCTGTATGTGTCTGTGTGTAAAATTAATGCTAGTGTACCAGTCAATTATAGTGTTTATATAAAAAAAAAAGGTGTATAAATCTTGTGGAACTAATCATATTTACACTCCACGTAATTCGTAGTGTTATAAAGTATATTTTTATTATATACGTAAGCACATTCAAGTTTAAAGTTATCATGCCTCTACTGATAAAACTCTCTCTTAAACATGTGCGTGCAATTTCTTACAATAAATGATGGTAGTAAATGGTAGGTGCTCCCCTTCCCTCACGCCCTCATTCATTCTCTGGGCTTTGTTCTCTTCTCAAACACCCTCCTTATTCTTCTTTTAAATGTTGGTAGAAAGGGAATAATGAATAGAGGGTGAAGTAGGGAACGAACACAAGGGAACCAGGATGGGTTAGATAGAATGGAGAGGAAAAGGAAAAAGGTAGAAAGTTCAATACACAAAACTCATTAATGACTCTTGGGTGTATTTTTGCATTGTAAACTTTGAGAGGATTTATCTAGGAAAATCAAACACGCTTCAAATATCGAATATAAATGAACAGAAGATAAAATTGATGCTGTTTGGTTGGTTAGAATATTGTTTATGGTGTACAGGAGAGATAATAAATAGTGTTAGTAACCACGATGGGAACATATTGCAACCTACACATCCCTTACTAAATTAACCTTGTAAAAAACACCTATTGTAATAAAGTTATGGCTCTGTGCGTCATATATACCCACGTTCCTTGTTTCAGATTCTCACACGTCTCTCAAATTTTTCGTATACATTGACTTTAAGCTTAGACTAAAAATTGCACCAGCTGCCATTGTGTTGCCTTCTCTCCAGACCACTCCCTTCCATTCCTCCTCATACAGGCGTCGTTCTGCATCACAGTCACGTCCTAACACTTTTCGATCACACTGCAGCCCTTCCTACGTTATAGAACCCCTCCCTCCTTTCTACATTCATTCATACATTTCTAAATCGTGTTTGAATTCCAGTGCTTGCCTTCCTTCCTACTTTGTATACGTTGTGAAGTACTTGGGCATACGTCAGTGATTCCTTCCCACGATACCACATATTACTTTTTTTTTCCTCATCTGTTTATGCCCCAAAGTCGCCTATTCTGCACAACTTTTTCCATCAACCTCAAAGCCGCATACTTCTTCCACCTTCTCCTCCTCTTACTCCTCCTCCTCTTACTCCTCCTCCTCCTTCCTAACACTATCCACGCTCCGCAAATATTTGTGTCAAGTTTTAATATTTGCTTGGTGGTTCTGCCCTGTTGACCTTCCCAGCTGAGGCCAGAGAGGGTCAGGGACTGGATGACTGACTTGCCACGCCGCCCAACTTTGACACACTGACGATTGGTTTTTCAATTCTCTGATCGACCGACACTCCTTCCTCAAACTTGCCGACAGAGAATGGAAGAGCAGTCAGGTGTTCATCTTTGGACTAAGGGGTGAGTTCTTTCAGCTGAATGACCCCGTATACCGGTTTGTGATTTTCAATGATCAATATTGTACTTTTATTGTGACACAAATAATTTCCAAGGAGGAATGTAGGTTATGTCAAATTTAAGACGATTGTTCATAAAATCTGTTTCCCATCTGAGCACCACAACCACATTCCAGCTTAACCGAAAATAGAAACTCTAAAGGCGTTGCTGCTTGAAACCCACCGCGTTTCCACAATAAAGCTGAGAAATATACATGAGAACTTGTCCCACCCTCCCTCGTCCCGACAACAGTAACAAAAACCCTGCCTCCCACTCGCCTTCCTACGTTTTCCCTGCTCTTGACGTGCACCCTCATCTATCGCTCCTCACTCATCCATCATCTGGCGTTTGAAGAGAGGAAATGGAGGGAGGAGAAGAAGGAGGGGATAAATCTGATACAGGTATAGTGTTTGGGGCAATATTTACATTTCTCTCGGCCACTGTTTACGGTAAACCCTTGAAGCAGTGGGCTCTCTGAACACAGGCAGGTAATTTGAGATACTGTATTAAGATTTCTTCCCCATTGGTCACCTACTTACCCTCAGCTGTACTTAATTAAAGCAATAGTTTCTGTGCCTCTTAGCATTCACCAGTACTTGTAGCAAATTCTTTACTACCTTGTGAGTAAGTTCCTCTTGGCAAACATTGAGTGAGTCTGGTTTACACTCCCTCGTTACGTTGTATCCTGATGGCTGCACCCCGCTCGTAAACTTTTAATAACAGCAACTGAAAGTTAAAAGCCTCCGTCCTTCTGTGAGAACGTTGCGAATGCTGTGGTGGAAACGACTTAGTTTAGTCAGAAAAAGAAGTAGAAGAGACGAGTCAGTCTATCCGGGGAATGATGTGATGAGAAGCCAGGGAATACTATGAAAATGACAAGTTAGTTCTCGCAGTGAATGCCATAAAGAGGAGAAGAGGTAATTAAAGCCTGGAATGACGTAGCAAGGAGTTGGGCCAGGAACCTGAAGTTGCTAAAACAGCTATATTTCAAGAGTTCTGCTGGACGAATAGTGTAAAGGACATCTGCACTTATGGATACAGGTAGCAAGAGCTGGTCTCTCATTAAAATATAATAAAACAAACTTACCACTCACCACCACCACCACCAGCAGCATCTTCCACAGTCCTCCACCAACGACCACAATCCTCTTCTATTCTTCCTCCGTCATCCTTCCTCCTATCTCTCTCACCCATCCCCTCAACCATCCCACTCCTTTAAACCTTCACCATCCTTCCACTATCACCCCATCCTGACCCCGTAACTTCCCCACCGCCATGCAGCTGAGAATACCAAACCACTTACCGTTTACGTCATGCCGCCTCTCACGTACACCACCAAAACACTCCCTTGTCACATTCACCACGTCACTTCCCATCCTCTTACACCTTACCACCACCTACTATAACAATGTCCCTTCCTCCCTTCACTATGTCTCCTCCCACTGACTGATATCACGCCCACTTTCAAGTTCAGCTACCACCCACTTACAACCTGCTACCTCCCATATACTTCATGCTATCTCCCACTTAGAGCACCTTTCTGTTAGCTACTCACAACCGTCCACCTCACACACACACACACCTACACACATAAATCTCCACACACACACACACACACACACATCTACACACACACACACACACACCAACACACACAGGCATTTACCACTCACCACCTCCTCCGCCTCACCTCACCTCCCACCCACTCGACGCGTACAACCTCATCAAATGTCTCTCCGTTTCCCCCAAGCCGGAAATCCAATCTAACCCTGAAGCTGTTTAAGTCCCTTGTTTGAAACCCTCCCCCCCCACACAGAACCCACTCCCTATTGTGTTGTGTGGAAGTGATGACTATTGAAATGTGTTCGTGTTGAGCGTTGCCATACATTTGCATACGAGAAGAAGGAGGAGGAGGAGGAGGAAGAGGAGGAGGAGGAGGAGGAGGAAGAGGAGGAGAAGGAGGAGAGTAGTTTTGGGTACTGAAATGAAAGTTGTTGGGTCGTCGTTTCCCTATTTTGTCTGGCATCACTCCTCCTCTTTCCCGTCGTGTGTGTGTGTGTGTGTTTATTTTATATCTAGATGGAACATAAATATGTTTCCCCCATCTCTCATTCTCCCCCTCTCTCTCTCTCATGTTTTTTATTCATTATATCTGTACCTTTCCTGTTTTATTTGGCCTTTCCCTCTGACAACTTTTACTTTCTTTCTCTTATCACTCTCTCTCTCTGTCTGTATTTTTATTGCCTATATCTCTTACAGCTCTAACATTTCCTCATTCTCTACCCATCTCTCTCTCTCTCTCTCTCTCTCTCGCTCTCTCTCTCTCTCTCTCTCTCTCTCTCTCTCTCTCGCTCTCTCTCTCTCTCTCTCTCACTGTATTCCCTTCCAGCCTCAATCTTGTGTAGTGTTGGAATTAGAACGTGAATCTGTTTGTTTGTATGAGGAGATGTGTACGGTGGCCAGGATGGAAGTGGGAGGGTTGGTGGGGGGAGGAGGGGGCAGAGGGGGCAATTTGTGTGGGTTCTCTGAGTTAATTTAACCTGCTGGAGTGGAATACGTTCTGAGGGTTCCTACGTGTGTGTGTGTGTGTGTGTGTGTTGCTGTTGTTGTTGTTGTTGTTGTTGTTGTTGGCAATGCGCTTCTCAAAGGTAAATATGTTCGGGTAATTGTATCGTTAAATTCTTACTCTGTTGGTGAACTAACTATATTTACTTTTCTTCGAGATCATCTGGTACATAATGCAAAGTACCCAAACACGAAATGGTTACTCAGATTATAGTACAGTTAGGTTATTAAAAATATACTTTAATCAGTATAATTCTCCTCCTCTTAACAAATCTTCAAAATAATAACTACTATCATTATGTGAGTAGCAGACTTTATTATTTGGATACAATTTTCAGGAATATCGAAATAAATGTCAATCATACCAATTATTACCTATAGAGAGGTTACGAGACAAAAACATAATGCAATAGAGATGAAAATGCAACTCATAATGTGTATAAATTGTCCTTAAGAGCCCTGTGATCATGTTTGACAATTGGAGGCTTTTAGTTCCTTCTGACTATGCCACGAAACAATCTCCTTCTATATAGATGGTGTTTCGTAGCAATATTAAAGGACTTATTTACCTTCAATTTTTTTACTACATCACAGGATCCCTTAAACATTATAACTATCATCTATGAATATAAGTAGAGGAATATTGATCGATGTAATATTTGCTTACATCTGAATTAAGGGGAAATTCTCTTGTTGATGAATTGGAAGGTCTGTGATTCCTCCAAAGTATGCCAGGAAACAGACGATCTTCATGTTATATCAATGAGGGATCTGTTTCGTGGTAAAGTTCGGAGAAATTAGTAGCCCACCAATTTACTCTCAAAAGAATCTTCCCCCTAACGATATTAAAATTTTACATCAGGGTAAATCACAGAAAAGATTCTTGACACGGAAAACCAAGAGTAAATGAAGGAAAGAAGTTAAATGCAATGCGCGTGATAATATGATTTGACGGAACTGGTTGATACGGTAATCCGCTTAATAAATTAGATTATATCTTTGTTGACGAGGAGGGGAGATTTAGACTGCATAATTATGCCACCCGAAGCTGTGTACACGTCCCTCAAAAACTATCATGTCGGTAGGTGGCATCAAGTGGAGGTGAGGATGGAAATAACACGTTGGGTTGTTTATGCAGGGAATGTCGTGAAGAGGGAAGGAGATAATTAAAGCCTTGGAATGACTTAGTGACCAGGAGTTGTGTTACGAACTTGAAGGAAGGAAGGAGTTGGAGTTGATATACGTATTGGGTAAGGAACAATTCATGGGGAAGAACCTGAGAGAGGATACACGATCAACAAAGCTAAGAGATCATAAATAATGGTACGATGGCTGGAGGTGGAAGGAGAAATGGAGAGCTCTGGTGGATGGGTGGATGATAAAGTGGCCCGCAGAGTGTGGGAGAGACGGAATAGGAGCACCAATGAAGCAGAATGTGGCATGGTGACTTTGACATATATATCGTGGAGAGGAAGAGGAAGGAGAGGGCGAGAGCTAGCTGGCTGGAAGACATGGAAGGAATAGAAAGAGAAAGAGGTGGGAAGGAATCAGGGAAGTGGACCATGGAAACAGAGAAGACTTGAAGCAGCTGGATAAATGTAGCAGAGAAAGAGAGACAGAAATTGAAAAGGACAGAGCTAGAAACAAATAGAGATAGGCATGAATACGAAAAAAATGTAACTAGGAAAAGAGAATAGATGGTATTATAAATGAAGAACGAATAAACAATAACTACAGTAATGCTAAAGGTCAAGTATAAATATTACAGTATAATCTATCCCAAACACTATTCAGCAAAACCTGGGTCTATGAAGTATAGGCTCCGGTTTAGGATTGAATATTTTGAATCTATAACTCCATTCAAGAAAACCCAGATGAAAGGACAAAAAAACTGGATAGAAAACTGTAAATAAAAAAACAAAACAAAAAAACGAAGATTCGAATCATATGTGGTAGTAGTAGTAGTAGTAGTAGTAGTAGTAGTAGTAGTAGTAGAAATAGTAGTAGTAGTAGTAGTAGTAGTAGAAATAGTAGTAGTGGTAGTAGTAGTAGTGATAGTATTAGTGGTAGTGTAAGGTTGTAGAAGAGAGGAGAGCAGATAAAGAGAGAGTAACACTTAGCTCCACTCTTAACTGCCCCAGATCAAGGGAAGGTGGGCCATTAACACTTTCCTAACTACCCTCTTACTGACTGCTGGGGAGAGGAGACTGGTGGTGGTGGTAATGGGGAGGGGGTCAGGATGATTTGGTTGGGGAAAGATTGGTTGGGGACAGTTGGGGTTGTGAGAAGGATTGGATTGATTGGGGAAGGGTTAAAATTTGCTGTTAGGAATAAATTTGATGTTAGGAATAAATTTGATGTTAGGAATAAATTTGGGGGAGTTTGGGTTGGAAAATAACTGGATGGGGAAGTGTGAGGACTGTGGGAAAATTGCTTGGTTTGGGAAAGTTGAGATAGGGTTTGGGAAAAGATGAGATAGAGTTTAGAGAATGAGATAAGGCTGGTGTAATTGTGATAGTGGGGATATTTTTTAGAGAGATGTATGTATTGTACTACTGGGGAAAACTTGGGGGTGGAAATGCGAGAAGAGGGGAGAGAGAGTGGGGAAAACGGGGAAAAGTTGAGGTAGAAAGGATGTACTGTTATGTAGACGTGGACAGAGGTGGGGGGAAATAGAGAGAAAAATATATGTGTTGTATGGAGAGATTTTTTTGTACCTGTGGCCATAAAGGAAGTTCTTTTGTTCACATCTACTGCATCCACCCTCATCTCCTTTTCTTCTTCTTCCTCCTCCTCCTCCTCTTCTTCTTCTTCCTCTTCCTCCTCTTCCTCCTCCTCCTCCTCCTCCTCATTAACAAGAGGAAAACACTAACACACTCACATTTTTATTTCTCTCACTGGAAGGGAAAAAGAGAAACACAATTTTGGTGGGAGTCTGTTTTCTTCTGTGGTGCTATTGCCTCCCATTACCCGTCTCTTGCTTTTCTCGTATCATTCCCCACTACTCCATTCTCCACTCCCTTTCCTCTCTCCATTCCTCTACTCCCTCCCTCTACTCTCTCCCTCTACTCCCTCCCTCTACTCCCTCCCTCTCTCCATTCCTCTACTCCCTTCTTCTCTCTCCATTCCTCTACTCCCTCCCTCTCTCCATTCTCCACTCCCTTTCCTCTCTCCATTCCTCTACTCACTCCCTCTCTCCATTCCTCTACTCTCTTCTTCTCTCCATTCCTCTACTCCCTCCCTCTCTCCATTCCTCTACTCCTTCTCGTATACTCCTTCTACACTAAACACCTTTTTACATTTCCCTCCCTCCCTTCCTCTCCTCACGCCCAGCTTATCCACTCTCTTTCTCCCATTATCTTCTTGTACTCTCTCTTTTGCTCTGCCCCTCTCACTCCTTTCCTTGCCTCCATATCCCTCTCTTCCTTATTTATTTCATTGTTCGTGTTTCTCTTCCCTTTATACTCCATCCCTTGCTTCCACTTCCCCTAACTCCTTACTCCCACTCCCACTTCCCACTAACTCCTTACTCCCACTCCCTCGTTTCACTTCTTTCCTACCTACTCTCTTTCAGGGGATACTTTCTTGTGATTAAATTGGGGGTCTACTCTTACCCTCGTACCAATACCAGGAAATTGACTACCTCTGTACGACTAGGGGATATTTTTTATGGTTTACTGTAGAGGAGAAATCACCACATCTCCCAACACTATAAAAAGAAGGGGCATGTGTTCCCTCAAGGGGGTGCGGGAGTAGGGGACAGGCTTGAGGGGGGGGGGGCGGTTTTGGGGGGTGCGGAAATACGGAGACAGGCTTCCCCTCCTCACTATTTTCCATACTTACTTCCACCTCCTCTCTTTTTAATTACTCCCCATCTCTCCCAAGCTCTCTCTTCATTACTTTCCTTACACACTTCCAACTCCACTCTTTAAATTATTTCTACCCTCTCTTCTCAGGTAATCACAACCTGAGACACAATTATAGATTGCAAGGTAAGAATCTGGCGAAAGTAATGAAGGAAAAGGACTTGGGTGTAATAATTAGTAGCCTTCTAAAGACGAGTGAGCAGTGTTTGGCAGCAAGTTAAAAAGCAAATGTAATTTTAGCCTTTATTGCTCGAAACTTTAAATATATGTCACCAGAAGTAATAACGCGCATATAATATATACAGTATATATACATCTCGTGTTAGACCATATTTAGAATATTCAGTTCAACTATGGTCCCCTTGTTATGCTAAAAATGTTAAAAGGTTGAAAAGCGCACAAAGATGAGCAACCAAAATGATCCCTGGCATTCGTAATTTGACATATGAATAAAGATTTTAAAAAGTCAGCATATTTTTTCTTGAAAATCGTAGAACACGTGGGGTTCTCACCAAAACTATTTAAATCCTTTTGATAAAATTAATTATGAAAATTTATTATAGCTCTATCCCCCAGTCTGGAACTAGAAATAACGGATATAAATTAGAATGACAACATTTTAACACTGAACTGCAAAAGAACTTTTTCAATATCAGAGTCGTAAACTATTGGAGTAAACTTCCGGCATCTATAGTAGCAGCGAATACAGTAAAAACCTTTCATCCTCGCCTCGACCAATATTTTCAAGAAAACGATTTTCAATATGTTCTGTTTTATTGTATTTTTTTATATAGTAGTAAGTAGATATTAGAATTAGGGTTCAACACTGTCCCTACTTTCCTATTAAATTTCCTTGTGCATTCTGTATAACAAATAAGGTGTTGTGTTATTTTCTATCTGTTTTTCCATCTGAGATATCCAGTGGGAGTGGTGTGTGGGGAGGAGCCTTGTCCTTTAGCTCTCCTTTCCTTCAACACGTAGTAGATCTAGATTAGCGTAGTTAAATAGATAAACCTCGTAAAAGACCACTATGGGCCTCCTGTTGCATGTACTGTACTTCCTTTGTATTCTTTTGTATTCTCCCATGCACTCCCTCTCTTTACTACTTTCCTTACTTACCCTCAACTTTTCTCTTTACTTAACTCCTCCCCACCCCCGCCCCGGTGGTCCCCGTCTCACCTTCCGACACAGATTAAATTTCGCCATCCACTACGAGGACGACTCCAGGGGGCAAAGTTGATTATAATGTAATTTGGACCAGAGATTACCCCAGGAGTTTACAGCGCGCATTAAAAGGTAGTCTTTCAGGGGGCATGATTCCCAAGTTCCTCGTGGTGCAGGGAGATTCTTTCTTATCAACGAATTTCGAATAATTACATTTGGTTAAGGGAAGGTTCTTTTTGTTGGTGAATTGGAAGGTCTCTGATTCCTCCAAATTATGCCACGAAACAGATCCCCTCTTAGTACCATTGTTGGAGTCTGTTTTCTGGTATAGTTAGGAAGAATTAGTAGCCTCCCAATTTACTCACTACAGAATCTCCCCATAAATCAGGTATGGATAATTTAGGTTAAGCTCAGTTTGATTGGGTTGGGATGGACTTATGTTAGATAGGGAAGTGTTAGTCTAGGTTTGATTAGTTTGTGTTAAGGCAGGTCAATCCAGATCAGTAAATAATAAAGTAGGTTTGGGGAAAGAAATATATTAAATATAATGAGTTGAATTAGGTTAGATTTGGCTATAGTTTGTGTTAAATCAGGTCAGTACAGGATAATTAATATAATTATAAATACAGTGGCCACTTAAATACATTAGGGTAAATACAAAGCAGAAGCAGTCCACCGGGAAAGCAAATGGTGCCTGTGCTTCCTCTAACCTTGAGAAACTTGGACTAATGCTTCCTGGAGCTGCTCTTGCATAAACAAAGTCCCAGCTGCCCGTCCCACCACCCTACTGCCAAGACCAACCAACTCACCTGCGAGCAATTTTGTTTTTCTCTAGATTTCCTCTGTGTGTGTGTGTGTGCTTTTTAGTGTGTTTATGTGTGCTTGTTTGTGTGTGTGGGGGGTGGGGTGAAAGTACTTGAACGGGTGTGTGTGTGTGTGTGTGTGTGTGTTTATTCTCGTGTTCATTATGTCTATCGGTATCAAAGCCTTTTATATCTTCCCTGCCAAATGTTATAAATCAGAAGTGAACCATTTCCTGATGTAGGGAAGACCAGTAATATATTATCATAATGCATAATGATTAACCTTCTCAGATTAGCAAGATTATACGTCTCACCACACACGCACACACACACACACACACGCACATACACACATACACATATACACATAATAAATCACGACAAACTAACTATCTGGCACCCAATTGCTGAGAGAGAGAGACAGAGAGAGTGAGAGAGGGAGAAAGAGAGAGGGCGAGAGAGAGAGAGAGGGCGAGAGAGAGAGAAGGAGAGAGAGAGAGAGAGAGAGAGAGCATGGAGAGGAGGGGGGGCTTGTTATAAGTGGATATCTCGATTACAGCAACTGAACATACACCGCTTGATATCCCCAACCTATACCACTTAATCATCGGAATCAATATTGACTCAGAGGGCCACTAGACGACGCTTTACTCACTACATGCATACCAAATCCTACCACAGCATATAGTTAGACTTGAGTACACTGGGGGGTATTGTGTGTGTGTGTGTGTGTGTGTGTGTGTATCAGAAGTAGGTGTGTGTGTATCAGAAGTAGGTGTGTGTGTGTGTCAGAAGTAGGTGTGTGTGTGTGTCAGAAGTAGGTGTGTGTGTGTGACAGAAGTAGATGTGTATGTGTGTTTCAGTAGTAGGTTTAGATAGGTGTGTGTGTGTGTGTGTGTATGTGTAAGGATTCGTGTGTGTGTATCCTTCACCTCCATCCTTCACATTCTACACTATTCCCCCTTCGTTCCTCCCTCACACCTTCTTTTCTTCCTCACTTTCATTCCTCCCTCACTCCTTCTTTTCTTCCTCACTTTCATTCCTCCCTCACTCCTTCTTTTCTTCCTCACTTTCATTCCTCCCTCACACCTTCTTTTCTTCCTCACCTTCAGCCATCTATCTTCCTTCATTCCCCATTAACTCAGCTGACCTTTACAGCTTCACTTCTTTCGCATCGCTTTCCATTTGTTTCCCTTCTCTTTACCTTTCTCAGACATTTATCTCAACTCTTCTTCAATCTCCTTCTTTTCTACTCCTCTTTTATCACTATTTATATACTTCTCCCACCATTTCCTCTTCTTTTCACTCCCTCCTCCCTCTCCATTCCATCATTCCCTCTTTGTTCCCCACTCTCCATTCCACCACTCCAGCACCCATTCCCTCTCCACTTTCCTCTCCATTCCATCCATCTCCACTCCCCACCCCATCCATCTCCACTCCCCACCCCATCCATCTCCACTCTAGCACCCATTCCCTCTCCACTTTCCTCTCCATTCCATCCATCTCCACTCCCCACCTCATCCATCTCCACGACTCCCTTCCTTCCATCCCAACACTCCTATCTCCGTCATTTAAAACTCCACAGTCCATCTATCTCCCACATCACACCCCATCAGCCTTCAAGGGAGAGAGAGAGAGAGAGAGAGAGAGAGAGAGAGAGAGAGAGAGAGAGAGAGTGAGAGAGTGAGAGAGTGAGAGAGGAGAGACAGAGAGAGAGAAGGAGAGAGCTACTGTGGGTGAAGGAGTTGAAATGTGTTCCCTGTCTGAGTCATTAAAGTCTCTAAGTAGTGACTCTTAAGGGGATATTTGTATACTTGTGGTACATTAGAGCCACTTGATTCCTTCACAGTATTCCAGGAAACAAGATATAAGAACCACACACCCCATGCAGGTTACTCTAATTTGTCTTCATACTCCTCTTTTTCCCTCTTTTTTCTATCATTTCTCTTAACCCTCTCCTCCTCCTCCTCCTCCTCTTCCTTCTCCTCCATCTTCTCTTTTTCCTCCTTCTCCTATTCCTCCTCCTCTTATTCCTCCTAGTCCTCCTCCTCCTCCTCCTCCTCCTCTTCCTCCTCCTCCTCCTCCTCTTCCTCTTCCTCCTCCTCCTCCTCCTCCTCCTCCTCCTCCTCCTCCTCCTCCTCCTCCTCCTCCTCCTCCTCCTCCTCCTCCTCCTCCTCCTCCTCCTCATCTTCCTCTTCCTCTTCCTCCTCCTTCTCCTCCTTCTCCTCCTCCATCTTCTCGACCACCTCTTAGAGCAATTCTTCTTCTTTTCTAAGACCTTTATTTCTCACATCCATCTCGTCTTCCTCCTTCCTTTCTCCACATTAATGCTCTCTCTCTCTCTCTCTCTCTCTCTCTCTCTCTCTCTCTCTCACTTTCATTTGTTCGTCTCGTATAATCTCATCTCCTCGTGTTCTCTCATTTCCTCGCCCCTCGTCCTGCTCCTTGTCCTCCTCTTTGTCTCATTTAATGTTCCTCTTCTGTTTTTGTCTGTCTCTGTCCATCTTCAATCTCCTCCTCCTCCTTCTCCTCCTCCTCCTCTTCGGGTATCTTCTCTTTCTCATCATATTTCTCCACCTCCTCCTCTTTCTCGTTTTTTCATACTTCTTCCAGCATCACCACCTGCTCCTCCTCCTCCTCCTCCTCCTCCCTGCATTTTTTTCTTTTTGTGTTCCTCTTCGCTCCCATTTATATCTGACCTTTCGTTTATCCGTCTTTCAACTTCCTCATAAGTAATTGTGTTAAAAATAGTGTGTTTATGTGTTGGCAATGTGTTATGCAAATATGCTTTAACCATTACTGTTGAAAGATTTGCTTTGTGTAATGCATATTTCTATCTTTTTCTTTTCACTATTATTTCTATTACATCATTGCCATTATTTTGTCTATTGTTGTACAAATAGAGAAACTACTTTTCATTATCACGCATATTATTTCTTCCTACACCGCTCTTTTTCTATTTCCCCTTCCGTTCTTCCCCTTCTTCCCCAATCGTTCTTCCTCCTTTTCCTCTCTTCCATTCTTCCTTCTCGTCCCCCTCCCCCTCCCCCTCCCCTACCCTTCCCCCTCCCCACCGTCTCACATCGGTCTTGCGTCAAGGGTTCTTCAGCCATCAGCACCAGGAGAAGGTTTGCTCTGTGAGTGTGGAGGGGAGGGAGGCAGGCAGGGGGGCGTGTGTGTCGATTTCGGTTTTACTCGATGCCGTTGTGCCTTGGTCGGGTTCGGGAGTAAAATATCCGGGTTCGGGTGTGTTTTAGACGAATTTGGGAGTAAAATATCCGGGTTCAGGTGTGTTTTGGTCTGGTTTGGGTGTGATTTGGCTGGAGTTTGGATTCTTTGGTCAGGTTGGATCGTCCTCACGTGGGGTAGAGTATGTAGGGTCTGTGGGGTAGGGTACTCTGACTGGCCATGCAGAGTACCACTAGAGAAAAAAATAGAACGGGAGGGATAGCAATCTTTGCATACAGAACAGTAAAGGTAGAGTTGTCGAAGATTTATAAACCAGAGTTAAAAATAAGGGTCGTCGAAGAGTTGAATGTGTGTGGAAGACTCGGTGGTACAATTTAATTAATGACCCAAGCAGGTTTCACTTCAGTATAAAGCAAGAAAAAAGTCAATGTGTCAGCGTGATGTCCCGGCCAGACCAGACTCGAGGGAAGGATTACAAATCACCCCACGGGCCACAACTTCCCCATTAGCTGCAAATCCTGGCAAGCCTGGCAAGCCTTGGGATCCTGCTAAGCTGAGAGCAACACTGGTATAATCTGGACGCCGCTCCCAGGACACTGCCGCTCACTATTATGTCCAATTCTCAGGACACTGCCGCTCACTATTATGTCCAATTTTCAGGACACTGCCGCTCACTATTATGTCCAATTCTCAGGACACTGCCAATCACTATTATGTCCAATTCTCAGGACATTGCCACTCACTATTATGTCCAATTCTGAGGACATTGCCACTCACTATTATGTCCAATTCTCTCATGACGGCCACGCAAAAAAAGAAAGAAAAAAAAGACAGATTAAAAAGACATCCATTAAACTTTTTTTCATTCCTTTATTTACTGCTGCCAAAATAAAAAATGCAGTAAAATATTTCTTCACATAAACTTCTGCTGCCACAAAATACAAAATGCAATTCAAAATTTCCTTCGCCTTTGTTATTGTTGCCAAAATAGAAAAAGTATCATACAAAATTTCCTTCACCTTATTTATTATTGCCAAAATAGAACAAAACAATTAAAGCTGTCATTCACGTTTTCTATTGTGGCCAAAATACGAAATTCATTAACAAAAATTCATCAGCCTTTTTTATTATTGTCAGAAATTTATCCTCCTCCAACTTGGCATCTCCGGCAGAGAACTCCATTTGCCTTGCCTTCTTTTCCTCCCCTGCAGTGTGTGTGTGTGTGTGTGTGTGTGTGTGTGTGTGTGTGTGTGTGTGTGTGTGTGTGTGTGTGTGTGTGTGTGTGTGTGTGTGTGTGTGTGTGTGTATCCCGGGCCAGACCAACTCCTTTTCCTCCTCCTCCTCCTCCCCCACTGTCTTCCTGAGCCTCAAGAAGACGTAATATTTCTTTTGAATTAACCTCATTAGTTTTAAGAGAGTCAAAAGCACTCAGCCTTAATAGCGAGTGGGAGTGGTCTTGTAGTGACCTTGGAGGAAAACTGGAATTAGGAGGGAAAGGAAGAAAGTTAGGAAAAAAAGAGGAGTAGGAAGAGGAAGGGAGTAGATGAGAGGAGTAGGATAATGAGGGGAGCAGATGACAGGAGTAGGAAGAGGAGGGGAGGAAAAGAAAGAAGTAAGAACAAGAGAAGAGGAGTAGTAAGAAGAAAGGTGCACAAGAAATGAGTAGGAAGAAGAAAAGAGCAGACGACAGGATTAGGAAGATGAGAGGTGCAGACAAAAAGAGTATTCGAAGAGAAGGGGAGCAGAAGAAAAGAATAAGAACAAGAGAATAGCAGACAAGAAGAGAGGTGCAGACGAAAGGAGTAGGATGAGAAGACTGAAGGAGCACCGGGAGCAGTAAGAGGAAGGAGTGGAAACTTGGGAGGAGAATGAAAAAGGAAAGGAACAAACGCCTGAAGAAAATGGACTAAAATTCAGAAGATAAAACACAAGAAATGGAGTAGCAGTTCTTAAAAAAAATGGCCTCTACTTTAAAGATAGTTTTCAAAATATGCAAATATTATACATAAGGCAATGAATTATATGTTTATTTAAATGATTATCAGGTACTATGAATAAATGAACAGACAAGGAATAATCAGAAATGTGCTTTGATTAATATTAGACAGACTGAGATACATGGAGGTGAATGATAATTTAACTAGCGAGAAAAAATCAGAAATAATTATGTATTGATTGATATGAGACAGACCGAGATAAATGGAGATGGAAGAGAATTAAACTGGCGAGAGATAATTCGAAATATATTTTGATTAATATTATACAAACCGAGATAAATGGAAATAAATGATGATAGATGATGATTAAACTGGCGAGAGATGATAATCCGAAATATATTTTGATGGATAATATACAAATCGAGATAAAAGGAAGTAGATGAGGGATACATACACTAGGCTCGTTGTCCCCAGTGGTTTGTTGCAAAGATAAAAACATCACCCCTTGTATCGAGCCCCTTCCCTGGTCATACTGCCTGGCCTATGTATAGTGAAGCTGTGTCATGTGGAGAGTTAACAAGCCCAGGGAAGGAAGGGGGGAACTGAGGAGGAGGAGGAGGAGGAGGAGGAGAATATATAGCTAGCTAGGTCAGGTCAGGTCAGTTGAGGGTCTAATAAGCCAGGTCACGGGGTCAAAAGGAGGAGAGTCAATAAGTCAGTCAGTTATATAGTTAGGTACTCAGCTTGTCAGGTCAGAAGAAGGGTCTATAGATCAGATCAGGTTAGGTCAGGTCACGGGGTGTGTTCTATTCCTTTGTGTGTGTGTCTTTGTATGTGTGGCTTGGTGTGTCCTTGATACTAAGTGATTAATGTCATGAAAAACACTGTCATTGTGTGTGTGTGTACTTTCCTGTGCTTTTGTGTATGTGTGTGTGTGTACTTTCCTGTACTTGTGTGTGTGTGTGTACTTTCCTGTACTTGTGTGTGTGTGTGTGTACTTTCCTGTACTTGTGTGTGTGTGTGTGTGTGTACTTTCCTGTGCTTGTGTGTATGTGTGTGTGTGTGTGTGTGTGTGTGTGTGTGTGTGTGTGTGTGTGTGTGTGTGTGTGTGTGTGTGAACATGCGTCTTCCGACAAATGAAAATTAATGATGATATATGTTTATGTATTTTACGACCAAAATGTTACCAGTAGACTTCATTAAATTACTCCCAAATACTATTCCATCTACAATTCGACACACACTGGCTGGGAAACATTCAGTGATAAAAGTATAACACATCTCCCACGTGTATCAGCATTATTATTCATCGGTCATAGAGAGGATGGGTTCAACGTATGCCTACAGTAGTACAATTCCTATATTGAAAATGGGAATAGGTAGGAAAGGTGTATGTGCTGAGACTATATTCATTTTGATAGCTGTATGGTAAAGCGGAAACACTAGAGAGAGAGAGAGAGAGAGAGAGAGAGAGAGAGAGAGAGAGAGAGAGAGAGAGAGAGAGGTTGCTAGATAGACAGAAAGATTATGAACGTACGGAGAAAAATAAAACTAGAGGGCGAGAGAAAGGACTGAAAATAAGTGAGCAATATAGGAAGAAGCAAAAATTATAAGGGAAGAGGGGAAGTGAGACGAATGATTGAATGATTGGGTGAATAAGAGCAAGAAATGAAAGATGAGAGGGTAGGAGCGAAGGGCGAAAGAGGGAGAGAGAGTGAGAGAGTGGAGATGGAAAAAAAATTGTCATCATCGAAGGAGAAGTGGGTGTGGGATTGAGGAGATAGACAGATATAGACAGAGAAAGATAAATGGAAAGAGACAAAGAAAGACAGATAAGAAGATCAAAATTGTAAAACAGAAATAGATAAATTGATATTTTGATAGATAGATAGATACATAGATAGATAGGTAAATATAGATATCGAGTGATAGATTAGTAGTTTGATAGATAGATAGATACATAGTTAGATAAATATAGATATAGAATGATAGATTGGTAGTTAGATAGATAGATAGGCACATGGTAGATAGATAGGAACATAATAGATAAATATAGATATGGAATGATAGATTGGTAGTTAAATAGATTGATAGGTACATACATAGATAAATATAGATATAGAATGATAGACTGGTAGTTAGACAAATAGATGAAATACAGAGACAGAATAAGGAGAGAAGAAAAGGCGAGTTGATGATGCGTCTATCATTATACTTATTAGTGTGGGTGTTGTTGTGCCACATGGGTACGTTGGGGTGAGTAAGCGATCCCCTCCCTCCCTCCCTCCCGTACACACTCAGATACTCAGGTGTTGCAGGACGCAGCCACGAATTAATTGGATGCTCGTAACACAAAAGCCATCTGAGAAACGACGGCTGTGCGATGATATACGTAACTGCACCGCGTATGTGTGTGTTTTTTGTGCTTTTTTTTTTTGTATACTCGTTAGGTGGTTCTTTGTTATGGGCAGAGTAATTAATGACGTTAGTTGGGTAAGAATTTCCACCATTAATACCCTGTTTACTTTCATGTTGTGTATAGCTGAGGACTGAGTTTCCTTTCCATATTAATCAGGGTTTTCAAGGATCTGGAAAGAATTTTGTATTCGTGTGATTCATGATATTTGTCTGTGTGTTTTTCTTAATAGGTTGAAAATAGGTTCATTGCTTGTGTGTGGTGCACGTATTTGTAACTGTGCTTGCCTGCTGGGGAGACATCACTCACTCACCTCAGCTTTAAGGGAACAGTACAGCCTTGGTACATTATAGAACGCTTTAATTCCTCCAAAGTATGCCAGGGAACAGGACCAGATCCGCAATAATAATGGTGGTCTGTTGCTTGGTATAGCTTAGAAGAACCAGTTGCTCCATATTTATTTACCAGCATTGCACTGCTCTCTTAAGGACCCTGTGATCGTGTATGAGGATTGGAGGCTTCTGATTACTACTGTATATGTCACGAAACAATCTTCTTCCATATAGGTGATGTTTCGTGACAATATTTGAAGGACTCACTAACCTCCAAATTTCAGACTCCATCACAGGGTCCCTTAAAGTGACAGGCTCGCTAACATTAACAAATCGCCCTTGGAACGCTGTAAGTAGATTTATGGCGATCTTTACTTGTGCTTATCCAGTCTAAGATCCTGGTGTTGTGTTGTGCTGTCTTTCCTTTACGTTGATAAGGCGCTTTAAGGATTACTCATTCCTTCTCACTATACCACGAAACACACTGCTTCATTGTGAATGGGCTTACGTGTCACAGTTTAGATAAGTTCAGTGACCTCTAATTTTCTGTCAAAAGTATATAACATGTAGCGAGTGCCTGCCTGGGGTTTCTGTCTGTCCTGATGGAGATTCACAATACAAATTTATTAATCATTTTAATTTTTTACTTTTGATAGTGAGTACTTTTTTTTTCCTTTCCTTTCATAGACATCAAGCTTTGTTAGTTATTGCTGTAACCCATCCTTGGCTTACGAGTATTATAACAAGTTCAGTTATCAGACAGACAGCTTCCTGTGCATTGTACTCAGACTAACGACTAAGTAATGATAAATGTCTCAGAAAAAGTACCAACGTGCAAGGATTGATATAAGTTCAATGAACCACCAAATCAGTTTTATTCATATATATATATATATATATATATATATATATATATATATATATATATATATATATATATATATATATCATAAGCCACTGTTGAGCAGTGTAAACAGACCCACAGCTACACTACATCTCGTTTCACCTACTCCACTTCCCTGCCTTCTCACTCCATGGTATTTATGGATCCCCGGGCCTGGCATGGAGCAGATCTAGCCATTAATGGGAGTGTAAATAGTGATGTATCTGAGGAGGAAATTACCCGGTAAATCATTAGTAGGAAGAAGCCCCGGTAATTATAGTCAAACAGCCAGCAGGCCCCGACTCCCAATAACAGCCCGGGAACGCCAAGTGAAGGACAGTCTTAGTATATAATCTTTTCTTTTTCGTAATTAAGCTTCACCCAACTCTAATTACAGCAGTACAACAGAGTACTGGCAGCAGCAGCAGCAGCAGCAGCGGCGGCAACAACACAACATACAGATTTGAGATTAATCGTTCAGATTGTTGGCTCTTGGTACAATTATCTAATCACAGTTTATCAATGGAGTTTGTTGACCTTTGTTATTATGAAACTCCCTTATTGGAGACACAAACTCTACGACCCACCTCAGGTATAATATCCAGCAACAAAAATCCAGTGAGATCTTAATCAAGAACAAACAATGCCATAGAAACCTTACAAAGATAACTTTAAATACGAAAGGTAAAGTAGCGATCGTTATTTGGAAACACAAGATGCTTCAATGGAAATTTACTATTGTACGGTTCTTTTGTGTGGCTCCACATAGACTGAAATATCAAGGTAAATGTTGAATTGAAGGAAGCACAACGAATTACAGAGCGTGGAATGGTTTTAACTCACAGCATTTCCTGATGTCCAATATTCCACTAAGGCTCTCTTATTGCATATCAGGAGAAGTGTTCGTAATTCATTCAAAAAATAAAATAGTATTCATAATGAAGTACCTTTCCGTCTTTGAATAAAGCTTGGGTAAAAAAGTCCATTAACAATTGTTAAAAACTTTTGCACGGAATAAAAAAAAATATTAATTTGGAAAAGGAGACAATTGTTGAAATGAACAATAACCACCATATTTACTAGGCTGGTTCTCCCATTGGCTTACACTCCATGGTTGTTATGTGTTCAGCAAGAAGTTGTAATTATTGTGTCTGTGTACAAGACAGACAATCTAGCAATACACACTCCCCTCACACACTACTCAGTAAAGGTTAAAAGACAAACACCCACATGTACAGTCGCCAGCACTGCTGCGTGGTATAGGGGCTCACATGTTTAAGAGATTTAAGTGATTCAGTTCCTTAGTAATTAAAACAACAAAGTTCACTTCATGTGCTAGTGTACCGAAGATACTCCATCTCAAACACGTGGATTGTTTGGAGCTAAATAATAACTGTAGTGCTACTTATCTGAATGTGTGTAAGCCCCTGTACCACTCGGCAATGCTGGCAAGTGTACACACACAAAAAACACACACAACTAAAAACACACGATACAAATTCTACTCAAGTTGCCAACACAGCACGACACACACACACTCTGATGCACATTCCCCTCACGCACCATAAACACCACAGAGACACGTACACACATACACACACAAGTACACACATACACACGTGTTCGGGGCTGTAATCTTTTCTCCCCAAAGGGCCAACCACCTCCAGTCTCCACCACCTCCTTCTCTCTCTCTCTCTCTCTCTCTCTCTCTCTCTCTCTCTCTCTCTCTTTCTCTTTCTCTTTCTCTCTCTCTCTCTCTCTCTCACTTTTGTTCCTGACACAAAAATTCGACGCTCATTTACTCTCATCTATTTTCCTTATCGTTACTCTCTATCTTCCAAGCAATTTCTCCATCGTTTTTTCGTCTCAATGTTTTTCCTATTTTACACTGGATGTCATTTTTTTTTCTTTCCAAATCTATTGCTTGTGTTTTTATACCTTCCCCTTCTCCACTTTATCTTAGCCATTTACTCTTGTTTTATGTTTTCTTATTAATCGCTTCGCTTTCAATTCCTTCTCTTCTTACTCCTCCTCCTCCTCCTCCTCCTCCTCCTCCTCCTCCTCCTCCTCCTCCTCCTCCTCCTCCTCCTCCTCCTCCTCATCCTCATCATCATCATCATCATCATCATCATCATCATCATCATCATCATCATCATCATCATCATCCTTCACTTCCTTCATGTTTTTCTCCCTCTCATCACACCACTCCTTCCTCCTTCCTTGTATATCCGTCTCTCTACTTCCACACCATCACTCCGCCTACTGTACTGTCCTTCCTGCTGCCACCCACCACCACCACCACACCCTCTGTTTTCACCTTCACCCCTACCTCGTCACCCCTTTCCTCTTCACCCCTTTCTTCGTCACCCCTTTCCTCTTCACCCTTTTCCTCTTCACCCCTATCCTCTTCACCCCTTTTCTCTTCACCCCTTTCCTCTTCACCCCTCTCCTCGTCACCTCTTTCCTCTTCACCCCTCTCCTCTTCACCCTTCACCTCCATGCCATGTGTCCTCGCCCTTCCCTTCCATTATGGCATTTCTTTATCCTCCTCGTAACTCACAGCCAACAGCCTACCAAGTAAGGACTAAAAGATGAGTCTGTTGTCGTTTGTCTTGTCTTGTGTTGTGTTGTGTTATTCTCCATCATTTTGGGCACAAAGTATAAGCATGTTCTCTCTTTCCGTACTGTCTCCATTCGTAAATATTTGTAATGGGAAACCTGAGAATTATTATTGGAGTGGCAAAAAGTTGCATTTTTGTCAAGGTATCTTTATAGTTTAAGGAACATAGTTATTTTCAAGCTTATTTTTTTTTTGTCGGCGATTGATAATTATGAAAATGTAGGGGAAAGGTCAGGCTGAGAAAATGAAAAGATAAAACTTTAATAAAGAGAAAAGAAAAGGTAAGAATGAAAACACTGTTCCTATACAGAGACAGGGACAGATAGATAGATAGATAAATAGATAAATAGATAGATAGATAGATAAATAGATAGATAGATAGATAGATAGATAGTTTGACAGGAGACTGAGAACAAGATGTATATTGGTTAGGATAGAAATACAGAGATGGAGAAAAATAAAAACAAATAAAGAGATTGAACGAAAAAGAGAACAAGAGAAAGGGAAAGAACAAGAGAGAATGAAAGACAGAGGGGACAACACTGCTCTCCTCTCCTCTCCTCTCCTCTCCTCTCCTCTCCTCTCCTCTCCTCTCCTCTCCCATTTTTTCCCGTTCTCTGGGCAAATATCAGAGGATGCAATTTGAGATTTTGAACCTTGTAAACAAAAAAGAACATCGAGCACTGTCGTCGCCTATTCACATCTATGGCAACATCTAAAAAAAAAAAAAAAAAATCATAAAAATGACACTATTATTTTTTTGTAATTTTTTTGCAATTATTTCCTCTTAACTTTGCATCGTGCGAGGGAGGGAAAAAAATGTAGTGTCCTTTTTCTTTCTTTAATTCTTCGTTCCAAACTGGTTATTTATGTATCGAGAGAGGTGACAGGGTAAGTTTGATGATAGAGTTTAGGTTGTTGGAAGTGTGGGCGTGTTGGCAGAAAAGGAGGCAAGGGGTGGTGGCAGAGAGAGAGACAGACAGACAGAGACAGAGACAGAGGTTGTAGAAGTGGTAGAAACAGGTCAGGTGGGAGAAAAGGGTCAGGTGAAGGAGACAAACAAGACAAAATATTAGTAATTTGAAAAGGAGAAGGAGGAAGAGGTGGAGGAGGTGGAGGGACGGGCCGATAAGACAGTGACTGACATCTTGACAGCCACGTCAGACCCACTCTAACATTATTATCACCGAACGCTTCCACAGAGTTAGACAAGGATTGGTCAGGATGGTGATGGAGTGAACCAATATAGGCAGTATAAATATAGTTCAATATAGGCAGTATAAATATAGTTCGTAGACATATATATCAAGTTAAAAACAACGCCTTCGACGAGGCTTGACACACGTAACATAACAAATTAAAAAGATTTTGTAACCCTGTTGAATTGTACAGTAGGTGCTGGAGGTAGAGTTCATATATGGCATGCAAAATAGTTTAAAATTCATAATGTTTTAAGAATTTCATAGCTTTACAAAACACACGGTAACTGTACTGTTTGGAAAGCATGATGTATTTTGTGTATTATTATATGCATGCTTATTTAACCCATCTATTCAACTATTTTAATACAGTTTATACCATAATTATAAAGCAAAATCACAAACATTTCGAGGCATAAACAAGTTCATCAACCAACCCTGCTGTCACCACATCACAAGCAGCCACCAACCAACCACACACACACACTCTCCCTTTGCGCTCCAGTTTGGACAGTTGTTATAACTAATTTGTTTGTGGAGGTCATCTGCCTGTGTAAATGTTGACGACCGCGATTCCCTCGAGTGGCGTCGGAACAAACTGAAAAAAAAAATGCAAAAACAAAAATAATGCGTCTGTCAAAATGAAACATGGCTGGAGTTGTTTACGGTGATGGCCTTCCCTCGACGTGCCCTCCGCCCCCATCAGAACTTCGGTAATGATTCTAAAGTTGGTGGAGAGGTTGACCCAGCCCGCCGAATAATTTATGCGTGAGCTCTGGCCAGGGGAATGCATTTATGATGAGGTCGCGCGGTAAATTCACTCGCACGGTTGTTACTGTATTATTATTATTATATGATTCTATCCTATCCACCGACCCTACATCCTTATTAAAGTAATGAGAGAATGACAGAAGTGTGTATATAATTGAATTGTATGTATGCTTTGAACTCTTTGCTAGTGCTGATGAATGAACTGAAAACATAGAAAAAATAAAAACACGAGCATTCAAAGACAGAAAGGTTGGTGATAACTTCTATACATACTTATCTTCCCACGTCGACTTTTGCACATAATTTTATATACTTAGACAACTGCAGACCTTTCACTGGTCCCGCCATGCTCTGCGGCTCATACAGTTAAGCAGAAGAGAGGCCAGAAGTTTGGAGAAAGTGCATTAGAACGTTTAAGGAGCCATAAAGTTGGCCGTAAGACTCTTACAAGAACAACAAGCAACACAAATATCCTCCTCCAGTCCCAAGGTCCCAATGAGCTTATGTAACTTGTTCTCATGCCTAGTAAAAATAACTGTAGGGTAATAATCTAATGACACACTGATTATTATTGTAGCTCAGCAAACTAAAGGTTTTTACTAAGACACCAGTTCATGTCAACAATGATATATCACCACAAAATAAAGCATATCAGCAAAAGACATAAGTATGCATGAGTAAGCAAACACAATAATAATAATAATAATCATATACATCTACTTCAGCTGAGGATAGAGCAGGATTTCATATTGGGATGTGAAATAACTTATAAAGTGTTTTATTTGTTATTCTTGCAGTGGAAGTTCACCAGTTTCTTTCTGAGTGATGTAACCTTTAGTACAGGTTTCGCGTACAGTACTTTCCAGTGCTTTAAAGTTGCTGATAAATACCTAACGTAATATAGTTCAGTAACTCAGCGGCTTAGGTGTGTGAAGTTGGGGGAAGTCGTCATGAAAAATGTAAGCACGTGCTGTGACACAAATGTAGACCAAGAGAGACTGTACTGCCAGACAACCTATAATTCACACCATAATGTTGACAGGTTTAGACAGCCGATATATCACCTGCAAGGCATAAACTTTTTTTTTTACGTTATGCAATAGTTCAGTAGAGGATTGGGCGATACTGCTAACTTACCTTACCGTTCTTTCTTACCTTACCGTTCTTTCTTACTATTAAGGACCCTGTGATCTTGTGTTAAACTTGGAAGCTTCTGAATCCTCCTGACCATGCCACGAAACAATCTCCTTTCATAGAAGTGGTGCTCCATGTCAATATTTGAAGGCCTCGTTTAACTCTAATTTATTTATTGCATCACAGGGTACTTAGGTACCCTGCACACGACAGATCTTTGTGATTCATCTCTTACACTTTGAAATGAAATACTGTAACAGGGTAAATTTGTAGCATTAAAAGTTACATTGTTCCCTGTCAGCCAGCCAGGGTGGAAAAATGACCGACCAAACTGACATAATAATTCAGGAACTGTACACATCTGTCTTCTACTTTCCATTTCCAGCCTTTGTTTCTCATTATTCACGACATTTTAATATAGTTCAAGGTCTTCTTCGGCTTCAGTACTTTTTACGTGTTTTTTTTTATTGGTTTTAGTTCTCTGCGTTCAGTGAATATTGATGATATCTCCATTTGTCTCGTCTTTCAGCTGTCACGTTACCCCTCCAATTCTCTTGACGTTTATGTATTTCGCTCTCAGTTTTGTATCGAAAAACCATGAGGTAACTCCTCTCTCCTTTTCTCTTGCCCTACTCATTTGTTACGATGTCCTTTCTGTTCTCTTTCTTTCCCATTGCCTCCAGCCACCTATTTCTTCCTTCATTTTCACCTGCTTCCTCCTCCTCCACCTGCTCCTCCACCTCCTGCTCCTCCACCTCCTGCTCCTCCTCCTCCTGCTCCACCTCCACCTCCACATCCTGCTCCTCCTCCTCCTGCTCCTCCACCTCCTGTTCCTCCTCCACCTCCACCTCCACCTTTTCCTCCTCCTCCACTAAAAGCTTCTTGATAGTACTCCCACCAATCTATTATTCAGTTACAGGAGGTCATATAAGAGGCTCAATGAACCCCTGGAGACTAACGTGTGTACCGGGGAAGGTCATAACACTCTGGTCGAAGGATGTCAACGACCTCACCATTTACTTACGTGTATCACTCCAACGGGGAAAGGTATAGTGTTTAATTAATGCCTACACCTCTCGTCTGTTCTTCCCACTCTATCCATTATAAACTATGCTAAATTATTATCATCAACCTTTATTTTCTTCATCGTTATCGTCGTCGTCGTCTCTTTTGTATTTCGGCATTATAAACTACTAAATCATTATCATCCTTTATTTTCATCGTCGTTATCGTCGTCGTCTTCTATCTCTTTAATTCCCGTCCCTCTGTGTACCTCGACCCACTCTAGCAACTCCAGTCATCGCATAAGAGAATCGAGTTCTTTGTCTACTTACCCTTCTGTTTCTACTTCTCTCGCTGGGTTACTGTTCTTATGTAACTCTAACGCCCCTTATAAATTCTCAAACATTAATGCTTTGACGTATAATAGTACCTTATCTTTTTATATAATGTGATGTTAATTGTTATAAGAAAACTTTATCTATCTGCTTCTAGAATTATTTACAGCTGCCACTTAGTGAGGGATGACCAAAAATATTTATTACCCTGTGAATGGTATGCATGAAAGTTGGAAACGAATTTATGCTGGCGACTGTACCTGGCCACACTGCCATCATCCCTGAGTTTCCTCCGGGACAACACTATCCCTTCCCCCCACCCACCCCACAAAACACTTGCAATTTACCTCTCACGGGAAAACTTGTGGGGATGGGGAAGTGGAAGAGGGTGGAGGAGAGACTTTCAACTTTCAGGCAACTTTCAGCTTACGTGTCCTTGTCGAGGTCCATCATGCCCAAGTCTGGCGAGCTACAGGGAATTTGTGTTTTATTCAAGTTAGTCTGGCCAATATACAATATGTTTGTTTGTTTTCACTCCATGGGCTGGATTAGAATATGTATTGTTTATTCACCGACGACGATCAGGTCTCATGAGGGCCAAACCTGAAGTACAAAATGAAAAGAAATACAGTAATAATTTCTCAGCGCCATAAGACACATAGGAATACAGATACCGGAGTGTAAGTTTGGCGTGTGTCGTGGGATAAATGTCAAGCAGAGGACACACCGGCAGACAGACATGCCCACCGCACCGGATCTGCAACAGAGAACACGACGGCCTTCCACTCTAAGAAAATGTCGATCCGAGTGGCTTTGTGGTTAGGTTTGGGAAAATATAGTCTTATTTTTCTGTCTGTCTGTCTGTCTGTCTGTCTGTCTGTCTGTCTGTCTGTCTGTCTGTCTGTCTGTCTGTCTGTCTGTCTGTCTGTCTGTCTGTCTGTCTGTCTGTCTGTCTGTCTTTTTCGACGACAAATAGCATCTATCCAAGAAAAATTATTAGTGTGATATTATAGAATCTCAGATCTTATGGTCGACTCATACTCCTACACATTTTTTTAGGCCCATTTTCGTATTGTTTAAGGGTTGAGTTATACACGAGTATCCAGGGTATGAGTGAAGCTATAGTGGAGTATCATAATAATAATAGTCATACGAGTGGCAAAGAATAAAACAGAAATAGCCCCAACAACGTCAAGGAGGAAATGCAATATAGAGTACAACAGTATAAAAGCATTTCCTCGTCTTGGATGAACTTTCCTACACTTTTACATATCACCAGTGCCACATCTCATCACGTCTCTGACCCTCCCTCCGTCACCAACATTGGGTATATTTCCACCCAGAAGAAGAGTCTGCATTTTCCCCCGAAACACGAGAGCGCAATACCTTTTCTCCAGGGAACCGGCACGAGGAATATTTTACTAAGGTCAGGAGCAGCAGGTACCGGCATGTGAACTCGCAGCTCTCGTGACTGATCTAGCTGAATGGCTGAATGGCTGGCTGGCTGGCTGTTTGACTGGTTGGCTGGCTGGATGGCTGGCTGACTGGATGGCTGATTGGCTGGTTGACTTGTGTGTTGTCTAACTGGTTGTCTGGTTGGTTGACTGGTGTGCTGGTTGACTGGTGTGCTGGTTGACTGGTGTGCTGGTTGGCTGGTGTGCTGGATGACTGGTGTGCTGGCTGGATGACTGGTTGACTGGTGTGCTGTCTGTCTGTCTGTCTGTCTGTCTGTCTGTCTGTCTGTCTGTCTGTCTGTCTGTCTGGCTGGCTGTATGTTCTCAGTGGCTGTCTCACCAGGCTCTATCGACAATACCTCATTCTCGGCACTCGGACGCTACACACGGCTGCCTCAGACTGGGCGTAATTTTCGTGAGTGGTGGCGGTTTTGGTAGTTTTGGTGGCGGTTTTCTTTGTGTTGCTGTGTTGGTGCTAAAGATGGTGGTGGTGCAGGTGGTAGTAGTAGTAGTGGTGGAGTGGTTGTTGTTGATAGTGATGGTAGTGCTGATGAGTATCCACATGCCTTAACCTTACTTGAAAGTGGATATCAACCCCCTCATAGATTTTGTTACCAAAGTCCACGTCTCTCATTAAAAACACATTCCTGTCTGTGGCAAGAATGTTTTTTACTATTTGTGAGGTAAAACAGCAGCTGAGCTTATTACTACGTAGAGACATTCCTATCACAGCAGGAAGTCCACTCACTCCTTCACTGTGCGTGCAACAAAATACTAATGAAATATACAGTAGTATACCTTGTTAACGCACCTAGTCATTGCTGTCCTCATTAATGGTGCTGAACATTGAAAATAAAAATAATGTTGGTAAAAATGAATAGGGAAAATGAGATACACGCCTGCAATTAGACAAGTGGCTCGTGGAGTTATCAGCATTTGCATAACGAAATACGATTAGTGATAAGCGGTTTGTTTGTCCCTGCCATTTTGCAATAGGAGTTCCCCCCCCCCTTCCTCCACCCCCCCCCTTCCTACACCCCCCTCGCCGGCCGTCACGCACCCTGGATTAATTTTCGCGAGTAGGACCATAAAACCGAGGGCGAAAATAAAGCCACGCACTTAAAAACGACACCGCGCGGGAAATGAGCGAATTGTGTCATGGGATTCACAGCGTGTTCCCTCATTAGTAGGAGGAAGCGAGGGGCCAGGGTAGACCACAGTGACAGAGGCAGAGTTGCGAGGGGGGTAGGAGGTTTGAACTCAATGAAGATGGGAAAGGGAAGGGAGGAAGAAGAAAATATGATGAAGAGGGAGGGAAGGAAGTATAAGACGAAGTAAAAGAAAGGGATGCCAGGAAGTATAAGACGAAATATAAGAAAATGATACCAGATACCAGAGTAGCGAGAAGGAGAGAGGCCGAATATTAAGGGGAGGGAATAACAAAGGGGTGTTCAGAAGACAACCATCCATATTGTTGTAGTGAATTGATAACTACTGGCTCATGAAGAACAGGAATCATAAACAGATACAAATCTCACATAGAAATAGAAAGTGCTGGGAAAGTTTTGATTGATGTTACTAATGTGTCATACCTTCATTTTTCATCACTTAACAGAATCACTCGCGAGCTAATCTTACCATAATTACATACACACACACACACACATGCATACATACATACATACACACATACATGCATGCATACATACATACATACACACATACATACATACATACATACATACATACATACATACATACATACATACATACATACATACATACATACATACATACATACTGAGTGCGTGCCTGTCTATTCTGTGTTTTCCCATGTATGTATGTATGTATGTGCCTCTCCGTGAATATTTGTATATCTCTGTACTCTCGTCAGCCTACTTCCTCCTCGTTTGCCTGCGTACGTGTGTTTGTGTGTGTGTGTGAATGTGTGTGTGTGTGGGTGTGGGTGTGGGCGTGTGTGTGTGAATGTGTGGGTGTGGGTGTGAATGTGAATGTGTGGATGTGTGGGTGTGAATGTACGCATGTATCTCTGTGAATGTGTGTACGTCTTTGTTCTCATCTCTCCTTCTAATCTTCCTCCTCCTCCACCACCTCCTCCACATCCTCCTCCACCACCTCCTCCTCCTCCACATCCTCCTCCTCCTCATGATAGCGTGTTGGTGCTTAAACATACAGTACTTTCATACTTTCAGAAGTGATGTACCGTGGGCATAATGTAATATACGGTACTGGCGGCTTAATATTGGGCATTATTTTTCATTTAGGTTGTGTATATATACATTTTTACACAATATTTCCTTATTCTAGGTACAGGTACTATTTGACTTATATTTTCTGGTGTTAACAAAAATCACCTTCCATATTTATTTTATTCCCATTATCTATTTTATTTTATTTTATTTTCTATTATTGCTACGCATGTACCGTATGTGTTATGACTCTCTCTTTCTCTCTCTCTCTCACTCTCTCTCTTTCTCTCTCTCTCTCTCTCTCTCTCTCTCTCTCTCTCTCTCTCTCTCTCTCTCTCTCTCTCTCTCTCTCTCTCTCTCTCTCTCTCTCTCTCTCTCTCTCTCTCTCTCTCTCTCCATTGTTAGCCAGAATCAGGGCCGAGAAAATTGTGTTGTGTGCGTGAGTTTACTACACCCAATCTTCTCCTCTGGGGTTCACTACAACAACACCAATCCCCATCCTCTCCTCCCCTTCCCATCCTCTCTTCTCTTCTTCGCCATTCTTCCTTCCATTTTGTCTGTTCGCTCTTGTTCATCTCTTCCTCGTCGATACTCTGTCCTCCCTCCTTCCCTCTCTCCCCTCCCTCCTTCCCTCTCTCCCTTCCCTCCTTCCCTCTCTCCCTTCCCTCCTCCCCTCCCTCCTTCCCTCTCTTCCCTCTCTCCCCTCCCTCCTTCCCTCTCTTCCCTACCTGCTTAATACGGGCCCCAAATCCACTTTTTCTCTGACCTAATAGCACCCTTTCTACCACCCAATCCCTCCCTCCCTCCCTCCCTCACGTCCCTTTTCCATCCCATTCATTTTGCTTCCTCACCCCTATTGTCCCCCAACACCATTACACGTATTGGGCCGCCTCCTCCTCCTCTCTCTATCCTTTCCTTCTCTTCCTTTACAATGCCCGGGCTCCCTCCAGTATACGGTACCTATCTCTCTATGCTATACACCACCTACCTCTCTTTTTCCCTGTTTCTGGCCCTAAAATATTCCTTGTTCACTAAGCTCCCCTTCCTCTCCTCTTCTCTCCTCCTCATCCAGTTTCTCCTTTCGTCCTATTTTCATTTATCTACCAACTTACTTATTCTCGTCTTTCTCATTTAGTTGTAATTTCCTTTTTTCCATCTTCTCTTTACTTACAGCAATACATAATCTACTCTGTCCTTTTTTATTCACATTCATCTATGCTTCACTTGTGCAATTTGCTTATCCAACAAATCTCTTCTCCCTATTCTCTCTCTCTCTCTCTCTCTCTCTCTCTCTCTCTCTCTCTCTCTCTCTCTCTCTCTCTCTCTCTCGGCACTTCCCCTCTCACCCACTGTAGCAAAGCCTAATGCATAGTCGATGTAGGTTGCTAAAGTTGTGGATGTGTCGGTGTGTGTGGTGGTGGTGGTAGTGGTGGTAGTGGAGGTGAGTACGTTATTGCCTTTGGTGTTATGATGAGGTGGGTAAGTTGGTGGGGACGGTGAGTTGCTGCGTGTGTGTTGGTGTGGTGGAAATACTGCTGGAGTGTGTGTGCGTGCGTGTGTGTGCGTGCGTGCTTGTGTGGGTGTGCGTTGGTGTGGTGAAAATACTACTGGAGTGTGTGTGTGTGTGTGCGTGCGTGTGTGTATGTTGGTTGGTTGGTGTGTATAGGTTTGGATTGTGTGTGTGTGATGGTCCAGTGTAACAGTGTTGGTTGCTGGTGTGTTTTTGGCGTGTGTGAGTGTGTGTGTGTGTGTGTGTGTGTGTGTATAAGTAACAACATATCCAGGATTTTGCATTGATGTTTAATGACCAAGACTTGAGCAGCGAGAGCCTCCATTGAAACTACTTCCAACCCGGACTTTAGCTAACTAGTTTCATGTACATATTTCTGAACAGCGTTGCTCAAGCCATTACTACGGGATTGCCAATTATGCCACGAGAAAGACACTGGTGAAAGATAGAGGGAGGTGAGGGGATGAGGAGGATAGAATGAGGTGAGGGGATGAGGAGGATAGAGGGAGGTGAGGTAATGAGGAGGATAGGAGGAGGTGAGGTGATGAGGGGTTTATATAGGCTGGTAAGGACAACACAGAGGGGGAGGAGGAGGAGGAGGAGACTAAAATAGCTTAAAGGACACGGATGCAGAAAAGGACAAGGGGAATCAGATCGGGACGGAGCTAGAAATGTGAGGGTCATGTTTGAAGAGAGATGGAGAAATTGAAGAAAAAAAACACCCACACCCACAAAAAAAAATAAAAAAATACTGTGGATGGGAAGGTGGTAAACAGAAATGTCAAGCAAGGGTATACCAAGAGTAAAAAAATGTGTAAAGAAGGAAAGCAAAAGGAAAAAAATAATGACTTATAGCCAGAGGGTACATACACGTGGAGCAGCGAGAAAGGTAAGTGGCTGATGTAATGTAGAGAGAGAGAGAGAGAGAGAGAGAGAGAAAGAGAAAGAGAAAGAGAGAGAGAGAGAGAGAGAGGGTGGGGAGGGGGGGGACTGTGTATCTTGATTCTCGGGGAGATGTTGGGTAAGAGAGTAGTGGGAAACGATATAGATGGATGGATAAAAGAGAGAAGAGAGAGAGTGTTATGATTGGAATGGTGTGTGAGTAGTGATAGGTGAGGGATGAGCTGTGGGGTGAGAGGTGAGATGAGGGGTGAGAGGTGGGGTGAGAGGTGGGGTGAGGGGTGAGAGGTGTACAAAGGTGAAAGCATCAGGTTGTAGGTCAGTGTAGGCACCACCCAGACCCTTTATTAATTATCTCTCCCCTCTCTCCCTCTCTCCCCTCTCTCCCTCTCTTCTCCCCTCTCTCCTCTCCCTCCCTCCTCCCTTCTCCTCTCCCCTCCCTCCCTTCTCATCTCTCTCTCCGTTCTCCCCTCTTCCACCTCTCCCTCCTCTCCCTCCTCTCCCTCCCTTCTTCCTTCCTTAATCCTCTCTTCTCCTCTCTCCCTCCCTCCCTTTTCCCTTCTTTCTTTCTTTTTCTTCCATTTTTATTTCTCCCTTTCCATCCTCTCTGTGTCTTGCCTATTCCCTCCTTTCTTTATGTTTACCTGTTATTGTCCATCTTTGGCTCTCCCTGCTTTTAGTTAATCGCTCCATTCACCTTCCTCCCCTTTCTCTCTATTTTCTCCCTCTCTCCAATCTCTCCTTCCTTCTCCCCTTCATCCATTCCGTCCTCCCTCTAACCACCTCTTTCTACTCTCACTCTATCTCTATCTCTATCTCTATCTCTATCTCTATCTCTTTCACACTAAACTGGTCTGTCTGTGGTGTGTCTTGGTCATGGAGTGTAATTTTAACCAGGTTTGGAAGATTGGGTTGAGGAGGAGATTATATTGACCTTTCCTCCCACCTTTCCCCTCTTCTTCCACATTTTGCTCTCCCCTCTAACCTTCATCGACTTATCCCCTCTCTCTCTCTCCTCCCCCTCCCTCTCCTCCCCCCCCCTCTCCTCCCCCCCCCCTCTCTTTCTCTCTACCTTCCCTCTCTTTTCGTTATCCACTCTCCTTCCCAACTCTTCCATGTACCCACCTCTCTAATTAACTTCTCCCTTATCTTCCTCCTTTCCCCTATCCTCCTTGCCAACTCTTCCATATACCCTAATTAACCTCTCCCTTATCCTCCTCCTTCACCCCTACCTTCCCACCTACCTTCCACCTATCCTCCTCCCTCCCCTACCTTCCCCCTATCCTCCTCCCTCCCCCTACTTCCCCTTATCCTTCTCCCTCCCCTTACCTTCCCCCTATCCTCCTCCCTCCCCTACCTTCCCACTATCCTCCTCCCTCCCCCTACCTTCCACCTATCCTCCTCCCTCCCCCTACCTCCCCTTATCCTTCTCCCTCCCCTTACCTTCCCCCTATCCTCCTTGCCAACTCTTCTTCCCAACTTTCTCCACCCTCAGCACCATTTCCACCTTGTTATGCATCCCTTCCTCCTCTGACCTCCTAACCTCTATGCCTAATTCAGTCTACATAGGGAATACATGAGGGGAACAAGGGTCTTTCACTACAACACTTTCAGTATGTGTGTGTGTGTGTGTGTGTGTGTGTGTGTGTGTGTGTGTGTGTGTGTGTGTGTGTGTGTGTGTGTGTGTGTGTGTGTGTGTGTGTGTGTGTGTGTGTGTGTGTGTGTGTGTGTGTGTGTGTGTGTGTGTGTGTGTGTGTGTGTGTGTGTGTGTGTGTGTGTGTGTGTGTGTGTGTGTGTGTGTGTGTGTGTGTTCCGTTACAGTACAACACACACACACACACACACACACACATTTACTCTCTCTCTCTCTCTGACATACACTCTCTTCTTCCCATATTCCTCCACGTTTCCAACACAAACATTGCTATTTTCTTTAAAGGGGTATAAGAAATGTTTAGTACATTGGAGCGCCTTTATTCCTCCAAAATTATGCCAGGAAACAGGATTGGATTAATAAAAATACTGGTGGTCTGTTGCTTGGAATAGTCTGGGGGAATCAGTTACTCCAAATTTACCAACATTGTAATTAATACCCTACTAATACATAAAGATGCCAAGTTTTGTCTGCTGGTGTTCTGTAAGAGTTGATTACATAATTACATGCACCATATTTTTAGAACAATCAATGACCATCCAATATTTCGGCAGCGAAGGAGTGTACTGCTGCCTCCACAAATTTTCGGTGGCAGTATCTCGAAATTTTTGGAGGCATCTGCCAGTGTACCATAAGTCTTGCAACCACAAAAGTTCACCCCTCTCTCTCTCTCTAAAAGCTGCAATTTATTCATGTTTTGCCTTGAGTCTGTTTACGGTACGGGGGTGATGTATATATACTTGTATACCACTGTGACGTGTTAGGCCAGAGTAGAGCCAGACAATGTGTGTGTGTGTGTGTGTGTGTGTGTGTGTGTGTGTTTGTGTGTGTGTGTGTGTGTTTGTGTGTGTGTGTGTGTGTGTGCATGTGTGTGTGTTTTCCGTTACAGTACAACACAGACACACGCACACATTTACTCTCTCTCTCTCTCTCTCTCTCTCTCACACACACACACACACACACACACACACACACACAATGGGGTCGTCCTCACTACCATTACACCAAACACTGGAGTTGGCAGGACTTTCCGCGGCGTGAATCGAACCCAGCAGTGTTACCGATGCAGTCAGTCGTGGTGTGGACGTCAGGAAGTGAGGAAGGGGGAGGGGGGCGTCGCAGAATGTGGGGAAATAGATAGATAGATAGATAGATAGATAGAGAGAGAGAGAGAAAGAGGGAGAAAGTGGGAGGTAGAGAAAAGAGAGGGGCAATGAGAGATAGAGTGTGTGGGGGCGTGGAGGGGTGGAGGAATTAAAAGGATCGGTGGAGAGAGAAAGATGTCAAGGTGTGAGATTAAATTAGATTAAAATATGATAAACAAAGTAAGAATGTTTATACGTAAGATATCTGAATGCAGAATAGGAGGATAAGAAGAAGAAATATTAAAAGTTATCGAGTTCAAATGACGGAGAACGAGGATGGATGAGTAGTGAAGACGTAATGAGGAAGGAAGAAGAGGGAACAAGAATCAGGAATACATGAGAGCTATTAAGATGTGAAGTGTTTGAGTGAAAGGTTTATAGGTGAGAAGTGGGGGTCTTTCTGTAAGGTATAGGTGAGAGGTTTACTACTGCTCCTAAGAGGGTGTTGGAAGATGCAGTAGTATAGAGGATAGTGGTTGGTTCGTTCATTACTATAAGGGAAACGAGAGGCAGGCAGGATCTGAATGGGGTAGGAATATTCATCGTAGGGGTGAGTGGTGTCGAAGTGGGAAGTTTACGAATGTGAGAGTAGGGATGAGACGGATATGAAAAGGCAAGTGAGTGGATGGAGTGAGAGGTGTACAAGAGAGAGAGAGGTGCTTGTAGGTGAGAGGGAAGGAATGGGATAAGAGAACAGAAGGAGAACAAGGAATAGGAGAAATTGACGGAATAATAGGATCAGAATTGTTTTTGGTTTGGTCTGATAAGTTGCAAAGTGAAAATAAAGGACAGAGAGAGAGAGAGAGAGAGAGAGAGAGACTAAAGAAAAGAAAATTGAAGAAGAGAAAGAGGTTGCTGGGACAGGTGATAAGATGCTGGTGAGGTGATAAGGAAAGTAGAAGGAAAGCGAGAAAGGGAGTGAGAGGGAAAGGAGGGTCGTGGGGGGCGGGGGCGGGGGTGGGGTGGGGGGATGAGAAGCTGGCATCGTGGTGGTAACAATGTGCAAACTCACGCCATTCCAACCTCGCAATCAGAGCAGACTAGAACTTTTCTTTTTGTGCGTTTGAGTTTGTGTGGGTGTACTGTATGTGTGTAACTATGTGTATGTGTGTAACTATGTGTGTGTGTGTAACTATGTGTGTGTGTGTGTGTGTGTGTGTGTGTGTGTGTGTGTGTGTGTGTGAATGTGTGTTTGTTTATATCTGCGTGCATAACTTTGTGTGATAACTCGTATACAGTATTTGTGCACGTGCATGTCCCCGTGTTTGTGTGTAAGTGTATGTGTGTGTTTGTCGCTAATTCAATGTAAATTCGAGGCGAGTGATGGCAGGGAGCTGGGAGGGAGGGAGGGAGGGATGGAGGGGAGGAGAGGGGAGGGGTGGGGTGATTGTGCTACCGGGACTACATGAGGGATAATGGGGGCTCATTTGTCTCGTCGTTCTGTATGAGGCCCACTGTTACATACATATATTCGTCCCATTCTCGTCCCCATCCTTCTCTTTCTCGTGTCGCTCTTTTTCTCTCTCTCATTCTTGTTCCCTTCCCTCTCTCTTTCTCTCATTCTTGTCCCCTTCCCTCTTTTTCTCTCATTCTTGTCCCCTTCCCTCTTTTTCTCTCATTCTTGTCCCCTTCCCTCTTTTTCTCTCATTCTTGTCCCCTTCTCTCACTCTCTATCTCTCTCTCTCTCTCTCTCGCGTGAACCCTCCCTATTTTTCTCTCATTTTGTTCTCCTATACATCTCTTTTCCTTTCTGTTTTTACTGTGGCTGTCATTTACTCTCATGTGTGGTGTTTTTATATTCATCCATCCCTTCCTCCCCTTCCCCCCATCTCATCAAACCACCTCTACTAGAATGTAATGTCGCTCATTGCAACAGATTAATTAGAATAGTTTAATCAGTTCCCTTGAGGACCAATATCTCTGTAGGTGTTTAATAGTCCCTGGTACTCGTTCTCATCCCACCTAACCCCTTCTCTCTTCATTCTGTATCTTCCACTTTAAACGCTCTATGTCATTGTCTTCCTCCTCCCTCCTTCCTTCCATCCCTATCCCCATCCCCATTTCACTTCCTCTTCCGTTCTTACCCCCCCCCCCTTTCTTCTTTCAATCTTCAGCCCCCTACCTCGTTCCATTTACTCTCCACAACTCCTTTCCCTCATCCCCACTCTCCTTCTGTTCACCCACTGGTTTCTCAGCTCTCCTCTCCTCTCCTCTCCTCTCCTCTCCTCTCCTCTCCTCTCACCTTCCTTTCAACCCTTCCCCTTCGTCCCTCCTCACCCATTGTCTTCCCTCACTAGGCTCTTTCTATCCACCCTTGCCTTCTCTCCATTCTCATTCTCCTTTGCATCATGACCCCTCCCTATGTCTTCTGTCCAACCTCTTTCTTTATTTCCTCCCCTCCTGTCTTTGTCTTCTGCCACCAAGCCCCCTTCCATCCTTGAATCTACTCTTCCTTCGCATCTCCCCCATCTTCTTTTCCTCTGCTTCAATCATATCTGTTTTCTTCCCTTTCTCCTCTCCGTCATCCTGTCTTTATATTTCTTTCCTTCAACTCACCCTTCCCTTTCCTTCCTATCTTTACTTCCTGTCCTTTGTCCCTCCTTCCTACCTTTCTCTCTTCCCTTCACTGCCTCCCTCTCCCTACCTCCCTCCTTAAGCCTTCCTCTCCCTTTCTCCTTTAATGTAATATCCTGGAAAAAGTAATGGACGGAACAAGACTCTATAGCCGAGTGTAGTCTGTTTTATTGTGATGTTTTGTTGTTGTTTTGGAAGCCTTCTGCTTTTGTTTTGTTTGTGTGTATGTGTCTATGGATATGGTTGTAGCTGTTGTGTTGTTGTTGTGTGTTGTGTGTTGCTATCTTATTTTTTGTTCTGTTTTTGTTAGTGTTACTATGGATACGGTTTTTATGGTAATAGTTGTGTTGCTGTTACGTGTTGCTTTCTCTCTTGTTCTGTTTTTGTTAATGTTTCCTTAGATTTTGTTGTAGTTTGTTAGTGTTGCTGTTCTGTGTTGCTCTCCTTTTGTAATTGATGTTGATGTTGTGTGTTGGTATATAATTTTTGATGTAGTAAATTTAGAACTATTTTTTTTTTTTTTTTTTGCTGTGGTTGTTCGTGGTTGATGATATATATAATATGGACTTTCGTTTTTGTCATCTCGCTCTTGAAGTGAATCATGATGGGGGCATTATTATTATTGTTGTTGTTGTAGTTGATGTTGATGTTTATGTTGTTATTAGTACTGATGTTGTTGTTGATATTAGTACTGTTGTTGTTGTGGTTGTTGATGTTTATGTTGTTATTAGTACTGATGATGATGATGTTGATATTAATACTGTTTTATATTAGTACTGTTGTTGTTGTTGTTTTTTTGTTTGTTCCTGAGTTTCTCGTTGTTGCCAACTGCTTTGTTTTCATTCTAATTTTGTTGCAGACTGCTTTTATCTCGATTGCTTAATTTTAGGCTCCGGGTGAGACTAAAAGTGTTAGGTGTGCGTTGTGTTGGTGTTTGTGGCTGTGTTTTTAGTGTCAGGACAGCGAGTCTCATTTTCATATTTTACGGCTAAGTGAAAAATAAATTGCGTTCTTCTCCCTTTATTCGTTAACCACCAAAACTAATGGGTCACGCCCGGCCAGGCTGCTTTTTTAACCCTCGTTCTAGCGCCACCGTTTTAACAGGGTTTTGTGCTAAATTTGCATGCCACAGTTATTATTTTTTATTGTGGTTATTGTATTCTGAATAATTCTGGATGTATATATATATATATATACACACACACACACACACAGAGACACACACACACACAGACACACACACACACAGACACACACACACACACACACACAGACACACACACACACACACAGTAGGCGCTGCAGGAACAGTTCAGCCTTCGTTTGCAGCCCCGGGGATAAAGTCTAAATTGCCAGGGTCAGGGAGGTGGGAAGGTGAGACGACTGGGTTAATGGAACCGAGCAACGTGGGAGACGGTGGTGGAAGAGGTGGTGGTTAGTGGTGGTTGTGGTGGTGGTGGTGGTGGTGGAGACAGTGGTAGTGGTGGTGGTGACAGTGGTAGTGGTGGTTGTGGTGTGGTGGAAAGTGATGACGGTGATGGTGGTGGCCGTGGTGGTGGTGACTGTGGTAGTGGTGGTTGTGGTGTAGTGCAAGTGATGACGGTGGTGGTGGTGGTACCAGTATTGGTGGTGGTGGATAGCGATGGTAAAGGTAATAGTAGTAGTAGTAGTAGCTAGTAGCAGCAGCAGCAGTTGTACAAATAATAGTAGTAACAGGATTAGTAATAGAAATAATAATATTAATATTAGTAGTAGAAATAATAGTAGTAATAGTGAGTTTAACTCCCAAGATAGTATTGCTGAACAATAAATATAAATACTCAACCTCGCTGTAGCCAAAACCATATTTTATTCCGGTACCGTATATATTATTTTTGCAATAGTACACATCCCTCCCTTTACATGCGAGGCTGCATACCTGTTAATATTGCATTAGATTTGTGAACTGCCATCCAGTTAGAGAAAGTGAGGCACAGTTGGGAATATCCCGGTTTTATGGCGTTTTTAACTTAAACTCAATAAATTGGTTACATAAGCCTATTTTTTCCTTGTTAATACATGTTACTTTCGGTACCTGCTAGTCAGATGAATATTTAAATATTACCACTGAAAAACATGTGACCTTGTTTACTTTAGCACATGGCGACGAACAGATCCTATGACACTTTTTACTTTATCTTAACCAAAACTGATTGCAGTTGAATAGAGCCTAATTTTCCTCTAACGTTTGAAGGTTTATTTTTAATTTCTTGCATTTTGGAAGCAACTAAAAACAGACATATAAAAAACTTCTATACAAAGATGAAGTTGAGAAAGATACACTGGCCTTCATTCGCTGCGGGCAGGGTAAACATATATAGCAAACACTCCCTCCCTCCGGGTAAAAGCTTTCAGTGCGTCACGTGCAAGAAACGCCTCGCTGAACATAAAATGCTTCTCTGAAATATTAAATTGAATGAGAAACTCATCATCCAAAAACGTTTTCTCATAACCTATATGAATGAAAGATTTAAGCTCCAAAACGTTCTTTTAATGAAATATGCGAAATTCTGTAAGACTCGTGCATAAATTGCTGCTATTGCTCACATTCAAATACAAACTAAACGAATAATTACACTTGTACACATAAATATACATGGCCACACATAACATAAACAATATTGCTAACATTTGAGGTGATTTTTTGTATCTGTTTGGAAGAATCACTCTAGTACTTCAATTGACCAAAAAGAGATTTTTCCCTTAATAGCTTTATTGTTGTTGTTGTTGTTGATGATGATGATGATGATGATGATGTTGTTGTTGTTGTTGTTGTTGTTGTTGTTGTGAAATTGGCTCACTTTACATTAGCCAGGTATGATGGTTCTGATGACTCCTGTTCAACCAAGGATAAATAATAAAAAAAAAAGGAAACTCATACTTCACTAAACCTATTCACAGTGACAGAGGAATCGATTTTATTTTATTTGTTGTTTCCTCTGTTCCATAGCTCCAGGTCTCATAACATAATTATTTATTAGATAGTCATGAACCCGTATTATCGTTCATGGTAGAGTAATATTAAAATGCAGCTCGTATTATTATAGTTGTTATAATTATTTATTTACCTGAATTAATTTTTCATGGTTGAAGGTGAGGTGGAGTAACGTTCAGTGTGTGTGTGTGTGTGTGTGTGTGTGTGTGTGTGTGTGTGTATGTGTGTGTGTGTGTGTGTGTGTGTGTGTGTGTGTGTGTGTGGGAGTAAGGGTGTACTGACCTCTCACGGTGAAGTAATAAATATTTAATCATTTGTGTTAGTGTTCAAGGCAAATGCGATACAATCAACACGTGAACATTGGAAATCATACACAGCAGAGAGAGAGAGAGAGAGAGAGAGAGAAAGAGAGAGAGAGAGAGAGAGAGAAACAAAGGAGAGAGAGAAAAGCAGGTATTGACGAAAACACACACACACACACACAGAGAGAGAGAGAGAGAGAGAGAGAGAGAGAGAGAGAGAGAGAGAGAGAAAGAGAGGAAAAGCTGAAGATAGTGGTTAGGTAATGGTGATTGTGTTGCTCTCCTGTCCTTCATGCTACTGGCAACACTTACTTAACTCCTGACTATTATTTCTATCTTTGACGTCTTGAATCCCTTGGTGTTAGCCCAGATGTATCTAATTAGAACGAAGTAGTTGTTTATGGGATAAATTACTTATCTGTTAACATTTGTTTATTAAGCACGACTCCCTCCCACATAAAAAAGAAAAGAAAAAACACATCTGGTATTGATCAGAAAAGTATATATAACTCCATGTTTTATTCTTTGAAGTTCATTGATCACATATTAAATCACAGACCACATTTGGTACCTGACCTGTGATAATTATTAAACTGTGAGAAGATCATTATAACTTTCTTGGTAAACAACAAAAGTAATTGGACAATTGTTATATATTATGTATCCAGTGGTAAATTATGCATGTTGTTCCATTCCTTTTGGTGGAAGGACGGAACAAATAAATGATGTTAAAATCACTATTTCACATGAAGGTCAGTTTGAAAGACTACCTGCCAACACTATATAAATTATGAGAGACTGTAAACACAAACCGTTCAGCATGTATATATTCCTGATGACTGTATTCTATCAGTTAGCTATTCGTGCCTGCAAAATCAACCATGCATTCATCTACTTTTCCACACGTAATGACATCTTGACTATAGCACTCGGTTGATTTTGTTTACACGCGGCACACACTTTTGTCGAGCACTGTACTTTTGATATGCCCAAAGTTCATCGAATATCACAGAGAATCCTTTGACTAGAGATGTTCATAAGAGGTTGAGAGGTGATCTAGGAGTGAACGAGGAGGTGAGTGAAGCTGAGGTTGAATCTATCTATACACAATTAAGTTCAGGTACTTCGCTGACAAGTTTGGCAAGTTTGTCAGGTCACCGATCACTCTAGGATAATTATCGGAACAAACAGTAGATAGAGAAGTCCATCATAATTATTCTGGCTTCTACAACAGAGTTTGACGATGTTCTATTTCAAATACGGTTGATAATTTAGTCTATAATTATCATCTGACTGCATATACGAGTAGATTTTCATTTAATCTTTTCTCATTCGACATTTATTCCCGGGCTATTATCCCTTCCTTTTCTTTTCTTTACATGGATTCATTTGTTTGTTTGCATATTTTCTTGTGTTCAATTAATCTTTTTTTATTACGTTTAATCTTCTCTCAGTTATCCTTTTTCTTCTCAGGCTTTCCTTTATGTATCCAATGTTTGTTTTTCGCCTGCCTCCTCTCCTCCACCCTCCCCTCGTCTCACCTCTACCGCTACCACTCCCACTCCCACTCCTACTCCCACTCCCACTCCCACTCCCTTGCAAAAGTGTGGCCGGGGAAAAAAGTTAATGCTCTCCCACTATTTTCTCTCCAGCTGGTGTTCTAGATTCTCTTCTCTTCCACGCAGCTTTCTTTTTTTTTCTTTTTTATTCCCTCATTCTTCTCATTCTCTTCCGCTTCCTTCCATCCTGTTCCTACTCCTCTTCCTCTTATCTCTTTTTCTCTTTTTTCTATTTATTCTTTTCATTTTCTTCCTCTCATCCCATCCTGTTCCTACTCCTCTTCCTCCTTTCTCTTGTTTTCCTTATTTTTTTCATTCTTATCCTCTCCTCCCATCCTCTTCCTACTCTTTTTTCTCTTCTCTCTATTTTTCCTCATTCTTCTCATTTTTTCCTCTGTCACCCATAATCTTTCTAGATTATTTTCTTTTTTCCATAGCTTCCTTTTTTTCCTTCATTCTTTAATTTTCTTCTTCACCTCCCATCTTCTTCCTCCTCCTCCTCCTCCTCCTCCTTCTCCTCCTCCTCCTCCTCCTCCTCCTCCTCCTCCTCCTCCTCCTCCTCCTCCTCCTCCTCCTCCTCCTCCTCCTCCTCCTCCTCCTTCTCCTCCTCCTCCTCCTCCTCCTTTTCCACCTCCACTTCCTTCTCACCTTGTTTAGTTTCTGTCTTCCTTCTTTTACATCTTTCTCCTTTATCTTCTCTTATTCTTCATCCTCCTCCCCTTCCTTATTCTCTCTTGTCTTCATCCACTTTTCCACACCCAATCATTTATTATATTTTATCTTTGCAATTTTACTATTCTCCTCCTTTCCTCTGATTAAGGTTCCGAACACTACACCTTTCTCTATCAGACAATTTTCACATGTTTTCTGTATATAACTTTCGATGGCTGGAATTTACATGTTCAATTTGCTCTTGCTTTACGGTTCTGTCAGTTTCTTTGACTATCACCCACACCCATTTCATTTTTCTGTCTGTGTTTTTTTTTTTTTTTTTTTTTTTTTTTTGTTATTTTATCTATCATTTATTTTATTATACTTTTTTTGCTTCTCTCTTCCCCCACTTTCTTTTGCGTTTGATCTCTTTTCTAGTTGGCCAGTTTCTTACATTTCTTTTAATTATTTTCTCTTTCATATTATTTTTCACTGTGGTATACAGAGGCCAGTCAAGAGAACGCATATCAGTCCCTAACAAGAAATGTACCAAGGCCTATTTAATTTATATTTGGGATATGTTGTCCCTTTCAACGTAAGAGGATTAAAAGGGACCTTAATAATGATGAAGTCATGGAGTTGGAGATAAATGAGTTCTTCAAATATTGCCAAGAAACACCATCTATATGGAAGGACCTCGTTTCGTGGCATGGTCAGGAGGAATCACAAGCCTTCAATTTTCGAACATGATCACAGGGTCCTAAAGATCATAACGAGTCCAGTAATAATACAGGTATGAACCTTATTAGAATTGTATCTCTTTAAGAAACGTCTATTCAGGCCATTTTTCTGAAAGCCTAAATATAATGATGTAATTTGGGAATATACACTATAGAAAATTACCTTCCCTACTCGACCTACAAAAAGTTAATTTAAGCCTATGTAAGCCTCGTAGGCCTGGAGTAGATTTGTGTATGATAACTGTACGATAATGAAATGTTATGTATGTGACTAAAATTACGTTTCAGATTAACGTCAACACGGAAGTAAAGACAAATTATGATATTGTTGCATTGATTTTATTCTAGATCTATAATAATTATTAGTAATAGTACTAACATACATAGATAGGTACATATTCTTTATGTAATAGATGGTTATAGCACTTTAATTAAACACTGGGAGAATAAGTATTCTCTCTCTCTCTCTCTCTCTCTCTCTCTCTCTCTCTCTCTCTCTCTCTCTCTCTCTCTCTCTCTCTCTCTCTCTCCTCTTTCCTTCTCGCATTTCACCTTTATTGTCCTTACCCTGTCTTCAGTTTGTCCTTCGTCTCTTCCCCACTTCCTTAATTTCGCTTTTCCTTTTCTTTCCTCCCTCCTGCTTCACACATTTTAGTAATTTATCTTCCACTCCTTCTCTTCCTCCCCTTCGTCTGTTACTGCCTCGCCACATTTTATTCTCTCCTCCATTTCCCCTTCCATTCTATATCTTCTTATTTCCCATTCTGGCACTCCCCTTCAGTCTTTATTACTACGTCCTCTATTTATTTATTTTCCCAATATTCATCCCCGGTTGGTCCTTTTTCACTTCTTGCTTCAATAATTTTCTCTGCCTTTTACTGACAAATTGTGTTGCATTTACATATTCCTTCCCCAACTCCTACTACCACCACCACCACCACGTATTTTTAGGTATATGTGTTCTTTTTTATTTTATTTATATATTTGTTTATTTATTTTTATTTATATGTCCGTATGATTTTATATATTTACTCCTAATTTTAATAGTTAGAGTCCCTTCTCATACCCTCCTATTCCTCTACTATCCCCACCATCCAAAAATAATTCCCTATTCTCTAAGTAAAAAATATGTACAGTTGCCAAAAAAGGTATTGCGACAAATCTTGATCGAACTTTAACCATTTGTGTGGAACTATAAGCATGTATAACAGAAGGAAATATACATATCATTCTGTAATACATACTTATAATCCCTACAAACAACTATGGACATTAATATATTTAATGTTGTATCAATAGTTGTCGCAATACCTCTTTTGGCAACTGTACGTTGTACTTTATTAAACTCTTAGAGAAGCGGATGAGATGAATAATAATGATATATGACTTCACCAACTAACACCAAAAGCTACTTCTGTAATTATTAGATCAAAGTTGATTCGTGATTCTGTTTAAAATTATTTCGTCTGACTTATTAACATCCCTTAACTTTTAAATAACATACCATACTTTTGAACTCATACCAAGAGTTTCAACATGTCAAAAGATAATCTCATAATCCAAGGTATTCGTTGTTGATTATCCTTACTTCCTTCCTTTCTATCCTCTTTCCTTGCATCCATCCTTCTTTCCTTCTCTTCCTTCGTTCTTTCCTTTTCTTCTCTTCCTTCGTTCTTTCTTTCCCTTCCTTCCTTCATTCTTTCCTTCCCTTCCTTCCTTCCATTCTTTCCATCTATCTTTCCTTTTATCCTTTCTTTCTATCCTTCATTTCTTCCTTCCTTTCCATCCTATCCTTTCTTTCCTTCTTTTCATTCATCCTTTTATTCCATCTATCCTTCCTTCATTTCTCCCTTCCTTCTTTCCATCCTTCTTTCATTACATCCTTCCTTCCTTTCTATCCTACCCTTTCTTCCCATTTTTTCATTCATCCTTTCATTCTATCGTTCCTTCCTTCATTCCCTTCCATCCTATCCTTTCTTTCCTTCTTTTCATTCACCCATTCATTCCTCTCTTCCTTCCTTACTTTCCATCCTATTCTTTCATTGTATCTTTTCATTCCATCTTTCCTCCCTTCCTTTTCATCCAATATTTCCTCCCTTCCTATCCTTTCTTTCCTTCTTTTCATTCATCTTTTCAATCCTTTCCATCCCATCTTTCCTCCCTTCCTTTCCTTTCTTTTCATTCAACCTTTAATTCCATCTTTCCTTCCTCCCTTCCTCCCTTCCCTCCCTTCCTTCCTCTTCTCTTCGAACCCTAAGAGTGCTCGTATCTGCTAGAGGAACGGCCATTGACCGCGTGGGGGGAGGCAAGCTGTCCTTAGAGAGAGAAGGGAGAACAGGAAGAAGGAGAATTAAAAGGAGAGAGAGAGAGAGAGAGAGAGAGAGAGAGAGAGAGAGAGAGAGAGAGAGAGAGAGAGAGAGAGAGAGAGAGAGGGAGGAACACACACACACACACGAACAATGCAAATGAGAGAGAGAGAGAGAGGTGGGGGGGGGGGGTAACACACACACACAAACAAAGGAGAGAGAGAGAGAAAAGCAGGTATGGGCGAACTGAGTGCAAAGGAGAGAGAGAGAGAGAGAGAGAGAAAGAGAGAGAGAGAGAGAGGAAAAGGTGACGGTAGTGGTCAGATAGTGATGATTGTTTTGGATAGACAGATAGATAGATAGATAGTGACTGAATGATAGAAAGATAGAGAGAGAAAAAAAAAGGAAAGTGATACCAGAATGTGAGTGAAAATGAGTTTGAAAGAGAGAAAGGGCAGACAGTAAAGTGTACAATGACGGAAGGAAGGAAAGAAACAAGTATATACAAATAATAATAATAATAATAATAATAATAATAATAATAATACTGTGTTAAGTAAAGAGAGATAGATGCATGTATTGTACCAACTTGGACAGACAACTGAGAGGGACAGACTGACTGAATGTGTTTTGAAGCTACAGAGGTGAGACTGTAAAAAGAACCTCGTGCATAATAAATACACCAGTAACCAACACGAGGCACGATATAACCTATAGAATAGGACAGTAGCTCAACCACCAAGGGTAAGTAGGTAATATATAGTCCATAGGTATATAGCGTGAAGGAAAGGATGGTGAGAGAGAGAGAGAGAGAGAGAGAGAGAGAGAGAGAGAGACAAAGACAGAGAGACAGAGACAAACAGAGGGAGAGGACTACATGAATTAACTATTTGAAGGAAAGAGTAAAAACAGTTGTCAGTTGTCCCAGAAATACATTATCCTACCAAACAAAGAGCTAAACAAATCATACTAATTTTTTTGCCTCAGAAGATAATGAATAAAATAATATCCTGCGTTCTCCAGGGTTATGGTGCCTTGCCGAGTGATAATTTCCGACAACAAGGACAGCATAAGAAAAGCTAATATTATGTAAGAAGAAAATTATGCACAGGGAAGAAAGAGTATATGCCAAGAAACTAAAAACCTGACTTGGCGAAACTGAACGAGGCTTTGTCATATATGTGAACGCAAAAAAAAAGGTGAATAAATAGGCTTGGAGAAAATGAGGGCAAAATGAGATGCAAGAAGTGGAGAATGCAACTTGAGACGAAAGGGAAATTGCACATCTTAAAGGAGGAGGAGGGGCAGGGGGAGGGGGGGAAATGGAAGGCTGCCCGACCCATTGTTTGTTCCTTCCCTCTTGTGTGTGTGTGTGTGTGTGTGTGTGTGTGTGTGTGTGTGTGTGTGTGTGTGTGTGTGTGTGTGTGTGTGTGTGTGTGTGTGTGTGTGTACGTCCTAGAACATTAGGCAGCTTGCATGTTCATTATACGTATTAGGAAGGATTGTGTGTAAAAGTAAGCCTCTTTCGTGTACGGCTTGTGGTACATGGGAACAGGGACGAGAATAATTTTGAGACTGAGTGTACTGTGTGTTGTTCATTGTGAAGTAGGAGTGTATTGTTTGTGTGTGAGATCTGCAGGTGCTTGAGTGCCTTAAGGTTAGAGCATAATAATTATGTGTGTCTAATGTTTATGTACTTTTATGTAGTGAGTATTTAAGTTCGTAGCTGCTAATACTGTGTGCAATAACCTATCTAACTAACCTATACTATTTAACCACAGTACTGACATGCACTCCTGCTTATATAAACGAAGAAAAAACACTTATAATACTATAAATAATAACATATAAAGACAAATGATAAAGCCTATGTTATTTTAAATATTGTACACCACCATTCTGCTTCCTATTCTCAACCACAGTAGCTATATCATATTTTTATACAATGGACTTAAACATGAACTGAAAACGTTTTCATGCGTCTTCAGAAATGTTTAGAGTAAAATATATAAAGGCAACAACTACTAATGGTTTGTGTATAAATTTTAGCAGCCCGGTTACCATGGTCTGCTTTTAGTGTATTGCATTTGGGCATTTTGCATTTATGAATGTGTATGCCAGCCAGTTAGTGTATTTTGTTCCGGTCTTGTTTAGTGTGAATTTGGGCGTACGTGTTTGCGTGTGTGTACTGCCTATTGGTTTATCAAATTGTGTGTGGTAAACTAAACCCGAGCCGTTCCCCTGACTGCTGCACCCCAACCTACAGTAGTACAGAGTGGACCGAAAGTGTTTGTTTATGGTATTTATCGTTTGTTGTCGTTTAAGAGGATGGTACATATAGTGCTGGATAATCTAAAGCAAATGATATTCTCCAATCTATTCCAAGCAACAGATCACCAGTATTTTTGATAATCTGATTCTGTTTTTGGTCATATTTTGGTGAAATCAAGACACACCTACAGTTTGTACCAAAAGTGGATTACCCCCTTAATAGTGCACACACAAAAATATATTTAGAGTCAACCTGTACATTATATCCCACGGTGGATATTTTACTGTATCGAGCCTACAGATAATTTATAAGATCTACTAAACAGACACCTTATTAATACATGTCGTTGTAGTGAGGGGGATGAATTAGAAGCCTTCAACTGGCCAACTAAATCCACACTTCCCCTTATAAGCAACGCATCTCTTTTTATCAATAACACCCAGCTAGAGTAAACAAACATTATAATAATATTCTTCCTTGCAGTACAGTACGTAACACATTGGACAATTAATAGATGTTGTTGTCATGAGGGGGACGAATTAGAAGCCTCCAACCACACTTCCCCCTTTTAAACAACGCATCTTCTTTTAGTCATAACACCCAGCGAGAGTAAATAAACATTATAATATTCTTCCTTGCAGTACAGTATACGTATGTAACACTTTGAACTATTGCCTCAATCCGGTACCTCGGTATGAACTTTTGCCATGACGAAACACTCTTGATCACAAGTTAATATATTGGCAGCAGCACAACTTTGAGCCTCCACGACGAATATTGAAAATTTTCCTGGCATATTTAAGCTCAAGTTCTGCCATAACGTCCTGGGAATGGCTGGGTGGCTGGCTGGCTGGCAGGTTGGCTGGCTGGCTGGGCGGACTCGATGTTGGGGGTGGGAAGGGAAGAGAGGGGAGGGAGAGAAAGAGACCCGGCTGTAATAATTTTTACTATTTTTTTTTTTATTGTAATTATTAATATTTCATGAACTGTATTAGTTTTCTTTTAATCGGTCCCATCTTAGGCGAGAGATAGATAAATAGAAAACGAGATAATTAGAAAAATACAGATAGTCAGGTGGATGAAGAAATGGTTTAATGAAGAATAAGAAATAGAGGAAAGGAGAGAGGGAAAGAGGGAGAGAGAGGGAAGAAAGGAGGGAGGGAGATGAAGAGGAAATGAGAGAGGGAAGGAGGGAGAGAAGGAGGAAAGGAGAGAGGGAGAGAAAAGGAGAGAGGGAAGAGGGGAGAGGAGAGAGGGAGATGAAGAGGAAAGGAGAGAGGGGGGGAGGGAGGGAGGGAGAGAAAAGGAGGGAGAGAGATGAAGAAGAAAGGAGAAGGAGAGAGTGAGGGAGGGAGGGAGCAGGAAAGGAGAGGCAATACAAACTTTCTTTCCTATTCCGTGCTCTGTGTTGTTTTCAATTTGTTTGGGCTGGAGTCTTAACCTTCCCTGCCTTCTGCCTTCTGGTGCCCCACGATCCTGCTCATACACCTCATCCTTATCATTGACCTACTTCCACTCCACCCCCTCTCTCTCTTTCCCTCTCTCTCTCTCTCTCTCTCTCCCTCCCTCCCTCCCTCTCCCCCCCCCCTCTCTCTCTCTCCCTCTCTTCCTCTCTCTCCCTCTCCCCCTATCTTCCTCTATCTCCCTCTCCCTCTCTTTCTCTCTCTACCTTTCTATCTATCTATCTATCTATCTATCTCTCTCTATCTCTGTTCACCACTTTACTCTGTCTCCAGTTGTTCTCTCTCATTCGTTCTCCTATTTTCCTGTTCTCCAACCCGTTCTTCTCATTTATCTCATGTTCCTTTCTCCTTGCTTCATTTTCTCCTCTCCTCCTCTTCTTCGTCTTCCTCTCCATTTCCTCTGTTTCATTTCATCTCATCTTCCTCGGCCGCTTTCCTCCTTTCCTCGTTTCTCCTATCTCCTTCTTCCTCTCTCCTTCTTCCTTTTGTTCCGTTATCTCGCCTCATTTTCTCTCTCTCATCTGCTATTATTCCCTCTTATTATCTCTCCTTTCTTTATTCTATTGCTTCATATTCTTGTTGTCTTCTTATTCGTCTCCCATTTATTTCTTTATTTTCTGCTTTATTTCTTCTCTTTCCTCTGTATTTCTTTTATTTTTTGCCTCTTTCAATCCTTCTTTTATCCATTCACTTGCTTTCATTTCTTGTCACTGGTTTTAATGTCTTTTATCATACTCTTCCATTCATTGCATTTCTTCCTCCCTGGTTTGTTCTTTCCACTCTCTTATCTTTTGTTCTCAATTTTCCTCCTTTTCATACTTCCCTTCCTCACTTCTCCCTCCTTTCCTCTCTCCTCTCAGACCCCCCACTCTTGCCCTCCCCAACCCCCCACCCCTCTTTCTCACTCTGGTCCTCCCTCCAATCGGGCTGAACTGCTCCCCTGAATTTTAATATAGACAACAATACGAAATTTGTTGGTGCTGGTAGGAGGCTTCATGTTAGTATGTGTATTGGAAGGCTGCGTTTTAAAGTAGTAGGAATATAATTACATATATACTGTATATACATATTATATATACGAGTGTGTGTATGTTTACAAAATATAGTGAGAAGTGATTGCGACTTTATGTGCTTGTTTAATTATATATGTGTGTATGTGTGTGCATGTATGAGTGTTTATAATTGCTTGGGGACTGATAGCCTAGCGGTGTGAATGGGAAGACTGAGAAGCAAAGACAAGTGGTGAGAGGGACAGCCTGCAGCAGGAGTACAGTTGTGTAGTGAGGTTCTGTTTGGGACTGAGTGTGGTGGAAAGCCTTTAGGGTTGGTATTGTCTAGGAAAGCTTGTGTGTATGTGTGTACGTGAGCGTGTGCGTGAGAGAGAGTGCGAGCGAGGGGGGGAAAGGAGAGAAAAGGGGGGAGAGAAGAGGGAAGGGGGGAGGGAGAGATCGGGGAGTGAGATGAAGGGAAAGAGAGGAACGGTTAAGATAAAAGACAGAATGAGAGAGCGTGAGAGATCCAACGTGTAGGATAAAGGTTGTGATCATGCATATGTAAGAGAAAATGTGTAAAAGCGTGAAAGTATGAGAACGATAGAATGTATGAACTCTTTTGTGTGCTGAGACACGGTGTAGTAGATAAGGAAGAAAGAGGCAGGAAAATAGAGGAGAACTGCAAAGAGACGAGAAAAGAGAAAGAGAAAGAGAGAGATAGAGAGAAGGTGGGGGGAGGACAAGGAGAACGTGCCTGTAGCATAGAGTTCATTGTTGTCAATCCTGGGAAAAGCATCAGCTGGGTCGTGCCTGTTATAGTCTGCAGCCTGAGCCACAACACTGTCTTTTCCAGGACGACCAAGCAACTCTCCGGAATACAGGTAGCATTTTTAGTAGTGGAAAACAGGTGGTAAGAGGCTGTGTGGGGAATCTTGGTTAATGCAGCGACCCTCGATAACAGACATACGTGTAGGTGACAACACTTGGCCTTGCTGGGGTTGATTTTGCAGGTACAGTTTAGTTTTACAGTAAGTTGCACGGGACATAGAAACCTAAACAGCTTATATATACACTTTGTGTTAAAAAAAATTGCCTGAAAAAAATTATACCAGATGTAGAAACACGTGTGTGAGATAATAACCTTCTCTTGTCATATAGCCTCTGAGAGATGTGCCACAACACTGAGCTGAATAAATCCTCCACACAGATATTCATAACCAGAGGATCCAGGCCGTGATGACAGTCTCACTCAATTTTCTTCCTCCACATTTTATAGCCTCACTGTATTCTTTCCCTGATACCAAGAAAATTTATGTCAGCCGAAGCTCATACGAATATTTCCTTTTCATTTGTATCTATCTGTCATCTTTAGATCGGTTGCCGTGTAATGGAATGAGTCCAGGTTGTGTCGGAAAGACGAGAGATTCTCAACAGCCTCAGCGGGAGATATCATTGCAGAATTTGTCATAACACGGGAATATCATTGCCTTTTATACTTCACAAGTTATTACTGTACCTTATTTCCTTATGTATCCGAACTTAATCTAACTAAACATATGGTGATAATATACCCGTCATTACCAACTATACAGTGTTATGACTTTACCTGTTTTGATGTTAAGAAATAATATTCCCCAAGAAAATATAACTGTTCTTACCATGATAGTAAAGAAGTCACGCTTGCCTGAGTCAGATCGTCTAAGTTTGGGTTACTTACTCAAAGACCCTCATAGCAAAACATGGGGGAAAACTTCCTCGTCAGCTCTTACAGCTAGACGAGATACAATATTGCACTACGTTCCCCCGACCAGGCGCTGTAACTCTTAAGACTTCCAGCCTGCATGTATTTTGATAGTCTCCAGAATAAACTCATCACGAGGCTACACAATGCAGGAAAGAAATCTTAGTGTGTGTACATTATTATGAAGGAGACTGTTGTAGTTGTATCAGGAGTGAGATTGAGGTTAATCTCGATGTGTGGGGAGAATGGAACGTTGGTGGTGGTGTGTTAAAGAAGAGAGAAGAGTATATTGTACAGGGAAAGAACTACAAACTCAGGTGGTAGTAGTAATGAAATGTTTCTGGTCACAGTGTGTGAGATGTGAAGTGTGACTTTTTTTTTCTCTAATATCCAAAATCTCGCTTTAGTGATTTCTACTTCATTTTCCTCTTCAGTCATTCCTCTTAAAAGCTTGACTCGTCTATTAATGTTTCTCTTTCCTCCAGGTAATATATACATGCTCAGAATTGTCTCACTGAACATTTTCACAGAATGTATATTATCTGAAGCTGTGCCTCCATTTAATTTTCTCATTATGTGCTGTACTTTCCCCCTTCATCGTTGCATCTTCTCTGAGGGCAGCTTCTGGGAAGCGGAAAAAGGAAAATTATACCAAGTCAAAGTTTGCCAGTTTACGAGGCTGTTCCTCCCTGCAGCCTCCTGCCTTTTAACTTTGTGCCACCACGCCATAATAGCTGACGTCACTCTTCCCGAGATGGTCTTACCTCGCTCCCCTCTCACACACTACAGTATTTCGTCCTGCTGCACGAATTTTCCTACCCATCCTATCTTTTCCAGTTCTGGCATTGGTGTGATGGGCCTATCTTGCTCTTCTCTCCCTCGCTGCACAGTCTCACCTTATCACATCCTGCTCTAACTCGAGTGGGGTGCCTCACTAACCTCTCTCACATTTAAGAGTTGTCTTTACTTGGAGGCATTTTGAAGTCTACATAACCCTCAAAATACTACAACAAAACACCGATCCCCTATTCGTATACAGAGGTACTTGTATGTTTCCTGACACAGTTTGGAGGAATCAGTAAACCCCCCCCCCCCAATTCGCCTAATATTTATGATGGACCTTGTATTTATTATGAAAGACGAAAACCAGGCGAGTACTGCACCTAATGACAAGGTAACGATGACGCTGATAGAAAAAAGGAAGGGGACGACAACTTGGAGGAGGAGGAGGAGGAGGAGTGGAATGATAACGAGGAGGAGAAAAAAAGAGAGGAAGAGAGAGGAGGGATAGCGAAGCGGAGCCTAGAAGATTGGGCCCCGATGTGGTAAAGGGATGGGGGTGGGGAGTAGAGGTGTGGGTAGTGGAGGTGGGGGGTGGGGGGGAGTTATAGGTCCTTACACCGCGGCGGTAAAAACTTGGGGATGGAGAGGTGGGTGGCGAACCTCTCGTGTGTGTGTTTTTTCTCTCTTACCTCCTCCTCCTCCTTCATAAGAGCGAGAGTTTAAGGGCTCAAAAGTTATGATTTGGCGGTTTCAAAGGGATCATGTCCTCTTGTGAAGGCGCAGTGGAGCGAGGGCATAGACAGAGGGGAGGGATAATTGGATAGTCGGGTAGACACAGAGAGACAGACTCGGGTAGAAGGATATACAGACAGATAGGCGAGGGATTGTTAACTGGATCTGGGACTTCAAAGGGTGTAGCGTCCAGGAAAAAGGCAAAGGAAAAAGGAGTTGCCAAAAAAAAAAAAAATGTATATGAAAAACTTTGAAAGCAAAGAAAAATGGCCTACCTCTGTTACTGAGGCCATCTTCTCCCCTTTCCATTACTCCGTCGTCATACAAACTTTGTTTATCCTAACTTGAATCATTCTTTTTATATTTTTGTTCGGAATTTCGGCAAACTTCAGGTTTCCAGGAAGGTTGGTCGAACTTTGTCTCTCCTCGTCGTTGTGTTCCATGATAACCGGATATACAATAGGTATAACTTATGACATACAGTACCCATAGTCATTAAAATTCACTGCTTACGAAGATTCAACACCACTCATTATAATTTTAGCACAGTATTCCCCCAACGTTAAGAAAATAAGATATGAATGACTGACGATGATGTTATTTTCACCCTTATGATTTAGGAAAGATCATGAGTTCGTAAATACATCTACAGTAAACTAACTACCTCTCAACTCAAACACTAATTGCTGGTGATGATTAGTCAATTTATGGAGGTAATAATTTCGGGTAAAACAGATTAAGAGCCGATTGCTCAACAACTAGACATATTTTAAATCTTTATTGTATCACAGTAAATACCTGACGTATCCATTTGAACACTCACAAACATCCTACTCTTCCATTTTATCTTTTTTTTTCCTCATAATCTTCTATTCTTCATGTACCCATATCTAAGTTTCCTCTTTTTACCTTGGCCGTCCTTTCATCGTCATAATTATTCATTCCTGCACTTTTTAGAATCCACATTTCTTATTTCCTCTTCTAACCCACATTTTATGAGCGTCAAACTATTTTCCTTTTCCACTCCATTAATAATAAATATTCAGAATTCCATATATTATTTTCTTTCATGCATACCTTCCGATCCCTCTATATTACTCATCATACCATTCCTTCCCACAGTTCCTCCTCCTCCTCCTCCTCCTCTATACCTGGGGCGGTGGACTGCCTGGTGCCTCCATTACCATACAGATGAGGAATATGTGGCCAAGGAACTCCTGCTGACCCTCCCTTGCCCAGGCTATAGTCCTTCCCTGCATCCATCCACCCACCCACCCACCCAAGTCAGACCCTTTACACTCACACTCGTCTCTTCCTGCCCCCTTTTCCTGCCCCTGTTACCTGTCCCTGTATTCCTACCTTTCCTGTTCCCCTTTTCTGTTGTTCTTGACACCTTTTCCTGCTTTGTTTGTCCATATCTCTTTCCTTTTCTCCGTCCATTTCCATATATCGTTTCCTTACCATATTTTGTCCTGTGTGTGTTTGTCTCAGTCATTTCCTTCTATTTGGCATTCCTATCTTTCTTTCTGTTTATTTTTTGCCTTTGCATCACACTTTCCCTACTCAATTATCTGCGTACTTACAATCATTTTCTTTTTCATCGCTGCTGGTGAACCCCACTGACAGGTAGCCTACTTCAAGTGGAACTACTGTAGATTATCCCCTAACCTAACCTTCCACACGTGCCGGGTCTGAGTGTGGTGTGGTGTCCCCGTTCAGGTGTCTCTCTATCTTTGTAATGACTATGATTGAGGTGAGTGTGGTGAGGGAGGACTGCCACCAACCGACCAACCCACGTCATGCTTTGTTCAGCACACATTAATTTGCCTTTATACCCTCGTTGAGTCCAGTTACTGTCTGTGTTTCGGCATGATCGGTAGCATACCACTCCATTTTTTCCCTACTGCATTGTACGTTTCTGTTTTTCCTTTTATACAACTTTTGTTTTTTCAATTTTATTATGCAATATGTAATTTTGTAATTTTCCTTCATCCTACTATTTCTACTATGCTTCGCTAACCTGATTTTTATTTATTTTTGATACACACACACACACACACACACACACACACACACACACACACACACACACACACACACACACACACACACACACACACACACACACACACACACACACACACACACACACATGCACACAATCATCAAGTCCCGAGGCCCTGGCAGGAATGGAAATGAGCGAATAACTGAAACGCAGATGAACTGTGGGAAACTGGTAACTGAGCGAACATACCACACACACACACACACACACACACACACCACTTCATCCTGGGTTTCAGAAGTTGGTGGACATATGAAATAATAAATGTTTAGTCATTTTTTTGTTTGACGATATTTTGGGGGACCTTTTTGTGATGATTTTTTTTTTTCATTTTTTGTTCAGTGTGTGTGTATTTGTGTTTTTTGTATTACATATGATGTGGATGAACAACAATAGTTGTCAGGTTGATGTTTTTACCTTTGTTGAGGAAAAACAGATCGAGTGGTTTGGGTGTACGTGTGGGTGTGATTCTGTTTTTTTTTTTTTTTTTTTTTTTTTTTCTACTTTGCATAAGGTATGAACTACTCATGATAATCTTACTTTTAAAATGGAAAAATAAATAAATAGAGAGGTCAAAAATATACCCAATTGAAAAGGCTAGATATATTGTACTTAAAAGAGTAAAATATAAAATCATAGTTAGTGGCACATATAGATCATAGTAGACCGTTCTATTTTTCGTTACCTTTGAAATGTAACATTGGTTTTTCATTAACTGTAAGATAAATATAGATCTTTTGATTCTTGTCACACATTCTTTCCTCCTCCCTCTATTCTTTTCTTCTGTGTGTACTTTATTGCCCCTTCTGCTCCATCTCCATTTTATTGTCTTCTCTGTGTCCAATATCTCTCTTCTTTTCCCTCTGTTTTTGTTCTCATATGGGATTGACAGTTTTTAAATCTATTTATTACCTATTTGTTTTGTCAGTTTCTTACGTTATCAATTAATGCTTTACAAACTCCACCACCCACATCAATCTACTCCTCTTCACCACACTGCTAAATCCACTCCTTTCCACCGCCCAAAATAATCCACTTTTTCCTCTTTACCACCCACCTCAATCCACTCCTCTCCACCACACTGCTCAATCTACTCCTCTCCCCCACCCACCTCAATCCACTCCTCTCCACCACACTGCTCAATCCACTCCTCTTCATCACACTGCTCAATCTACTCCTCTCCACCACACTGCTCAATCTACTTCTCTCCACCACCCAGCTCGTTCCACTCCTCTCCACCACCCAACTATTATCTGCCTGCCGACTATCCAACTCTGTATCTACTTAAGGAGGGCGTGAAAGAAGGGCCTTGAGCCAACCAGCAGAGGGACTATTGTGTTGCTCTCCTCGGACCCCTGAATACACTCAACTAGGCCCCATCCCTCCTCTTTCTTACCGTCTGCTCATCCTCCTTCTTTCTCCTCCCCTTTCTTCTTTCTCCTCCCCTTTCTTCTTTCTCCTCCCCCTTCTTCTTTCTCCTCCTCTTTCTTTCTCCTCCTCCTTCTTTCTCATCCTCCTTCTTTCTCCTCCTCCTTCTTTCTCCTCCTCCTTCTTTCTCCTCCTCCTTTCTCCTCCTCCTTCTTTCTCCTCCTCCTTCTTTCTCCTCCTCCTTCTTTCTCCTCCTTATCCCAATTTCTCTTCTTTCTATTCCTAGTTCTACTTTCGTTGTTGTTGTTATTGTTGCTATTGATGTTGTTTGTATCGTTTTTTATATTGTTTTTTTTCTTAACTTATCCTGAAAATAATTCTTCCTTTACGTCCTCTCTTTCTCTTCCACCTCCTATAATTCCACCTTTTCCAATGACCCCTTCATTTTTCTTTCTTATATACAGCCACCCCCTGATCCCCCCATTCTGTTTTTATCCCCTTCTATTCCTCCTCCTCCTCCTCCTCCTCCTCCTTTTTCTTCTTCCAGTATCACATAATTTTTTCCCTTCATCCTCTCATCTGATCTTAGTGTTCATTTTACATAGCTTACATTTTTTCTCCTCTTATATACTTTCTATTTCACCTCCTCTCCTCTTTTTCCTCTTACTCCTTCTCCTTTCTCTCAGCATCACTACTTTTTACATTTTTTATCCTCAGTGATCCTCTTATTCCAGGTTGATGCTCATTTTACTCACCATGTTTTATTTTGTTTTTTATTTATTTCCTCCCAGAGTTTCAGTGTCAGATTTCACCACCGTTGCTATTCCTCTCCACCACCACCACTACCACCACTACCATCACCACCACCACCATCACCACCACCACTACTACCACTACCTTCCCCCACAACCATTCTGATGCATTTATTATATTTTTTCTTCTTCCACCTCTTTATCGGTTCTCTCTTTTCCTTCTTCTCGTGTACTGCTTCTCACAAGGACTATTCAATATACAATAAGATAAATTATAACAATAATTTTTTATTTCAATAGTAGTTTCCAATATTTTCTATACTATTTTATTTTTACCTCCTTATTTATCCTCTCCACACTCACACGGGCCATACCTCATCCATATCTAAGGTATAAGCCGATCTACTTATCTCAGTCCCCCACCCTCTCCATCAAGGCCCCAGGGAACACAAAGGCTCGCCCCAACCATATCCAGGAAATTTATTAGCGTTGATGATAATATTAAAATTCAATGGAGCTGATTCCCTCGATTGATGCGCCAGTGATAGATTAGCTGACGAACGAGAAGCAGGCTATGGGGAGAGGGAAGGCATACCATCAACAAATAGATCTTTATACTATATTCTCGAGTCATAAAGAGGTTTTAATAATATTCAACATAGGAGTACTGAGCGATAAGACATTCATTATTGCACGGAAGAGTAGTAGAGTAGAAATCTTAGACAGATTTAATAGATGTACAATATTTTATCTGGTACGAACTTAATTGACAAGAAGCAGAAACAAAACGTGGTCTGTTCATTACAAGTTGTTCTTCAAAATGAATACCGGTATTAAATGGTGCTGCTAAATTTTGCTGGGAAGAGGAGTAAAACTATGTCTTTAATTTGTCTTTAATATATCTTTAATTTATGTTACAATTATTCATCAAGTTTTTTTTTTCATTTATAGTAGTGTCACAAATGTCCTCACAGTCACCCAAGCTTGGTTTTATGGCAAGTTGGCATCCACGGAATAAACTCCACCTTAATATTCCATGCAGAAATAAAAACCCGAGCAAAGTTTGGCTATTACTTGGGTTCATGAGTCGAGATTGTGGCTATTAGAAGTAAATTTTGTAGGAAAGTAAATTATATATAACTAAGACTCATTATCAGAAACTACTTAGCAGATATATATAAAAAGTAGTCATGATGTAGCGAGGATAAAAGAGAATATGTTAATTAAATCTAAATCATATTTCATCATCGTCTAATAACAACAACAGCAAATTTAACATAATATTCCGTCTTACTGCAGCAGCAGCATCGCCGAAAATATTCTCTCACCAATCTAAGTAGGAGAAACTCAAGTTATAATCATTATCACAAGTGAGTGCCAAGGCCAGCCAGGGGTGAGAGTGAGAAGTTTGTTCAGACCCTCCTCATCCCTCACCTCCGCTCCCTGGCTCCACTTTTTTGTCCTTCATTCGTTGTGTGTGGGTTGTGAGGGTGCCAGAGGAGGGGAGGAATTCGCTGATGTATGTGGATTTAGATATATGCGCAATTTTCCATTCCATTATTGTTTTGAAACTTAAGATGGTAATGTAATTTGTGTGGCGACAGAGAAAAAATATTAATGTGTGTAACTGAATGTTGTACGTGAATAATATGTAAAACACTTTTTTCTCTACTGATATGCTCTTTCTCCTTCTGCTGAGTTATGTATTGCACTTTTCTACTATTCTGATTATTATCTTGATAGTTCTCAGTACATACCTGGTATTATGCAGTATACAGAGATAAATAGATATTAAAACATGAAATGAAAGTCTAGTAATAGAGAGAGACAGAAATAAAAAAAAGAATGTTGACGGGCGATACTCATTAGACACAGACGGAGTTAAAGAGATGAAAAAATCGAGGTATAAGCAGAAAACGTAAAAAGAAACTGAAGAAGACAGTGATTCGGTGAAGTCGGGAGTCAAACCACCACACTCCCTCAGACGGCGGCGGAATTAAAGATGAGGTTAAGGATAGAAAAATGACTAGTGAAAAAGTATGCCGATCGCGCTTTAATGAGATCAGGGCAGGCCAAGTGGGTTAGATTCTGAAGGGGGAGAAGGGCTTTGATCCCTTTTATATTTATATTCCTTTTTCCCTTTTATTTGGTTCTGATAAGGTAGAAGTTTTAAAGAAATATACAGATTATCGGGATTATAGACTTATTAGTGGGAAGTTTTAAGAAATATTTATATAAGATTATCGGGATTATAGACATATTAGTGGGAAGTTTTAATAAAATATTCATATTATCGGTATTATAGACATATTAGTCAACACAATTCTCCTGTGATGCTCTCTATAATCAATACAAGGCTCAGAAGCCAGTTCATTAATATGCATACAATTCAGTATGTCAATATTAATCCACAACTGTATGAGGAAGGATATGGAGAAGGTACGCTGATTGCATATACATCCTATTGGAGTGTAGTGTTACCATGCCACGTTTCCATTGACATTATATATACGGACATGAGGTGGAGACATCTTAAGGGGAGAGTATATTTTTGGTATATTAGAGTGCCTTGATTCCTCCAAAGTATGCCATAAAACAGACCTAGTTGAAGAAAAATAATGGTATCCTGTTGCTTGGAATAGTTTGGAGGAATCATAATCTCCAAAAATGTCAGAACTATACTATCTCTCCCCTTAAAGGAACTAAATACATAAGGCAAAGTTATTGGCATAGAATCGGGATGTTAACTAAATGGGAAAGTCGTCAATATTCAATAAATATGAATAAAAGAACTTGTTTAACTATTGCCTAGCTGATAAAAATGATTAATAGATTGTAGACTTCAGTGAATGACAGAAATATGTAATTGAGCGATTGGATGATATACAGGAATGTGTTTATGAATGAAAATGACAGACAGGAGTTATTTTAGAGACAAAGCAATATAAAGGGTGGAAAATATAATGTAGTATTGGAAAAGAAAGGAAGGAAATTTGATGTGAGGGAAATTATTAATTGTCAACAAATTATGAAAGTAGCAGATGAAAATACATTGGAATTAACGGTAGAAATAAAGTTAGAGAAAAAATTGACAGGAAAAATATAACAGAAAAAAAGAGAGCGTATGGAATAGTAAGAAAAACGATGGAAGAATCAATGAGAAGAAAAGAGATAATAGTTAATAATTATTTTGTACTGAGATCAATGGCAGGATAGAATGATTGAGGGGAAGAGAAGAATGAGAAAGGAGACGCAGAACGGGGAAAATATTAATAACTATGATATGCCATGAAGGAACCGAACCCAAAACATGTCATGGATTCTTGTTAAGTGGTAGGTACAAGTTAGGTTAGGTTAGGTAATGGAATCTTGAACAACGGAAAAAGTTAAGTTTGGTCCGGTCCGGTCTGGTACAGTGGTAAATGTTAGGTTACGCGTAGGTTAGGTTAAGTTGGGTTGGGTTGGGTTGGGTTAGGCTAGGCTTGGCTAGGTTGGGTTGTGTTGGGTTGGGTGTGGTTGATTTTTAGTAATGAAGTAAGTGAAACACGGAGAGTGGAACCCATAGACATTCTCACGAGTGCATCGCAGGGCAATGCAGTTGTAATACTCTACGGAATCTGCTACCCACATTTTACTAAGTCCTTGAATGTGTATATTGTCAGAAAGGAAGGCAAAAACATGAACTGAAAATTGAGGAGAAAAGTGGAAAAGAGGAAAAGAAAACGGTAGAAGAAGAAAGTGTGAAATGACAACAAGAAAGAGAAAAACAAACCAAGAGATATACAGAGAGTGATAGAACTAGACGAGATGGCTCAGCTCATGATTGATTACAGCGGTGATGACAGACGCTGCACCGAGTCTCGTGTTAGAGTTACATTTGGCCTGCCTGATGAGAACTGAAGAATGACTGGAATAACTATGCAAAGGCCTCTTCATATATAATTCATCATCGCTAATGAGGCAGCCGCAGTTTCTTGCTCCTCTCTCTTTTTTTAATGTATTTAGATTGAAATTAACGTTCCCGGAGCAGCCACTAATCACGCCCACCATGGCAGGCATTTTTACCCCCGACGATAAATGAGGCGCCACGAGACGCAACTGACCAAACGCTAAAAAATCGAGAATGACTACACAGCAATCATAGGTCACGTAATTAAGGCTCTTCTATGGACATTGTGTTATATTATTATCGTCGTGTATATGTTAGCCTTATAATTATCTACTAGTAACTAGAAGATCATGTTAAAGTATTATCAGGTGGAGAATAAAAGATGTAAGGTGACTGACAATAATGATAATAGGTTTATTTGGTCCCAGAAAACCTAGAATGATGAAAATAATAATAATAATAATAATAATAATAATAATAATAATAATAATAATAATAATAAAAAAGAAAAAAAATGAAGGGACCGGAATTATGACTCTCCATTTAGATTACGGTAGTTGTCGTTGTGTATAAAACTGTGGGAGACAAATGCAGTTAGTGCGTGAGGCTTACAGGTAATAATATATAGTGTGGGCTTCATCGTTCCTCGGGGTGTCATTGCAAGTCCTCTTTTTCCTCAGTATATGTTGGTTGGGTCACAGTGACACGGGTCATTAGGGAAGGAAAGTGAAGATTTGTTTTTCTTCAGTATTTCTCTCCAAAAATATCTTTCCACGTGCCAGCATGATCACAAATGTTGTATTACCTTAAGGGGGGAAATTTGTGTTGGTAAATCTGGAGCAAATAATTTCTTCAAACTATTCCATACAACAGAACGTCATTATTTTTACCCTTCTGGTCCTGTTTCCTAGCATACTTTGGGGGAATCAAGGCACTCCAATGTACCAAAAATGAGTTACCCCCTTAAGGGAGTCATTTGTTGTAGGTGAACGTAAAGGCCTGCCGAGTACTCCAAACAATACCAGAAAACAGACTTCCTTCATATGCAAATAGAGGATCTGTTTACTTGTGTAGATTGAAGGAATCAGTTTCTTCCCAATACGACGACAACAAATAACACACCCCTCATTAAATCCCCCTAAGTGATATCATGAGTCAAGAAGCAATAGTTTAAGCTTGCTACAGTATAGAGTTGTATCATCATAGGAGGCTTTTAGTGTGAATAAAATCTTGGCTAAGTTGTTCTTCCCTCCTTGGCCTGTAGTAACCCACTAAACACATCCTGGCTTTCACCTTGTACCAGCCTCTAGAGTCACTGCAACAACATGTTTACTTCTCTCTCTCTCTTTCTCTCTCTCTCTCTCTCTCTCTCTCTCTCTCTCTCTCTCTCTCTCTCTCTCTCTCTCTCTCTCTCTCTCTCTCTCTCTCTCTCTCTCTCTCTCTCTCTCTTTTCTTTCTTTCTTTCTTTCTTTGCGCACATTCACACTCACACACGGGTAATTTATTTACTTTCTGCCAGTATTGATTTTGCTCGTGGTTATGTTACGTCTCCATCCTCATTTAAGAACCCTCGATTTTTAGGTACTTTTTCTGAAGATAATAACTACATACCGGTATCATAATGCTTACAGGAAACACTTAGGCGTATATACATCTTTGCGTATTACCTAATATGCCTCTGAAGATAAACTACATCAGGAGTACATCTCTGGAAAGCTTATATACATTATACTTGGCTCGTGGTGAAGAGCTGCTGGCAAAGTGAAGGTCCCAAAATATTATACTTTGATTAAGTTAGCTCCACTCTGAAACCCTAATGGTTCGGATAGTAGGGTTCATGATCAGCTTTAAAGGCTAAGTGGCGTAGCACAAAGCTAATCTGGGAACGTAGGTAGCCATAATTCCTACTAAAGGAATTTCGATTGATACAAATTTGATTACCAGGATCCAAAATGCCCATCAAAAGCATTTCATAATATGGATAGTAAATATCAAGCAATGCATTCGGCACTAACCAACTGGAGGCAAGGCAACGGGTGAATACACGCCTGCGAGTCAACTATCTAGAGTGAAGGTGGGGAACTAGTATAGGGATATGGCCTACTACCCAGCGCCTCCTGTGCTTGCATCACCACACACGCCAGAGGAATGTTTGAGGAATGCTTGTGCAAGCAGGGCGGCACATACCAAACTCTCCACTCCTCTCATTCCCTCGCCCTTCCTCTCTACCTCTCAAACATACATTCTGGAATAGCAGAGAGTAGATGCTCTGTTCATTTAATCTTTCAGTATCTTGTAACGCTATTAATGACATAAAGTAATATATTATAAATAATGTAGATATAAGATAAATTCAGTATTTACCGTACACAGAAAACTGTAATTTCGTTTATAGGAACAGGATGAAAAAAAAATCGTCGTAATCTAAGAGATGAATGGATGAAGCAGAAATTTGTTTTGCCTAAGTTATAATTTATATTAGTCAGGAAAAATGATGTGCAAACATTCATTGATGGTATTAGTCTAGTAATATTGTAACATGTTTTTCTACAACGACGCGGTACGTATCCTATTTATATTAACAGGTTATAATATTAAACTGGATGGACATTGACTCGGTACTCATCCCAGCTACATCACTCTGTCGTAGAAATATACATACATCTTCAATTGCTGTTTATTGATATGCACAGCTAAAAGTGGAATATATTTATGTTTTCTTTCTCTGCATCAAATACATCAACAAAACTCAATCCATCATTTGTGATTTTTCGGATTTCACATTAAATTTGGCCCCTTTTAATATTTCTTCAACTGTCCTTCTTTACCCTGTATTTCCATAATGCACACTTGTTGTCCCTTTACTCTCTCATCTTCTCCTGTCCGTCCTTCTTTTCTTTTTATTTCCTTCCTAATTGCTGTCACACCTCTCTATCCCCTTTTTCTGGCACTATAGGACCTCGATGTTGCGGCGCTTAATATCCATCAATCAATCAATCTTCTTCTGTCCTCTCTCGTGTATGCTACAGGGTCTCCAAGGTCTAGTTCGATCTTCCTTCCTTCTTTCCTCCTGTTCATGTCCATTCATAATCTATTTCTTCTTCCTTCCTCCTGTCCATGTTCATTCATAATCTATTTATTCTTCCAGCTAGCTAATTTGAAACCTTTTGGAAACTCGGTGGGTTTGTTTTAATCATGGCAGGTATATAACTTATTAAGGCCCTTGGCACTGATTACTACCAGCCCAATTTAGCGACATGAATTAAAAAGAAAAAATAAGAGGGCGTGGGAAAAAAAATGAGTGGAAAAGTCGTTTAATTACCTGGTGCTTATACAAGGCAACGTGATTACCTTAGAGTGATGTACTGAGTAGCGTAAACTTGGTCCGTAAAAAATGAGAGAGAGAGAGAGAGAAAATAAAAAAAATACAAGCTGAAGAAAAAATGCAATGAGAGGCTTACCTTGTCGCCTTCATCGCTGCTTCCCTCACCTCTGGCCTTCAACCACTTTACCGAGAGAGAAAGAGAGAGAGAAAGAGAGAGAGAGAGAGAGAGAGAGAAAGAGAGAGAGAGAGAGAGAAAGAGAGAGAGAGCATGTGTAGTTGTGAGTGTACATAATATGCCTGTGTACGTGCGCGCGAGATTGTTATGTAGGTTGCCGGTGAATTTAAGGCGTGTGTGTGTGTTTATATGTGTAGAAGATTTTAACATTATGGAGTGTGTATGGGGTGAGAAGGAGTGTGGTTTGTATACATTGGTGGTGTATGCATATGTACAGTCTTATATGTATGAATATCCCTATAATATGTATACCTGAAGCTCTGTATTGCTTACGACTACATCTCTCTCTCTCTCTCACTCTCTCACTCTCACTCTCACTCTCTCACTCTCACTCTCACTCACTCACTCACTCACTCACTCACTCACTCACTCACTCACTCACTCACTCACTCACTCACTCACTCACTCACTCACTCACTCACTCACTCACTCACTCTCTCGTGGTGTGTGTGTGTGTGTGTTTGTGTATGTGTGTGTGAACGTGTGTGTGTTTACTTAATGGGTTACTAATTCATGCTGCTCTGATATCGCACAAATATTTGACGTGAAAATTCAGCCTCAGATTTTTTCAGCAGAGGTTGATATTAAACCGTGTTTTCTGACGCCAGAAGCCACACGACGCATGTGCCACGGAATTTATTTTGACTCGCAACCAACATTTTCAAGATAACGTCGCCTTCGTAATAGTTTGTATAATAATTAATTTGTCGTATCACTCTTAACATATGTTTATTCCCTTTGCAAAATCGTGTACGGTATGTGTGTATATATATATGGTTGTGTGTGCAGGAGAGTATTTTTGTTTTTATATAGCAAAAGGGATGGTTTTTGTAGAGAAATGAAGAGCTCTATTCAATAGTAACTTTGCATCGTGTGTTTACAGTATATTCTAAGTACAGTATTTTCAGTTTACATGTGACCATTAGCCACCCTAGAATCAAACTATTTTATTTTATTCTCGTCTGCTCTGTTCTGTTATTATTTTTGCTGACACACGTTTGCCCTGAGTTCTCTCTTTCAGATGATAACATTTTTGTTTGGGTATAATTCCCTTTTAGTCTTTGTCCTCCCTTTATATACATTTACTATTTTTCATCCTCCATCTTTCTCTTGACATTTATTTTTTTTAGCTATTTTTTTCTTTTTTTTTCATTTTTCTCTTTCCTAAATGTTAATCCATTTTCAGCATTTGAAGTTCTATCTTTAATTAACCTACTTACTTTTAACATTACTCGTGGTAGGTATGTAAACCAGATATCATAAGCTCTTAAATAGTTGTGTGTCTGGAAGGCGGAAATTGTTAAACATGAGAGACTATATTTTGGTAGTGTTAAGTAATGACGTCGTGGGCTGTAAAATATTAATTTGTGGAACTAAAGCCTCGGTGGGATGGCTGGCATGCTTGAAGAGTTCTGCAAAAATTGATATTGTTGCCGGCACTGAACTTTTATTAATCCAGCTTAAATATAACTTTGTACCCGGGATATGAATTTGGAGCTGCTGCTTTTATCCGTGTAAATGACAGAACGAGGGAGTGAGACAGACAGTGAGAGAGAGAGAGAGAGACAGTGAGAGAGAGGGAGAGAGAGAGAGAGACAGAAAGAAAAGAATAGAGAGAAAAAGAAACAAAAAGATGTAAGAATGTACTGTAAATAATCGTATTTTTATGTACGTATGTATGTATGTATGTATGTATGTATATATGTACGTATGTATGTATTTATGTATATATGTGTGTATGTGTGTATGTGTGTATGTATGTATATATGTATGTATGTATGTAAGTATGTATGTATGTACCACCTCTCCTCCGACATACAGCCTTTGCTCTCCCCTCTTGCTACTTACCCTCCTCTTATCGGCTCCCACCTTTCAGCATCCTTCTCTTACAACTTGCCTCTTACCGCTCTCCTCCTCCTCGTCGTCGTCTTCTCCCCCTGTGCCTCTCAACCAAAGTCTCCGCCTGTGTCAAACTTCTCTGTGTTTACAAGATTGTCGAGGTGTTTGACTTCCATTTTCTCTCATGTTGACATCCTCCGTACCCCCCCAACCTCGATCAGTACCCCGCCGCCTCTTCCGCCTCCTGTCTCCTCTCCTTCCGCCACTTGTGCCACCATCTTGCTGACGCTACTGTTGACGTACTGTACTGTGCACCTCACTCCTGACAACACCACCCATGCTGACACTAACTAACCACTCCTGACAACATCACCCATGCTGACACTAACTAACCCCTGCTGATATCACCACATGCTGACACTATCTGTTCCTCACACTGCCGCTGCAAAAACCATCCCTGCTTATCACCCCTGCATGCTGATACAATCGACTGCTGACTCCACCACTACTGACACCATAGCTGACCACCCCTTCTAATACCACTCTACTGACATTGCCTCTACTTTTACTGACACCACACCACTTGACACCATTACTTTTTCCTCACTCTTGTTTGCTTTCCCTCACACTTGTAGGTTAGATAGAATAGCAAAATCAAGTAGCCTCGAAAGGACCAGTAGGTCTGTTGCTGTTTGAATGTCCTTTGTATTCCTTTGTATTTACATCTCTTGACACCTTTGCTACTTACACCAACCAACGCTAATAATACCTTCATGTGCCTGATACTCCCTTCAGATTGATTTGTGAGAGCCTGTGGTGTACAGTCTGTAAAAGGTGCAGTTGCCAGCAAACATCAGGTGGCCCAATACTCTGAGAACTGACTACCTGTGTGTCTATTTTTACGCCTTATATGTATATTTGCTTGGTTGCCTTTCCTCAGTGAACACAATGCTGTATATACTGTACTGCTTCCCGCTGGACTCTAAGATTAGCCACACTCAATACTGGTCGAGCCACTTGGCCAGCCAGTCCACGGCAGCTCAGCGGGACTCAGTCTAACACACTGATTCCAGGCCAAATGGGGTTCATTCGTATCGACTCTGTGTAGTAAGTAGTCGCGAACCACATTTATCTGAGTGTACTCTACTCTTATCCCCTGTCACACTCAGCACTACACCTACAATCACTACAGAGTATATGCGTGCGAACGTTCTTTTGTGTGCGTGTGTATGTGTCTGTATGTTTAAGTGTATGTGTATATGTGTATGTACGCTTGGAGGCGGGTGCTTATTATGCTGTTCGGTTTTCCCGCTACGATAACGACCACACATCCATCAAAAGAAGTGTGAGCATCAAGTTTTGGTAAAGGAGGAGAAGTTGGGGTAGTTAGCTTCTCGGACACAACAAAAGAACACACAACCTAAGTTTGAGTAAAGGACAAGAAGTTCTGGCTCCCTCCAGCACCTTCCACGCTTCCCAAAGCCACACTCACTTCAAAGGTGAACCTCATTATTTTGTACCCATTGAGGTAACAGATATATGCAAAGAATTAAGCAAACAGGAGCGAAGTTTTCATTAAGGCTCTCGAGGAAATCCGCAAACGATAATACAAGCAACTAATTTTAACCTAGCACTGGTTGTGTGTGTATATGGGAACTGTGACAATTGTGATTTTCAATTACATGATCCAACTGCACGTTCCTCAGATCAGTTTACCAATAGTCTCACCACCACCACCAACACCTCTACCTCCTCCACCACCACCATTACCTCTACCTCCACCACCACCACCACTTCTACCTCTCACCACCTCCACCTCCACCACCACCTATACCTCTCACCACGCCCTGCCTCTTCGTTCACTCCCTCCCTCACTCCATCACTCCCGCCTCTCTCCCCACTCACCTGTCCTTGTCACCTTATCTAGCACATTCTTCAAGATAAGTTCGGGAACTGCTGCAGAAATTGGGAGGGTCATTTGATCTTGGCGTTCCTTCTCATTCTCGTCTTCTCTCTCGCTCTCTCTCCCTAGTTTTGCCTTCCTTGTTTTTCTCTTGTTTTCTCTCTTTCTCCTTTGTGTCCGTCTCTTTCTCCTTGATTCTCTCTTTCTCTCCATTACTTCTTCTCTCACTCTCTCCCTCCCTTCCACTCTCTCTTCTTGAACTTTATCTCTTACAGCCTCAGGGAAGTGGTAGGTCACTCCTAGTGTATCAAAGACATAATTCTGTTAGCCTTAAAATCTTGAATTTAATTGCGTATCATAAATTTTCATGAATAATGTATTCTTCCAAATTGTTGTTATTTATAACTGTAACCAAAACACATACAGTACTTAGATAAGTAACGAAATAAGTATTGTAGCAGAGGTATGGGATTCCTTTTAGCTCCCCTATGCTCTTCCACATCCTTACAAATCCTATTTGTGGCAGGAGTTGGTCTCAGAGTGGCAGATCAGGTTGCACAAATTCACTTTCCTCGTCACTCTCGTCCTTTGGGATCCAAGATGCCAGACATGTTCTGCCATGTAGAACAAGGTGTTGCTTCATCACTGTTTTCGCTTCTTTAAGTAGCGACGGGAAGGTGTTTTCAGTGGAGCTGGAGAGGAGGTTTATTTTTACCTACTTTTTAGTTAGTGAAATATCTTTTTGCTCATTAGGGTGTCCCTTTCCTCTTGTATTTTATCAATAAAACACGTAAGCGATATAGAGTCTTGCTTTTCAAAAACATGTTTGACTGTTTTCATTTCAGTTCAAGGAGTACATAGAGTCTCAAATGAAATCTGCGGTTGATATCACACTCTTTGTGTTTATCACTTTCATCCTTTCTACTCTTTTCTTACTCATTTTTGCGTCCAATTCCCTTCTCAATCCTGATCCCAGTAGCTATTGCTTTATCCTCACTGGATTTTCCTCTTCGCTTCTCTTATCTTTCTTTTCATTTCTAGTTTTGCTACAACTGGACACATTATTCCAAAGTCTCTCATGGTGCAGTGTACAGACAACATCTTTCTGATTCACAGTCTTTTTTTATCTCATTTTATCCAATGTTCATGCAACTTGAGCTGACTAAACCTCATTTATCGTATACGAAACATTACCCCCAAACTCTATTATGTCGCCTCCCACTACAGTACCAACCCCCCAATACTGAACCAGAAATGTCCCCATACCATAAGACACTTCGGTACAATGCCATCCTAGACCAGCAGGCGAGGCGAGGCAAGGCAAGGCAAGGCGGGGCGAACTACTACAGGCGCTGTCTCATATTTTGGTGGTGCACTTGAGGAGTATCTCGTCTAATTGGTAGGGTGGATGTGAGTACGGCTGGAACATGGCATCGTGCTCTTCTCATCTCCCTCCCTTGCCTTCCACTCACTTCTCCTCCCACTCCACAGAATCTTCCTCCTCTTTCCTATTTCATCTATTCCTCCTCGTACTCCTTACTTATCATTTCTCTATCTTCCTCCTCCCTTCTTCTTCTTCTTATTATTATTTCTTCTACCCCATCATTTCCTCTTCCTCATCTATCTGTCTCCTGCTGAGATGAGGGACGAAGTAATCTTTAAAGTTTACCAGAGGACGAAGAAAAAGAAAACAGAGATGCTTGTTTAATATCGCTTTCATTCGTCCAATCGAGCGTGGAATTACCGACAGTCGGGTACTCCAATGACTGTGAAGGCTGATAAATGTGAACTGTTTACCAATATTTCATTATATCTTGTATTCAATCACTCTTGTTGCTCCTATTTTTTATATTATGTTTCTCTCCTTACCTTTAGTCTTTCCTTAATTATAATACGGTATGTCTCTGTGTATTATCTCTGCCTTCCCTGATATTTTTATTTGTCTATATCTCATTGTTTGCTTTTACTTTCCTTCCATCTTCAGAGTGCCCTTTCGGTCGAATTGGAAGGCTACTAATTCCTACAAACTATGCCTTAAAACAGTATACAAGTAAGTGTTCTGTTTTCTAGCATAAGTTGTAGGCACCATCAACCACAACACACCAATTGGTCGACAAGAGATGAAAGACCCCTTAACTCTCCTTGGCCTCGTCCTTGGAGGTTTACAAGGTCGGTAATTGAGCCTCGTCTCACCTCGACTCACCTTCTCTCGGGAGACTCATTATTGCCGAGGGGAAAAAATAGGAGGACGAAAAAAGAAGAGGAGAAATGTGTGGGCGATATTCGTTCGTTGCCCCAAAGTGCTCCGGTCCGATAGTCGTGCCATTTGCCTGAGTGATGGAGGGAATTGCATCAGTTCACTTGATTGTCTTTTGTCTTGAGCAGTGAACTATTCTATTGGTCTTTATTATTCGAGTATATATTTATATACTTACACCTATCTTTTATTTATTTATGTATTTACTTATTTTTGTTGGTAGGTCTACGGGATTTATTATATATATATATATATATATGCAGTAACTTCAAATACACCATGAAGCAAATAGATGCAAAACAACCACTGGAGAAAGGAAACAGGAACAGTGAGTACTTTCGTTTAATACATCTTCAGACAGAGTCAATACAAGGGTGGCAAGTCAGAGTATATATACACACACGGCCAAAGGGGGAGGAGCGGAGGGAGAAGAAGGCTAATCCAATCAGAAAGCATCTGGCCCGAACTCACCTAACCTCACCTCACCTCACCTCACCTGTCCATCTTAGTCAGGTGGAAACCTTTTCATTACTAAATCTGTTAATATTTTGTCACACCTAAAATGTCCATAGCTCATGTTTACATTTTTATCATATGTACCAGAAATTATACATGTAATGTAAACATGAGCTATGGATATTTTAGGTGTGACAAAATATTAACAGATTTAGTAATGAAAAGGTTTCCACCTGACTAAGATGGACAGGTGAGGTGAGGTGAGGTGAGGTTAGGTGAGTTCGGGCCAGATGCTTTCTGATTGGATTAGCCTTCTTCTCCCTCCGCTCCTCCCCCTTTGGCCGTGTGTGTATATATACTCTGACTTGCCACCCTTGTATTGACTCTGTCTGAAGATGTATTAAACGAAAGTACTCACTGTTCCTGTTTCCTTTCTCCAGTGGTTGTTTTGCATATATATATACCATGTATGTACAGTTGGACTCAGGAATTCGTACACAGACAATTAGTTAAAAAGAGAGATCTGTATTTTGCACATACTGTAGAATTTGTTCTGCTGACTGATTGAAGTATTAGCCAAATAACATTATTAGAAAAGTTTTGTGTTAGGAAAGTATTGTACTAAGTTTTATAGTTGTTACGAACCCTTGAATATCACAGTGGTGTATACGAATTCCTGAGGCTGACTGTACAAGTTTGCATCTACAGTGATTGCCGAGAGAGAGAGAGAGAGAGAGAGAGAGAGAGATAGAGGAGACCCAGTGTTGTCCCCTACTCACCTGTCATGTATTGTTGTGTTGTGTTGTGTTGTGTTGTGCTGTGCTGTGCTGTGCCGTACTGTGCTGTGCTGTGCTGTGCTGTGCTGTGTTGTGTCGTACTGTGCTGTGCTGTGCTGTGTTGTGCTGTGCTGTGCTGTGCTGTGTCTGCCTCCCTGCCCTCCTCCCTCCGCTTATGCAGTGTTGAGCAAAACTTGGTGCGTTGGAATGTAGGTCGGTCTGTGTTGATAATTGTGGCGCAATGCAATTCAGAAGTTAACTCCATTATGTGCTTCCACTCTGGCCATTTTTGCGGCGAGAGAGACACGTTAACGACCGGATTACCGTGAAACAAGAGTGACTGCCCTGACGGAATGCTGCTACAGACTCACACCCGTGCTTGGCTTTCATTATATTTGTCACGGTACATGGGAAACAGAGTCCACGGAGTTGCTATTTTTAAGGCTCGTTCACGGAGCATTGTTCTTCATTAATGCGAAGTAATGTGGTTTAATTAAGGAGGGCAAAGCAAAGTTGAAAAACTAGCAGGTGAAATGACTCCTCCGACATATGCCAAGAAACATACATATTACTAATTAATCTCTCTCTCTCTCTCTCTCTCTCTCTCTCTCTCTCTCTCTCTCTCTCTCTCTCTCTCTCTCTCTCTCTCTCTCTCTCTCTCTCTCTCTCTCTCTCTCTCTCAACACCACTCACTTGTCTAGCGGACGAAGAATTTCCTCTTTATAAATTATGCAGATGACGAGGGTGAGTGGAAGTTGGGCCTCTTCTTTGGTCTCCTTGTTGCTCTCTCATCTGGCCAGGTTTGTCTAATACCCCCGAGGGAGGACAGGAGGTAAGAAACTGGAGAGAGAGAGAGAGAGAGAGAGAGAGAGAGAAAGAGAGTGTGTATGAGAGTATGAAGGTGTAAGAGTGTGAGTGTGAGAGTGAGAGTGAGAGAGAGAGAGCTAGGTGGCATAAAGGGTCAGAAGATGAAGCAGTGTATGCTGGTGACAGTGAGTGACGGAGGGGGAAACGTAGAAAATGGTGAGAAAGGGACAGAGTGGGGAAAAGAGCAAGGAAGGAAGGAAGGTAGGCAGAGAATTGTGGGAGGCAGTGACAGAGGAGGGTAAAGGGTAGAGACGAAATTATGGGAGAGCAAGAAGAAAGGTAGGTTGAGTTTAAGACGAGGTAAAGGGTACTGCTGAAATCATACATCCACTAAATTTAATATTCTGTCTGCTATTGTCGTTACAAGCTTCTTTCTTTTTTTTTAGTAAATCATATGACGTATTTTTTATTGAAGCAGCACATGTTGTTGTTGTCGAATTAACTGTGTCGACCATTAATTAAGAAAGTGATGTGCAAATTATAGATGCTTGTATTATTTTTATTGTTGAAGGCGAAAACGGAGTGCTAAAGAAACCCGTTCAACATCCTCTACCGTGAAATTAAAAGAATGAATAAGGTCCATAATTATATCCAATTTCGTTCAAAATATTTTAACACATTGCGTTTGAAGAAGCATAAATCGCAATAAGGAAGAAAGATGTTTAAGGATGAACGAAGGATATTTTTGTGAACCTACGAATTCAGCTGTACAGTAAGGAAGAATAATGACGTAGTTGGGTGGGAAGCTGAGAATAATAAAATATGGTGAAAGTTACTGAAAAGTCGAGAGGGTAAAAATGTGTGAGAGAGGAACAAAACAAAAAAGATATATGAAGAGAGAGACGACAAGAGAACTCAGGTAAGAGAGAGAGAGAGAGAGAGAGAGAGAGAGAGAGGAGAGAGAGAGAGAGAGAGAGAGAGAGAGGTTGTGTTTGGAAAATGTGTGTGTGTGTGTGTGTGTGTGTGTATGTGTGTGTGTATGTGTTTGTGTGTGTGTGTGTGTGTGTGTGTGTGCCAACATATGTACCCTGTATACGTGCGTGGGCCAGTGTGTGTGTGTGTGTCCTTACGTGTGCGTGTGTGGGTCTGGGCATCGGTGCGTGTGTGTATGTGAGAAAGAGTACGTGCATGTGTGTGTGTGAGAGCAAGAGGGAGCGAGCAAGCAACGGCGAATGAGCAGATGGGAATGGGGAGTTACCGTGGGAGGGAACAATGCGATGGAGGTGGAGATGGAGGCAGGAAGGAGTTAAAGGGAGGGAGAGAGGAGAAAACTTAAGGTCGTAATAATCTGTTGTGGGCACATTGAGGGGCTACTGATTCCTCCAACTTGGGTCAGGAAACGGACAAGTACCCCAATACACGAGTAGGTGCCCTGTTGTGTAGAGTAGTGTGGAGGAATTTTACAGACCTCCCTATATACGCCTCAACAGAAGGCCCCTTTAAGGTCGGAAGAAAGGTGAACACGAAATCCTTAAATACGAGTAGCAAAAAAATGACCGTAAAAAAAAATGTGAAAAGAAGAAACGCAAGGGAAGAGTGAAAATAAATTAGAATAAGAACGAGGAAGCGTGAGTAATGAACTGCACAATAAATAAATAAAAAAAAAATATGGATATATTGTAAAATACGTAATAATAGAGGCAAAAATAACGAGGAGGACAAAATATAGAAGAACAGTTGTAAAAAGAGACAGAGTTGGATATGAGTAAAATAATAATAATAATAATAATAATAATAATAATAACAATAACAATAATAATAATAATTTTAAAAGGGCATAATTTGACATGAGTAGGAACAGGTCTAGTGAGGCAAAAAGGAGACAGACTGAAAAAAGGGAAGAAAACTATATTCAACAAGCATAAGTGATAGACCAGCCAGAAAAACTAGAAGCGAGAGACACGCAGAATACATAAAGCAGTAGATGAGGAGCAGGAGGGACGTAGAGGAGAGGAGAGGAGAAGAGGAGGAAAGAAATAGCTGCTGTGTGGAGAGGGAGGTAAAATAAAAAACAAAACAAAAAGTGAAGGACGAGTTGTGGAAGGAGGGAGAGCAGAAGAAATAAAAGCATGGAGAGGAGAACGAAGGAAGTGGATGGGAGAAAGAAAGGATAATGTGCAGGAACGAAGGACATGAAAGATGGATAGGATAATGTGGAGGAATGAAGGAGATGAAAATATGAAGTGTAGTATATAATTGTGAAAATAAAAAAATAACTGAAGAATGGAGAAAAAAGAAATTGAAGAGATCGATGTAAAAATGGACACAGAAAATTCTTAAAAACAAAAGGGGAGGTGTGAAAGGGAGAAGGGGGCGAGAAAAAAAAGATAAGGTAAAGGAAATGAAACAACAAGTGTAGAGAGAGAAAAAAAAACAAGAAAGAGAGAGGAATAGAGGAAAAAGTGTTGGAAATGTAGGATGCTGGAGGAAAGAGAAAAACGAAAACGCAACCCACCATAAGAAACAAAGGAATGCTATATCAATGATGAGAGAGAGAGAGAGAGAGAGAGAGAGAGAGAGAAAGAGAGAGAGAGAGAGAGAGAGAGAGAGAGAGAGAGAGAGAGAGAGAGAGAGAGAGAGAGAGAGAGAGACACGAGCACAGCAGTAAACGACGCACACACACACATACATACACACACACACACACACACACACACAGTCGACAAACACATAAAAGAAGGAATACCCCCATAAACCCTTAAAAATTATGGTTCATGCGACGAAATGGAGGCTCGTTGGAGTGCAGAGGAGGACATGGCACAGGGAGAGAGAGAGAGAGAGAGAGAGAGAGAGAGAGAGAGAGAGAGAGAGAGAGAGAGAGAGAGAGAGAGAGAGAGAGAGAGAGAGAGAGAGAATATTGGTGGAAAGAGAGGGGTGTGGAGAGAATCGGATGCAGAGAGAAAGAGATAGTCATAGATATATAAAAACAGAGTGACAGCGAGAGGACAGAGAGGTAATGAGAAGAGAGAGAGAGAGACAGAGAGACAGTGAGAGAAGGAAAGTGAGAGAGGTGGAGACCAGAAGTAGGGTAGTGGTGGTGCTGTTGGTGTGTGACGGTATATAAGGGGAAGGAAAGAGGTGTGTTTAGTGTGACGACTTGTGGTATAGTGTGCACAGGATCAGATGTAGAAAGACAGAGACAGTGAGAGAAGTTGAGAGCAGACGTAGAGTGTGACGGTATAAGAGAAGGGAAGGGAGAGGAAGGGAAAGGGACAGGAAGGGTTATAATAGCGTCGTAGGATGTGACAGTATAAGGGAAAAGGAAGGTAAGGGCTGAAGTGTGTATATATAGCGTCACGACTTGTGGTATACAGTAGTGTGGAGGAGTGGCGTCATCACCCCATTGTTATTGTACCAGTTAATGCCAGTGTGGCCTCTACGACCTCGCTAATTTCCCCACGCTACTACTACTGTTGCTGCTTCCCTGGATTGTGGTTGTTGTTGTTGTTGTTGGTGTTGTTGGAGTTGTTGTTAGTGTTGTTGTTGTTGTTACTGTTTGTGTTGTTGTTGGTGTTGTTATTGTTTTTGTTGTTGGTAGTGGTAGTGTTGTTATTTTACGTTTTCATATTAAATTTTGTAATTTTTTTTTTTTTTTTTTTTTTTTTTTTTTTTTTTTTTTGTGATAAGAAAGTCACATACGAGCAATTGTAAATGAATGCACATATATTTTATACATTACTTGCTACATGACCTATGCAGTTTCTGGCCTAGTTCAGGTAATGGTCATATGAATATTTACTTTAAAACTTTTACATTGAACGTCGAACAGGGAAGCATGAGTCGTGGGAGTCGTATTAACATTTATGTGCTTGGGTTTTGCCCTGGGAATCTCGCGCTCTCAGAAATTCATTATTTTGGCGAATTGTCCTAATGACGCTGGTGCTATTGCAATACAAAAATGTTCTTTAATGAGCTTAGCAGCGCGGAAACAAAATCAGTATTAAATATTGTCCGCAGTACTGGCAATAACGAGTAATACTTCAGTTTCTGAAATTCAAGAAATGGGAATTCAGGGCAAATAATATTGGAAAATTGATGTGCTCTTTCTATGAACTATGAACTTTAGGGGGAGATTCTTTGTTTGATGAATTTGAAGGTCTCTGATTCCTACAATCTGTGCCACGAAACAGATTCCCTATTACAGTAGTACCATTAAGGGAGTCTGTCTGTATTTTGGTATTAATAGGAGGAATCAGTAGCCTTTCAATTTACCAACAAAATCTCCCTTTAATTAATGAAACGATGAATTAGAATATCCGATAAAGAATAAGTAACTTTCCGATATAATATAAAATCTCTTTGTTGTTTCTATTTTAGGTTCGTCCATCCTACTCAAAAATATAATAAACTATTTTAAATAACATAAAATTTCTCTGTATTCTCTACTCACAATAATAAACTATTTTACAGTAAATAACATAAAATTTCTCTGTATTCTCTACTTTAGGTCCTTCCGTCCTACTCAAAAATATAATAATTTTTTTTAAATAACATTAAATTTCTCTGTTTTCTCTACTTTAGGTCCGTCTGTCCTGGTTGCTGTGCTGTGTGTGTAGTGTACATTAACCGCGTGTGAGTACGAAGTTAATGTGGTGTGTATAATTCAGTGCCAGGTGGGTTAAAATATAGTCCTGTATTTAGATAAACTTTAAGAAGAGGAGGTCGTTATTAAAGGTGTGGGTGGGAAGCGTGACAACATTGGCTGGGACACTGATATGATCGCTGAGGCTGAGTGGGAATGTATGAATGAATGAATGAAGTTGTTCCGAGTAGTTTTGTGAATGTGAATGATTTTAGTAGGTCTGATCTGTTGGTACCATGCATTTACTTTCATTATATACCAGTACCACAATTAGAACTATATCACTATCACCTACATCATCACAAACATAACTACTAATACTACTATTACAATTACTATTACTATTACAATTACTACTACTACTTCTACTACTACTACTTCTACTACTACTACTTCTACTACTACTACTTCTACTACTACTACCACCACTCTCACCACCACCACCAAACCTCTCGCCCCACTCTCCCCACTCTCCCCACTCACCCCACTCTCCCCACTCTCCCCACCCCACATTCATAATACGCGCAATTTCCTGTCGGGGACGTGAGTTTTCCCACTCCTCTCTCACTATGACGCATCACCTCTCACTCTTTTCCCTGGCTCTCTCTCTCACTCTCTCTCGCTTACTCTTTCTCTCTCTCCCCGTTCTAGTTTTGTCATGCTCTTTCCTTTGCTTTTGTCTTTAGCTCTATTCTCTCTCTCTCTCTCTCTCTTTCCTTCCTATTTATGCCTCGCTTCTTTCTCGTCTGTCCTTCTCCTTTCCTTCCTCATTTGTCATCCACATCTCCACCGTCTCACACCATCATCTGCATTTCTGATCCCTCACTTTTCTTTTCTTTTGTCTCCCTGGTATACTTTCCCTTCCACACACACACACACACACACACACACACACACACACAAGGACTCTTTCTCTCTCTTTGAATATACCTACGCTGCGAGGTCGGTCATCGCTAGGTACAGTCGGCAGCATAAGTTCACTTCATTTCTACCTACGTATGTATGAGCTGTAATGATGATATAACACAATTTAAATGCAGAGATGACAGATATAGTTCACATGTGGTACATTAACGTAAGTTGTTAGAATAAAAACTGGTTGAGAATGCAACTATCTGGTCATATCAACATTATTAAAGTCATGAGACGGACGCAAATTTATGCTGCCGGCTGTACTGTATGTATGTATATATCTTTCTCTGTTTTAGTTTCATTTCTGTATAGCTATTTGTGGACTCATATCTCTGTCTCTCTCTCTCTTCCACCCCAACTCCCCCTCTCTTCCACCCCAACTCCCCCTCTCTTCCACCCCAACTCTGTGATATACTGACTTTAGGGGCTGAGCCTGGATCTTCTATCTATTGTACTGGAGGGTTACTCTTTGTGCCTCCTCCCCTCCACCCTCTTTTACCTCTCCCCCCCACCCTCTTTTACCTCTCCCCCACTTCTACTCCACCCACCTTTCCCCCTCCACCCACCTTTCTCTTCCATCCACCTTTCCCCCTTCCATCCACCTTTCCCCTTCCATCCACCTTTCCCCTTCCATCAGTATATTTTAATAAAGGAAAGAATATAACCGCTAAGAAAAGGAGGATGTGTAGGAGGAGGAGGAGGTGGAGGTAGTGGAGGTAAAGGAGAAGGTGGAGGTGGAGGGAGTGGAGGTAGAAGAGGTGGTGGTGGTGTCGACAGTATTTCATCTTGTTTGTACAAACAAACAGGATGGCGTGGAGTGGATAAAAGCATTCGTGTTTTTTTTTCTTTTTTTTTTCCTGTTTGGAAGCGAAACATTGTCATAACTTCCGGTACAAACATGGAACAAAATGGCCAGTGGCAGATAAGAGGCGCCAACCAATAGCATAACAAAATACTGCTGTCTGTCCACCCTGTTCATAATAATATATAATATTATTATTATATACATGCATGTTTTTCCTGTGGAGGGTAGAAAAAATATATATACACGCATTTCAATACAACAGGTTGCGTCCAGTGGAATTTAGGTCTGTACGAGTAAAAACAGAATACATAACGCGATCAAAAGCATTAGGATTTCAGTAAATAAATAGAGAAGTGTAGTAGTGCGTCGGGTCCCTACCAACCAACCAACCAACCAGCCAGTCTCACTCACACCAAAGAATCCTACATTGTCTCACTATAATGTCGAACCACTGGCTGCATCTTCACTCGGTTATATTATTTAAGTTCCTTAAATTTTACTTCTTATAATTCTGGTATTCGTCATGTAAGAGATTGTATGTTTGTAGAAATTTAGAGTACCTGGAAGCAAGTAAAATTATGTAAAGTAAAAGATTGTTATTATATCATATTTATATATACGGGTAGTTATTATTTGTTAACAATTTAATGAAAAAAAATTGTATATATATCAGTCTTCTCTCAAGCCGTGGTGGACATACAACTGACCATGTCACTGAATAATATAAACTGGCTTTGTTTTCTGACCGTCGAAAATACCGGCTGTCTAGTGAATATTTATCGCGCATGTGTGTGTGCTTTACAGTCCATGTGTATCTGTATGTATGTATGTATGTGTGTCGGTAGGGGGGCGCATATGGCTGTGTATGTGTGTCTGTTGGTGTGTTAAATCAAATATGTCAAATTCCACAATAATGGAGTAAGCTTTGTAATGGCGAAATATAAATGTAAATGCAAATGCAAGCCCGGACAAAAATGAGTATGCTGAATTTCGTATGCATAATAAAATTGGGCTGGTACAGTTGTGGACAAGAGTTTGGTGTGTCCCCTGGCCATTCATTAAGGTCCCTGTGATGTAGTCAGAAATTAGGAAATAAATTTGTCCTTCAAATGCAGCCACGAAACACCATCTATAATAATTATGAAAGGAGTTGGTTTCGTGGCATAGTCAGGAGGAATCAAAAGCCTCCAATTTCCAGACACGATCACAGGGTCCTTAACTACAAAATATGACGAACGGGTGGAGTAGATAGTGAAAATGATTGCTTACAACTGTAGGTACGATTGTCTATATTGTAATGACATTAGCGAAGACTTCAATCACCTCACTCGGTTAATGAAAAGATATTATTTGTGCTGGATTCCTAACCCCTGAGTACCTAGCTTCGACCAGTCAAGGTAAGCCTCTTAGGAATGCTGTGGATGTTGTGCATATATTCCAAGTAAACAACTAACACTTTAAATTAATGTAATACTTAAAAGAACAGGTGTATTTATATATTCAAAGAATCAAGTAGGCGCAATGCATTTTAGAATTACTCTTACTACCTGTATGTCCAATAAA
>JAWZYT010000667.1:0-2500 GCA_034508575.1 Petrolisthes manimaculis | reverse complement strand
TATGTGGAACTAAATATCACACAATTATATTTTGACCTCACTACTAAATGATTCTTTATGTGGAACTAAATATCACATAATTATATTTTGACTTCACTATTGAATGATTCTTTATGTGGAACTAAATATCACATAAATATATTTTGTCTAAGTATTGATCTGAGAGGGAAAAAAGCCACAATTCTAGCATACATACACACACAAGAACTATGAAAGCAGAATTCAATGTGTAGCGAAGTAAAAAAGTTCAGAAACATAATTTTTCTGTTAGGGGTGCAAAGGAACGATTTATATTTTATACACTCAAAAAAAGAGAGACTGAAACTGGAAATGAGTGAAGGAAGTTGGTAATATATTGAGCAGCAAAGCGTAGAACAGGATGTAAAAATGATAATTGTCATGATACACAGACTGTACGAGGAAAATCAGACTTTGTGAGAAATTATTCATGTGATTGGTTACGTGACTCAAAAGGAATAGGGAATAGAGTTTGGTAGTCCTAAAGTAAGGACAAACAGACCAGGCGAGATAATTAACTGTAACTCCAGAGGAATAATAATAATAATGAGACGTTGTAATTAACTACGTCAATTATATATGTCACATAAACATCAAGGGAGCGCTGACCTTGACAGTGAATACATCCTTTGAGATACAGCAGCAGAATATTCATGATTTATAAATTTATAGGAATACTATGTTCATTTAATTAAAAGAGTATCCACAGTATAATGTTAGTCAAATAAAACAGCCCTAATCGTGGGGAATCTTGATAAATGTGGCTACATGTTTTGCGACACCCAGAACCCAAATGTTGTTTTGTTCCCCAAATATTCAAGTTCGTTTGACTGACCTCGAGGTAAATCAACGCTACCAAAATGACAAAACATTAACTAGACATTTGAGTCATTGCCAATCTCAATTACATAGTTGCATTATGTTGTAGAGTCGTAGACAAATGAGTATAATTGTGTGTATGTATGTGCAGATGAATCTTCTGTGCCGTCCTGAACTTGTATTAAAACAATTTTCCTTTTCGGTTTGGTTGTTCTCTTTCAGCCTTTTGCCAAACTCTCTGACATGGTACAGTTCATTACTGTCCTGCTCACCGTATATCGTTTTATTGCCTTGATCCCCTGTCATTTTGAAACAATGTACTGGTAACATTCTTTCTGACAATAAATTAAAGCTTTTGTAAATGCTTTTGGTAATCTTCCAACTCGTGGTCGTATTCCTTTGAGGATTTCTGTAAAAGTTTACCAGTTGCGTTGAATTACCTAAAGTTGTAAGAGTGTCGGAACCAAATAATCAATGTCCAAGTAGCCTCTTCAAGGACCTGTACACTTAAACAGCTATTTACCCAGAATTACTTTGGTAGATTAACGAAACAACAGTAAGGCAACTCCTCCCATTACAGTCATTCGTAGGAACAATTCTCATAAGGACATACCAAAGCCACGGCACTAACCCGACTGTGATGCAGTTTTCCCGACTTGAGGATCAGGAAGATTCAGCCTTTATTTCAAATCTCTTGTCTATTGATGTCTAACCTTTATTTTTGTTTTCATTTTGCAAGTTACTTCTGGATGAATTCTTTACTTTTCAAATTGACTCGCACACTTGCGTTTGTTATTGTGTCGTTTTAACTTTCGTCTTTAACTCCTCTTCCTTTGAGTCATTTTCCACCGTTTGGCTGAGAGTGCATTGGAAGGGGTTTGGTCTGGTCTGGTCTGGTCTGAGGGAGTGGCGTGTCTGCTGGTATTAAGGCGGTCATTCTTCCTCACCTCCCTCGGGTTGTCCTCTTCTCCAGTCCATATTTCTCTTCCTTTTGCTTCTTTCTCCTCTCTTTCTCTTCGCTGTCGTTTCCTGCATCATTCTTCTTCTGTTTTCATATTTTTTCTTTCCTTTTTCTTTCTGTTCCAGTGCTAAAGTTAATATACAATTTACTCTTCGTTTTTCTTCATTTTTCAGGTTATTATTCATTTTCTTTAAGGAAGTGTGTTTGCCTTCCTGTTAAGTGATATTGGTTTATTCACATATTCCTGAATTCCCCAGTTCGCACCTCATGTTTCCATTATTATATTGTTTTATATTCCCTGCTGATTGCAATAATTATTAAGAGTAGTTATCCCCGTCCTCTGAACTCCATAATGATCATCTATTCTGAATTTAACTGCATTCTCACTTTCTCGTTGTCTTTCACTTCCTCCTCCTTTTCCACATCCTATTTCTCTTCCAGTTCCCTTTTTCTTTCCTTCTCCTCCTTCTGCTCCTCCTCCTTCTCCTCTTTCTCCTTTTTCACCTCCTTTTCCACATCCTATTTCTCTTCCTCTTCCCTTTCTCTTTCCTTCTCCTCCTTCTCCTTTTCACCATTTCCTCCTCCTTTTCCACATCCTATTTCTTTTCCTGTTGCCTTTTTCTTTCCTTCTCCTCCGTCTCCTCTTTCTCCTTTTTCACCTCTTCCTCCTCCTTTTCCACATCCTTTTTCTCTTCCTCTTCC
>JAWZYT010000666.1:67500-184931 GCA_034508575.1 Petrolisthes manimaculis | reverse complement strand
CAATAGTCCTGCAACTTCTTCGAATGAAACTACATAAATATAATAATTATATTGATGTGAAACTATAGCTGGAGGTCCCTGTACCGAAAAATTGGTTAATAAGATTCAGTGGAATGGAACATTTTCATTCACTTACTGAATCATACAGTGTTTGTATCTGTAAACACGCAATCCAATTATTCATATTATGTATTCATATTACATTACTTAATATACTGAGAGAAAAGTGCAAATAGGGAAGTTTATAATATTATGTCATGATATCACGTCTGTAAAGCATTACCAGTAGAAGTATTATATCTTGTAATATGTGTAACGGCTTGGTGGGGTTTGCTCGAACAAATGAACACCCAAGTAAACCGTTAAGAAATCAGATTTCGGAAAGGAGAGATAGAGAGAGTGAGGAGGGAAGAAATGGCTGAAAATAATTAAATGACTTCAAGCACTACACTTCCCAAGCGATTTATATACTTAAGGCTAACACATGGAAAGTAGAATAAGGATAAAAATCTATGTTCTATTTAATATCATATATTTGTTGGTTAGAGTGTGATCCATCGTCTGACAACACAGAAAGCAGGGATTATTCTATAATATTTTTTATAATGCTTCAAATAAGTTCATTTTAACCCATCAACTGTAGTAACTGTATTAGGTAGGGAAACATTATCTTGCCTTAGTATTTATAACAGAGACACATATACCGAAATAATGACAGATTATAGTAAAATAGCTAATTGAAAACTCCATTAATTCATTCATCTTACTACTACCCACAAATGCGGCAGCCATCTCTGGCCAGGTGTACCAACTGCCTGGCCTCTGCTCCTCAACTTCGCTGTAAATAATATTTACAAAATCAACACCAACATTAATAAAAATATAGGAGTCATCCGTATAAACAATTAACCCACAGTTGAAAATAATAAACCCTATCAATACCCTAAATAAATACTAAACAATACATGAAAATAAGAATTCCTAAACAGTAGATAATAGATGATAATAATTAATAACTTAGCTGTACGGTACAATGATGGGTAGAGAGAGAAATGAATAGTATAAATTCCAGAGTCACAGCAGGTCCGAGCAAGGAGGAGGCACAGAGTATAAATTATATATATATATATATTTTTTTCCTATCACCTTCTGTCGGGCATTAAGGCATCACTATACTTTCAATCTTCACTGTATCAATTTCTGTCGTCGTAACCTAGAAACAGAGTATTCTGTCCTGCTTACCGGACTGACTCAGCACCTCAGCTCGTAGCCGGCTCCAGCCAAGACTAAGGATTCACTGAGTTGCTGTCTCATTAAACAAGGGGCAGTAACAAACTGCCCATATCTGGTATTTTCCCAATTCCATGACTCGAAACACATAATAATGCTGAGCTACCCCAGTACAGAACATACAATACAATAAAGATATTATTACCAATTAATGTAAAATAAATGATATACACTAGAATACATGACAATAGTATGTTATACAATTCGAAACTTCAACAAGAACTGGATTAAAATTTTGGATTGCGAGTATACACCCACCTACAAAAGTGCTGTCGCCTCACCAAACGGCTTTTAAAGTTTGGGGTTTATTAACTCGTGAATCGAAACAACATACACAACATTTTTGAATTATGAAGCTTGTGGAGTTTCATAACTCTACGGATGAGGCGACAGCGCTTTTGTAGGTGGGTGTACAGTCTCCTCCACTCCCGCTTTCACCAGTTCAGTGTTGCCAACGTATACACCTACCATCAACCCTTGCTCTTACTGGCAGGTGTTTCGGATGCGAGAGTCGAAACTGATAGCTCACACGATGCCTGGTGTATACTTTGACAACGTTGAACTGGTGAAAGCGGGAGTGGAGGAAACTGTACATAAGCCCGTGATCCAATCTACAGGCAAAAGTCATGTAAATTATTTTATGTGTTTTATCTTTGGCAGACACACACAGTTCAGCAGTGGGTCGTGCTAGGAATTTTGAACAAAGTGGATCGAAGTGTCGGTATCACTTGGCACGTCAATTAGTGAGACTTGACCTTGACACATTCGCTTTCGCTCGCAACAGCTTCCTTATCCACCAGGTTAACCAAATGTAAGTTTCAGTTCATTCATACCTCTCTCTCTCTCTCTCTCTCTCTGTATATATATATATATATATATATATATATATATATATATATATATATATATATATATATATATATATATATATATATATATATAATTTTAGTAGATTAATTCTATTACACATATATATGCTTGTTGGCACATTTGTAGATAGTATTTATATATGGTGTCTGGCCGGAATAGTACTTCGGACACTTCTATGAAAATCGCTCCCATAATTTTCAAGAAACTGAATGTCTACAATTTTAAGGAGGGAAAGTACAGTCGGCGGCAAAAGTCCTGTTGCCTCACTTGCTTCACCGAGGCACACGATGTTCATAGACTCGAGATTATTAGGTGGAGAAAACGTGCGTATTTCTCGAGTCCACGTACACTGCCTGTCTCGGTGAAGCAGGTGAGGCGACAGGACTTTTGCCGCCGACTGTACATACCGGTATGTAAAAAAAATCATAATTGTGAAATGGTATCTTCAGTGTAAAACGTTTGATGTTTACATCACGTTTAAGTCAACAAATTATCAATAAGTAGACAGTTTCGTGAGGATGAATTCTTGATATTTTGTTTAATTATGTGAAAATTTTCCTGCATGAACTACACGATCGGTCTATCTTCAACCTTGGTGGAGTGTGAACGTTCTCCTGGTGCTCTGCCTGCATTGTTGTTTGTGTTGTTTCTGCGTTCTTGTTTGTGTGTTGTTGTTTCTGTGGTATTATTGGTGTTGTTTGTCTATTGTGGTTTTGTGTTATATATTGTTGTGGCTGTGTGTGTGTGTGTGTGTGTGGCTGATTGCGTGTTCAGTTGTTCGCTTCCCATCTAGACCTTACCTGGCCTGATGGCGAGCGCGAATTCCTGTTTTGAGGCCGACTTGACCATCTCAGAGGACGAGTATCCAATTGAGGATAACTGGCCTGAGCTGCCCTCGCACAACTCTCCCCGCCTGTCCTCGGTCACTCCGCAGCTCAGTTTGCAGTCGTCCACCTCCTCAGCCTCTACCAAGCAACCCATTAATGCATGCCTCATCCAACTCCTCACGGTCTTCACCTTCTGGATTGTCTTCATCTCTACGAAGTGTCAGGATATCATCGATAGATTCAGCTACACCCTCACCCATTTTCCGATTAATGTTGACCCGAAATTTGTCGAGAGATACCCTGGTGTGTACTCTGCCCATCGTTTTCTCCAAGATAGTTACCCCATTATCCATTTTGTTGCCGTCTAGAGTCTTCCCGATCCACCTCCAATTGATATTTCCTTTGATTTCCTCTCCTGTCTTCCACCGTGTGAGGTGCTGAAACTTCATAATAACCAGCCTTGGTGCTACAGGTGCTGGGGAGTTGGGCATATCTTCCGGTACTGTTCCACCTCGCCGAACTGTACCTGGTGTGCCGCCGACCATTATTTCAAGACGTGTCCTGTCAGGGGTGAACCATCACATCCTGCTGCCTCCACCTCTGAGCTAAGTCCTTGCAGTATTTTGGTTAGAAAGGACTTTTGCAGAGCAAAGATTGGGAAGGTACGAGCAAGTTCATTTCTCTAGTGGATTCATGGTTTGATTTGTTGAAGTCCAGAGTGAGTTATGATGCCTATGGACTCAACTTACAAGATCAAAATAAAGTTTTGGAGGATATGGTGAACACCATTAAATCAACTCTTCAAGCGGCCTTGTCTGAACCTTCAACTCCTGAGAATACGTCTACGATGCCTTCAGCCAGGGATAATGTGTGTCATGAATGTACTCGACGTCAGGTCCAGGCTCGTGCCTATACTATTGCGTCGCCTCCACCACCACCATTATTACCTGCCCAGTCTGATCCTCCCACCAGCTCTGTCTCGCTTTCGGACCTGGCCCTCTGGAAGTCTGTCGCTATCCTCAAGGTACGATGTACGGCCCTCGAAAACCGCTTTGCTGCTCTTGAAGTCAGGAATGATGGACTGGTTGCTGCTCAGGATGCTCATAACTGTTGCAACTTGTACAACATTTCGAGTCCGTCCCTTCTCCTTGTCCATCTTCTCCAGGTCGTTATTCTGCCCGGCACTGCGAAGTTCAGGTCTATTTCCCTTACTTCCTGATTTTGTAAGGTTATGGAGAGAATCTTACTTTATCGTCTCATGTACAGACTGCTGTAGCCTTTCTCCATGGCTGATTGGATTCTTTCCCCAGCGAAGCACACACCACTGCCTAGTCGACCTGTACTCTCGCCCTTCATTGACCTTCGAAGTGCCTTCGATGTTGCTAATAGAGACGTCATTTTGGGTCAACTGGTTGACTTTGGGATAAAGGGTAATCTACTATGGTGAATTCGGGGCTACCTCAGAAACAGGACCTCCCGTGTATTTTTCAGTGGTGCACTCAGTTTTAATTTTGGTACGCCGAAAGGGGGTGTGTTGAGCCCATTTTTATTTTATATTCTAATGCATTGGCTGCTCACTTCTCTCCCTGATATTCCTGTAACTGCAATTATGTGCTATGCTGATAATATCTATGTTCATTCTACCTCGCCAGGGGATCTCCGGCGGTTTCTTGACTCCTTCTCTCTAGCCTCCTTTCACTGTGGCAATATTGTCTCACCAGGTAAGAGCAGAATATTCACCTGCCGCCTTCCTCAAGCTCGGCCAGTATTCACCATTGGAGGGGCTGTCATTTTCATGTGTTCCCAGTACCGCTACCTGGGCGCACCTGTCAATGTTTGGCCGGTTGTCCCTGTTAGACCTCAAGATCCTCCCTTTGTCCAGGATACGTTGGGTCACCTCAAGCTATGACTTACACCACTTCAATGGTTCACTAACAACTCCTTGGTCATCTCCATTCCAGTAGCCAGGGCCATGTATATTGATTTTATCAGTTTAATTGTTGATTACATCTCTCCTGCTTTGATTCAACTTCCCAGGGCTACTCTCGAAACTTAAGAAACATTTCAGAATAGAGCAATGAGAATAATTCTCGGCTGTCCCATGTCGACCAAGATAATGAATATACAGCGTGAGTCGCGTTTCCCCCCCGTTAGTCTTTCCACACCACTACTCTCAGTTAATCAGGACTTTTCTTACATCAAACTCCCTTGTTCCTTCCATATTGCCGGTTCGACATACTTTTTTAAGGCGTGTTTTCTCTAATGTCCGGAGCCTTAATATAGATATAATGGTTGCAGACCAATGGTCCCGGCAGGACCCCCCCCCCCCCCCCGTGGATGCTACAACACCTGATGTGAGCTTCACACTACCGTACTTCCAAGTTGGAACTGCCTTCTCTACAGCGGCAGTTGGCTCTGCTACACATAGAAACAATGATGTTCTCCATCATAGACCCATACTGCCTCTACACTGATGGTTTATTGCAAGCGGATGATGCAGCAGGTTGTGCCGCTTTCTCACCTGACTTGAGAGTCACCCAGGGTTGGCCGTCGTTTCCGTAACCACTCTAGCTCAACATTTGCTGTTAGTTTTGTTTGTCAACGTGGAGTAAATGCTACCATGTTTGTAATTCCAAACCTACCCTTCATTTCCTTCCTCGTTTTAGTATATTTAAGTAAGTCATATATAATCATTTGTCTGAATTTTCGTATTCATTCTGTTATGTTTAGTAATGTGTGTGTGTGTCTGTATATATATATATATATATATATATATATATATATATATATATATATATATATATATATATATATATATATATATATATATATATATATATATATATATATATATATATATATATATATATTTACATGTGTGTGTGTGTGTGTAGTCATTAGATTTTCATGGGTCCCGCCTACCCGAATGTTTTGTTGCCTGTCTTTTGATTAACACCATGGCACAAAAAAAAAGAAAAAAAAAAGAGTACACCATCTGGTTATGCTTACAGTTGACAGACTCGTGAAGGAAGCCTACCATCTTCCTTCACGTGGTGTTGGACGTCCTCTCTCCCTGACATAGTACGTCTCTAGAGTCCACTCCGCCGCTTTCCTCCCTGTGGAGAAGAATAGAATCTACGGTACCAACATCACCAAGAAGCACCACTGTCTTATTTAGGGCGACACCCAATAATCTAGGGGCTTCGCAAGAGTCATGGGCTACTTGCAGCCTATAGTCCCGAAGTCGATATATAAAATATATAATAATATTTCAGCCACCCCCGACACATCACACTGGTGCCAGACATACTCTCACCAACTCTCCCCCTCATCATTGAACGAAGTCAAACAGCACGGGAATTAAAATAATAATACAAGGAAAGGATGATTGGCAACCCTGACTGTACTAGCTATAAGTGTCGGTGATAGTATATCTTTTCAGACGTCCTCTTCCTCTACTGATATTTCTACGTATATCTCTATTATATCTTAATTTGATTACTATATTATCTGCGCAACTGTGTTATGAACATGCGGCGACCTGAAATATCTACAAGTTTCATGTTCAAGTTCAAGAGTAGCTCCACATTAATTATTCTCTGATAATAATGATAGGTATTGTTATATGTTACGTGATAAACTTTCTTGTATGCGTCGTGAGACTTGTAATGTTTCACATAAATGATATGGAATTATATAGGTTATTGTGTGAAGTAATTTATATGAAAATACGACGACTTACCGAGAATTATTCACTCTTACAACCAAATGAACCATTATGAATTGCTTGCCGGTGTAAACAGATGCGGAGAGTGCCACTCCAACATGCTGGTGACAAAGATGTTTGCGTCATGTATTAGAACTTCTACAGTTGTGGAAGGGAGTTTCTTTATCGCCGTAGGCTACATTATACCCTACCCATGAACCCTGCCCTACCCTGCACGTTGGTGAAGTGAAGGAAGAGTCGGAGATGATTCCTTGATGAGTTGCCAGAAAAGTGTAGTGATAATGTAACATTTTAATCAGGCAAGAGAGCACTGGTGTTAACAAATTAAATACACATTCGCTCGTAGAGCAAGGACTTGGCGAAAGTATGGCAACATTCAGACGCTTTGATTTTCGACCTAATGCTCAAATCGCGAGTTTTAGGAGTACAACCATCGCTCAAGTACTACCAGAAGCAAAAATGAACATAGCATGTTACAGAAAAAGTTTGATCAAAATCGAATCTGGAGAACTGAAGTTATAGCAGTTTGAAGATATTTAGTTTGTTGACGATTTTGACCTTGATTTTATACTTTTGACCTTGAAAGTCAATTGGTGATATTGTCGTTGTGGTCCCTACATTTGGTTGTAATTTAATCGAAATCGGACCAGAAGTGAGTCCTACAGTGACCAAAACGCATGTGGAGATTTTCGACCTAATGCTTAAATCATGAGTTTTAGGAATACGGCCATCGCTCAAGTACCATTAGAAGCAAAAATGAACATAGTATGTTACAGAAAAAGTCTGATCAAAATCAAGATATCTACAACCGAAATTATTGCGGTTTTATCAATTTTCAGTTTTTTTATAATTTTGACCTTGATTACTTACGCTTGACCTTGAAAAACAATATGTGACTTAGAAATGTTGATGCCTACCTGTGGTGAAAATTTCAGCAAAATCAGACAAGAATTGCGACCTGTAGACCGCGAACTCTACAGACATAGCCACAAACACACAAACACACAAGACCACTGAGCAACATATTTGGCGAAATTTCGCCAAGTAATGATGTTTATATGTCACATTCTACTGTATATGAAGAATAGAAGTAAACATTATTAATGAGGAATTGAATAATAATGGTGTGAAATTTTTTTTATGCGACATATTTATATACTCAATCTAAATATAGTATAAAAATGTTACTTTCTACGTATATATTCCTGATTAACATTGTAAAACATTAGAAATAAAATGGCTATAGCATGTAGAAGAGAGGCTGGATAGCAGTTCTTGGTATGTTTCAGCTGACGTCATAATCTCAATTGAATTAATCTCAAGCGCTCCGCCTGGCTGAAGTGTGTGCATGGGTCTCGGCGGTAACTATGATGATTTTGGAGGCAACCCTGAGCCAGTGTGACCAGATGCCAGCGACTGTGATATCGTACAGCCTTAGTTAAAAATATATTTTTTTGTCTTGAATTATCGTATTTCATTGCAAAATCTAATAATAGCAGTAAAATATATCAATACACTAAATTCTTGGCAATTAACTTGTATTAATGCTGACTACCTAAAAAAAAAAATGCATACTCCCTTGGGATTATAGGTTTCTGCTATAAAGAACGTAATGAACTTACCAATTGACTGTTGTGGCCCTTTTTAGCTCCGGCCTCAGCCGAGAGATCAAGGTCTTATCGTAATTATTGTTCTTTTTCTTCTTCTTGGGTCGACAACTTCTTAAAATGGTTCAATTGACTTACTCACTCACTCACTCACTCCCATCCATTTTCTTTTACCGACATTGAATATTTTTTTCAACCGAGAGGGGGTTCAACCGAGGGGTTCACCCTCAATAAAAAGGGTTAAATTTCAAAATTTCAATATGAATACGAAAATCCAAATAAAACATAATTAATATTTTTGAGACCTTTACATATGGATATTTTATTATTTCACTTGAATCATTAAGAGCCGGAGCTTTTGAAGGGTTTTCCTTCAGGTTCTTGATTTACTCTGTGTAGATGTCTGGAACATCCTGTGGCTCCTCTCCAGCAATAGATCATCTCCTAACACACGACACTGTGCCTTAAAGCTTATCTTTGAAAGCTGCAACTGCGGAAACTTTTTCCAACACTTCTGTACTTTTGCTCACATCTCTTTCTTATCTACAATAAATCATCACTGCGGGTCTTTACTTCTGTATCTTTTCTTTTGCGTTTTTTACTTCCCGATATGTTTCACGTTGTGGTAATGCGTAATCGATCAAAATTTTACACTCCTAGCCACAGCTGCTCAACCGTGGGCCACCGTCGATTATAGGTCCGTAGTTTTAAAATATTTGAGGGCCCTTATTGGAGCTCTATGAACCTTCCAAATAACGCTTCAGTGTTTCGAATATGGAATCTGTTGCCTGGAGTAGTTTGGAGGGTTCATAGAGCTCCAGTAAGAGCCCTTAATTTGTTTAAAACTACAGGTGATACTTTCATACTACACATGGGGAGGAGAGGGGAGGGGGCCCAGGGCATGTCACAAAAGTCAAAACTCACGCGAAGCGAACAAGATAGTCCAACTTGACTGTTGTACGGATATTGAACGGATGATTAATGTAACGGCAATGTTTTTTTTTTCTTTTTTTCATCTCGAGATAAAATTATTAATGATGAGCGTTGTCTCCAATAAATTAACCGATTATCATTAGCCATGTATTTTCACAGCATTAAATCTTAAAAATATTTTCACAGTATTATATCTTAAAAATATCGCATTAAAATTACGAATTATCGTATATCGTAGAGACGTTATCGTTTATCGTATCAAGCACTGGTTTATCATATTTATACGATAATTATCGTATATCTGGTCACTCTGCCCTGAGCCATGGTCAAGTACGTGACGCGTTGGCACTCGTAGGGGTGTCAATTATTGATTTACGCCTGGAGGTGGTTCATCTGCTAGTAGGCCTACACTCGTGATACATAATTTCTGACCAGAGTGTGAGGATCAGAAAGCTTCGATTCGTCCGAATGGCCTGCTATTGTTCATTTCCCCACCCAGTACACTTATTGAAGCTGAATTCGAATGCAGGGTATGTGTGTGTGGTGCCTACTGTTCGTATCTGGTCAGGGATTACGTATCACGAGTGTATCTTGGAGAGAGTAATATTAGGTGGAAGGCATGGGCAATTTGGGGAGAGCTTCGCCGCAGGCCCTAGTCATGATGTCACGACAAAGTAACTCCCTAACAAAACAAAACCTACATAACCTAACCTAACTGCGGGCAGACTAAGCATCTAGTTAAAGTTGCTTCCTTCTCTGTCTTTTTTTTTTTTTTTTTTTTAAACCTCAACTTCGGAACTGTAGGCTGTCAGTAGCCCGTGACTCTTGCAAGCCCCCGAGATTATTGGGTGTCTTACTAGATGAGGCAGCGGAGCTTTGTTGTGATGTTGGTACCGTAGCTTCTCTTCTGTCCCACTAGATGACCACACCTTATTTATACACATCACTATTAAGAGAGAACAGCTACAACCGTTGTTCACAGCACCTTGGAATTTGGTCGGATATGTAGGGCTACTTTCTTGACGTGTCGGCATAGCTAGAATAATTGGCATACAGCTGGATGCATCAGTTCAACTCTGAAAAATCCCAGACATTTCTCATGGACTCGATCCCAGGCCATTACCATTCACTGTCCATCTCTTTATCCACTCCGCCACTGCCTCCCCCAAGGTCATAATGTTGGTGACAAACTTCTCACTATGCCCCCAGGCACAGATTGGTAAGGTTTTTGTATGAACCTTATCTGACCAGTGAGCGGTAAGAAGACCTGAAAATGGGAGGGAGAGAGAGGTTTTGTGGTGAGGTAGTTAAAGAGCAGCTGGTATCTAGAGAGACAGATTGCAATCTATCTTCTGCTGTTATGTCACAGACGATTTAGTTATATTGTAGGTTGGAAAGAACTCTTAAGCATCATAGATCTGTGGTATTTGTTACATGAGGTGACTAGCATAAATTAGGCCCATTTATTTCTATTAGGCTTATTTCATATTCCGAAGCTGAGCACTTGCACTCTATTTCTACTTTAATCATTTTTGTGATTGCATAATTATGATATCACCTCATCTCAAAGAACTCCCCCTCCCCCCAACAGGAACCGCCTTGATGTGGTGGTGGGGCTTGCGTGTCTCTGAGACCTGGCGAGCTAGACCAGAGGGGATTCCGGTCCCTGTTCTGTCCCAATTTCGGTAAGAGTGGGGTTCCCTTGCTAGTAAGGTCGCCAGTGAGAGACTAGACTAAATGGTTCCAATGCATTAGGCTGCCAGTACGGGCCAACAGCTGCGCTCCAGAGGGTCCGTCCTATGTTGAATGTTTGGGTATCTGGGCCGGGAGAAGTTGGGGAAGGGGGTCTCAGCACCGTCGGGGGCAAACTTTCGAGCTAATGGGTTCGCCCACAGCGACTAGTGCTCAGTGTCCTCATCTGCCCATTAGGTAGTAGCACTTGGCCCCTGGAACCATTTTAATAATAACAATGTCATATGGATAACAAAAAAACTCATTCTTTTCCACGAACAGTGGTCGACCAGGCCCCTGAGACGTCACTCTTTGGTTGTGGTGGTATGCAGAAGTCTACAAATAAGAGTAGACCCAGCAGGTCGGGTGTTGTGTCGACGAAACCTGTTAGCGGTTGGAACACATTAATGCCAACAAAAGTACTTACATCCCTTTCCTATGGCGCTCTCCACTCCATTTTTAATTGTTTTGGAGTGGTTCTTCGTAGTTGATTCACCTATGACAGTGATTGTAGGTCGAATCTGTGGTATATTACTTTCAATACAAATGCTGCTGCCAAGGCAGCTTTTGAGGCAAAAGATTCTCTGATTGTGGGGGATACTCACTGTAAAGTTCAATTGATGAGGTCCACCAATGTAGTTGACAGTGACTATGACTACGGCTCTAACATCTTCGATGACCCTATAGAGCATGTCCCTTAGGAACGGCGGGTTACTAAACCATTTTGATTTGTGGCTTACTTCAGCGAGGGATGGGGTAAACTTATCCATGCTTCCTGGTATCTAGAGAAAGAAATTGGAGTATTACCAATGGGCCACATAAAGAAATATGGTAAGGGCGTTTTAATCAGAGCCAAAAATCTTACACAGGCCATGATGCTCCTCAATATCTCCTGTCCTTCTGATAGCATGTTTGAATCTATCAAAACACATTGAACATTTAATTATAGCAACTGGCGTATAATTATATAATGAGGACCTGTATGAATTTTCAGAAGAGGACATTCTCCTGTTCCAAACAATATCTCAGTTGCAATGTTGCGATACTTTGGTGAGGAGGCGATTTCATTTCTTTTAGCTTTATATAACAGAATCTGGGTAGAGGGTGTCTTCCCTTCTAGGTGGAGAGTTGCTACCATCATTCCTTTCCCCAAGCCTAGCAAAGAACAAAATGTTGCCTTCGATTACTAACCAATTGCCTTTACCTCCTATCTCTGTAAACTATTTGAGAAGATGGTGATTGTCAGACTGGTATACTTCCTCGAACGGGACTTTTTCTGTCTCCGTCACAGTCTGGCTTTCGTAAACACCGTTCCACTACAGACGCTCTGGTCAGGTTAGAAGCTGCTGCATGTGTGGCCTTTGCACGACATCAACACCTGGTCTGTCTATTCTTTGATTTAGAGAAAGTTTATGACACTACATGGCAATATGACATTCTTCAGCAACTACATGCATTCGGCCTGTAGGGTCGCCCTCCACACTTTCTTAAGGAGTTTCTCAGTGGTCGAAGTTTTTCTGTGAGAGTTGGTACAACCCTCTCAGCATCCATTGCACGGAAGGAGAGCGTCCTTAGTGTCACATTGATTGCAGCAGCAATTAATGCCATTGCCTCATCCCTTCCTGTTATAGCCAATTCAATGTACAGTTGGCTCCACTCCCGCATTGACCACTGCGCGTTGCCAATGTTGAGCCACCCAGAAATTCGAATCCCGATCCACAAGTTGAAAAATTCGAAACATTCATATCCTTAGGGTGAAAGATATGAATGTTTCGAATATCTTAACTTGTGGATCGGGATTCGAATTTCTGGGTGGCTCAACATTGGCAACGCGCAGTGGTCAACGCGGGAGTGGAGCCAACTGTACATTGACGACCTGGCAGTCTGGTTTGTCGCTTCCCGAAAGTCAGTGGTGGAGCGGCACATGCAGCTTGCCCTCAACAGGGTGTTGCATAGGGCTGGTTCTCATGGATTTCGATTTTCTCCTGCCAAGACAGTTGCTATGCACTTCTGCTGCATCCAAGGTGTCCATCCCAATCCAGACATATTCATGTATGGTCATCGGATACATTGTGTCGAGGAGATTTGTTTTTTAGGTCTCCTTTTTGATAAACGTTTGACTTGGGTTTCCAACTTACGTTCAGTTAAGGCCTCTTGCCTCCAGGTTTTTAACTTATTGATGGTCCTAGGCCAATCCCCAGTCTCCTGGTTGTTGTATCCTTGTTGTTGTCATCGAATACATCTACTTCCTGACTCCCTTCACAGCTTGGCGGTGTCATCTAATATCATATCTCAGTACTATCTTACACATTCTCGTAAACCATGGCCCTTTGGGTTCCAGGTCAGGAAGGCTAAGGAGATGGGCAATGAGGATTAACCGATTTGTCCTGTGAGGATCCCCAGGGTGGCTCCATGGCTTCTTCCAGAAGTTTTCCTCTGCACCTGGTTTACAGACAAGAAGGAATCTCTTCATCCTCCATGGACTCATTCCCTTTTTTTTTAACATACCACCTCTCACAGGAAGTCCCTCCCTATGTACAGCTCCGGACTGATCAATGGTCTACACTTCTTCCACCCTTGCCTTGGTGTGGGCCTCAACGGATATGGTATCACTGACAGGTGGAGGGGGGAGGGGAGAAATGTGGGCGGAGTTATATAGGGGGGGCAGCGTTACCAATGTTGAGCCATCCAGAAATTTGAATCCCGAACCACTTGTGATCATGGATGTGAACCACTCACTTGAAGGTGGTAGGAGAGGAGGGGTTGGGTTGGGGAGAGGGGGTGTACCAGTCCTGATTCTAGTCTCTTCAAAGAATCTGGTACAGTACATTGTTGTTGTAGTGAGTTGTTGGTTGTTGGTTGTTAGTTGTTGGTAGCGAGTTCGGCGGAGTGGTGTTCTTAGGTAATTGATTTCACAAGTTTCTTATTCAAGGCTTAATACATTTATTTATATACACTTATATCTACACAGGGAATGATACTGATGTGCCTGGTCTTATATGTATATAGTCTCTCTCTGTGGAGACAAGCCTATAGCCCTGGGAGACAGTTTAAGTTATCCTACCTATTAGGTAAGTGTCACTGTTTATATACAATTTCACTTGAGTTGTCAGTTGTCTTTGGATACAATTATTACTGTGTGTTGTCATGCTTACGTGGCCGGATGCCACGTGGATCATGTGGTAGGAAAGTTACTTGTCTTGTTGTCATGTGGTCATGAGGTATAGTCCTCGTGTTCTTAGTCATACCTAGTCTGCTACATTAATCAGTTTATATTATCTGTGGATTAGGCATATCTCCTTGTGACCATTCCTTGGTTATGTCGGAGTCTTACTCTCTTTCCCTACTCTCCTTTCTACTCTCTTTCTCTATTCTCTCCCTACTCTCTATCGTAGGTAGAGAACAACAATGATAAGAACAACCCCTGTGTATTCAGGTGTTAGCCAATATTAATAAGGTTGGTGGTTATCTAGTTATTTGCTATACACTGGCTTCTATATCACATGGGTACCACTGTGACTCACACTGTTTATTACCAATATCTGCCCTCTGCTTATCTTGTGTACAGGGTCTTAGGCAGGCAGTCTGTTTACCTGTGTATTATCTTATAATTGTGGCATACAGCACTTGCCTTATTGTGTACAATCGCTCGAGGCCGCTACCGTAATCTGTCTCAGATTACCTTGATTGTGGAAACAAACATACAATGTAGGTAGGGTACACAATAACTAAGATATTATCAGTGAATACCTCAATAATAATATAAAATTGACATCAAAGACATAGGCACATCATATACTTAAAATGAACATCAATACATGAATAAAATACACTGGTACATACATAAAGAAATAATCTTAAAATTAATGTGTTGAGCTAGGTGCTTGTAGTTATGTGTATAAGCTAACCTATGCTAAAAATTCACACATTAATGAAGATGCCTTGTTGCTATGTTGTGGCTGTGCAATAACAGCTCAATGTTAATTTTCCATAACAAGATAATTCAGTCTACATTGATAGAGTTCTCTTATACAATGCAAAATATGACAGTAGACTTTTTCTATATAAAAATGTTATAGTACCTGCCAGAAAGATAAGACATGGGATATTAAATATTTGTACCAAGTTTTATTTTCATCAATATATGGAGTAACCAACTGATACTAGCAGGATGTTTGATTCCCAGTTTCCTTGAATAACTTCCCAGCTTCACTTTTTCTGAAACAACTGATAATAGGGAGATATTAAACAAGTCGATATTAAATGAAATATATTGAAAGGTGGAAGAGAGTGGGATATATTGTCTAGCAATTATATATTTTATTTTCCAATGTAACGATTCCCTTGAATCGATTTTATCTGAGTCTGCCTCTCTACAGTAGCCTTAATCCATGCCATGTGTAGGGTGAGTAGGGTAATATATTGTTAATAGTCTATCAGTAGGTAAGTATAGATAGTAGAAATAGAAATTTGATGATATAAGAGAGGTTTGATTAGTAATAGATATGAATTACATGCATATAGTGCCTGAATTGCTTCAAAGCAAGTGGAGATTTCGCATCCTTTGGAGGAATACTTGCCAATATTTATGCAGGACCAACATATAAATGAAGACATGCAACATGGTACTTGAGGAGTGTGTGTCATTGATGACATCATCACTAAGTATAATACTTCTAGGAGGAATTTTGAACATTAAAAGATTATTTCTATTTTCATTGGGAATTCTTGAAGTGCGTAGCTTATGAATAATACTTTACCTTCTATGGGAATAATAATGAGTATATAATCTTGTATTAAAATACTACGCACGATTTTAAATAATATTTCAAATAGGTGGAAGAAAGATATTTTGGTAAGATAGTACTTCACACTGATTTTTCCTTTGCATATTATAGTTATTAAGTATGAGTTAATCTTATCTTACCCGCAGTAAATACTCTCCTAATAAATGGTTGTACTTTCTTTCAAAGTTTCTGTACTCGTAATACAGCTTCCTGCTTCTCGCAGAAATAAAATAGAAGCCTACTAAGTATATGTGAATATTTTCTTTTGGTTAAGTAAAGCTCTATAATTCGTATTTAATATCTGTGCAATGCTTTTTACCTGTTACACTTACCACGATATGCAACAGTTTGTCTCATAATCCTTTATTTTATAGGATATATGTGTATACCACTATGTAAGCAGTACCAAATAATGTTCACGCAAATACACGTAAAAATTTTCCCAACCACGCTCTGGGCTGTGGTGATGGCTCAAGCCATTATATATTTTGTATAATAAGCGAACAATATTACCTTAGTCGCTGGATTCAATTTGTGTGATACCTGTCAAATAAACTAGTGTATCAGTAAATACTTGTAGCTGTAGCCACTGCTCACTGGGATAAAATCTGTAAAGAGTAAGAAATAGTGATTATATCATTTGTCACCCTTAGTTTATTTATTTTTCTTTTCTTTTCATCTGCTTGTTAATAAAATTGTATACGAGAGCTCTCGGATTGAAGACGTCATCTGTCTTGCGTTGTGTTCCTCGTCTGGTTCTGCCAGGAGCTGTTGAGAGTAGAGACAAGAATTATTATCCATATAGGTTGATTTGGGCCACATCTGTAAAAAGAAATATTATTTTATTTCATAGTAAACCGATCGGATTTATGTTTGTAATTGATTATTTCATTATATAGTATATAGTAGGGATAAATTTACTAAGAAGAGGAAATTGTTATGTTTCAGTGATATGGATTGGTTTTATTTTGGATGGTTTTGCGCGCTTTACCAATCTCTTTATCCTGTTTACATATACAATATCATCCGCCTGGTAAAAATATTCTTTATTATAAGTTTATTACCTACTAAAGATATGACTGTGTGAAGTTTTTAAACTTCGATCGGGTACCCGTATTATTTTATGTATCACCTGGAGTGAACATTTGAATTATTTGCTTTATTAGACCGGCGATTACGCATTTTATTCCTGCAAGCCAGTAAATTGCTTGTGTAGGCGATTACGCATTTTGTTCCTGCAAGCCCGAAAATTGCTTGTGTAGGCGATTACGCATTTTTTTTCTTGCAAGCCCGAAAATTGCTTGTGTAGGCGATTACGCATTATTTCCTTGCAAGCCCGAAAATTGCTTGTGTAGGCGATTACGCATTATTTCCTTGCAAGCCCGAAAATTGCTTGTACATCATGATGAAATTGTTGAACTGCAACTCACTGTTGTTCAGCGAAGTTGTCCTTGTTGTAGCCTGGCTTCTGTGTGGCAATTGTTATCTCATATAATTATATGAAAGACGTTTCTTGTACGCCATATAGTATTTGATTAGGAGTTTTTCCTTTTATTTCCATGTTTTGTAGTATTCATAGACTGTCATTTTTTTGATGCAGTCTTTCCATGTGGAGGGATTTCCATTGTTTCTGTGCCACCAAGTACTTGTAGTATTTTACGGTTTTGCCGTATTGTTACCCATTAGCTGCTGGGAGATATGGGGAGATATGGTTATACAAACGTTTGCTTCAAATTAGTAGAAATTAGATATCTTTATAATATTGGGACATGTATATAGGCATAAAATAATTTGGGATTAGATATATGTGCACGTATTATTTGCGGTTTTTATCATGTAGTGGTGCCGCCACTAAATATTTAGAAAAATGGTTAACCATAGGTAATAGTTTATTTATGCCCTGATTTGTAATTGGTAAGGAAAGTAGAATTATTCCTATTATGTCTCCTGATTCGTCCAGGATTATATTCCTGTCATGGAGCATTGCATGTTTCGCACTGAGCGATATATGTTTTATCATCTACCCATAGTTTATGTTGATAATATATTATATGGAGATTGTTTTGATATTCTCTCCCAGGATGTCCTGTTGCATTTTGATAAAAGGGTAATTAACACTGAGGGAAGCATTATTTAATGTATCACTTTCATTGGTTTATAAGTCACTTTTACTAAGTTTTTTTTTTTTTTTTTTTTTGTAAAAATCTTATCATAAAGGGAAAATTATTTAAGTGACTGTAATTCTCGTCCATTAGTTTCATCCTCAGAGTTAAATAATGTCTTATTATATTTTAGCATAGGAATTGCTAATGTTTATGCATGTTTACCACGTCCATGAGTGACTTCTGAAGTAAATGACAAGATGATTGTTTAAGGGATTTGTTATTTTTTTTTTTTTTTCTTTTTCTATAATCATCCTGGAAGGTAGTTAATATCAATATGTGGGAGAAATTCCTTAATGGTTCGATAATATCTGGCTACTTTTCACGCTAAGGTTTGAGATTATACTAAGCCAAGAATATATTAGTGATTCACGAGTATTTGTAAAGGATAGCCTAATACGATTTTCTAAAAGTACGAATTGCCCCTAACATTATTTGTTAATTGTTCCTGGTCCGTTACAGAGTAACGAGTTTGCTGTGCATTAAATATTCGTTATGCATAAGTAGATACCCGACGTAGAACTTAGCTATATCTTACATAAGTACAGTGCCTAAGTCTACTGAAGAAGCATCTGTACACGTGATATTATTATTATTAAGGTAATGAATAGGATGGAAATGCATGAATTGGAGCTGACATTAATTAACCTTTATTAACTTTTCTGACTTCCATACACATCTGTCACTCTCCTGAGGAGATTATTTAGTGCGTTTGTTAAATGGGAAAAATGTCTTTATAATGATTCTCTATATACGAACATAAACTCAAGAGTGATTTTACGTTAGTTTACTTTCATTGTTCGTATTTTATGCTTGTGTATGGAGCCCAGTGGTGGTTAATGTATAACCTATCATTATAATATCCTGGTAATATAATGAAACATATATATTTAAAGTTTGAGGCCTACCTAATTCAATGTCTATTTAACCTTCCTTATTGTTAAATATTGTGATTGTACCTTATTAGAAAAATAATCAAATTGTCTGGGTAAGCGATGACTACGTTATTAATAACACTAACACGAAAATTTAGCATATGCTTAAATGTTGATTGAGCATTACGTAACCCAAATGGTCTACGAATGTATTCATAATAACCATGGGACGTATTAAATGTATTATTATATAATGCTACTTGCCAGTGTCCACTGACCAATTTTAATATGTTTTGTTTGAGCAATGTTAGCGAAAACATCCTTAAAGGAGGGAGGGGATATTTATATTTACTTGTAGCATTATATCTCTATAAAGAAGTACTGGCTTAAATTCACCATCATTTTTGAAACCAAAAACATTTGACTGTTAAAAGGGGGAGTTAAAATCTTAATAATACTTTCATGCAACATTTCATTTATCACTTATAACTTTGTGTCTAGTATAAGGTATGGTCGCCTATATGCTTATTTATAAATAGGTTATTCCTAAAAATGTTACCAGGTAGGGCAATCGCATTTTGATATGTGGCTAGTATATTAATAAAATTATCACGATAAATTAGAAAATATCGTTTCCTGACCAATTTTCTAAGTTTCTCCCTTATATGAGTATCTTTTAACTCTTCGGTTAAAATTGATATATTTCTTGTGGTATTTAGTCTAACTTCCATCTTGTACCGATCATATAAATATGTCATTTTCTTTACCTGATTATTGGTAGTTGATTTCTTAAAGATATAGATAGTAGCAATATTATTATCCTTTACATTAGTGAAAGTAGATACATTCCCAGGTTATTTTCCCAGACTCTACTAAGGATAGAACACTAATATGTGGTTGTAACATGAGATGGAAGCTCTACCTTCGATTCATGGACGAAATTTAGTGGTAATATAGTATTATCTGCAGTAGGCCTTTATGATAATGGAATAGTTCCCGTTTTTTGTTTTGTTTTTTCAATACATATATATGGACTTATATTTTGGCCTGGACAATCCTGTATTAAAATACATTAATACCTAAAATGTATTATTTTATGTTTAGTGCATATTATTATGTGTATTTGGTTAGTTTTTGTCTAACCGTACAGGAAGGGTTTAGTGTCCCTAATACCTGTTCATTTATTATTTGTCATATGTGACAATTTTATATCACCTGTTCAATCTTAGTTTATAAAACCCGCTGGGGATCTAAGTTGCACAATTTGTTAAAGGAATTATCCGATAACAAGGAAACTGCTGTTCCTGTGTCTATCATCAATGAAATATTACTATGTGATACTTAGACAGGGATTATTATTATATTATAGGTATTTACGACGACAGGGCAGTATTTATTTACTTATGTGATTATTGATGCCACTTTAATATTGTGGTGGTCTCGTTTCATACATCATGTTTCGATTGTGCAAGCTTTGTTTCCTTTTGTTAAGGATCATGTGTTCATTTAAGGAATACGAATTTGACTCATGTGAATGACAGTATTTATACTTTGATTTCCCTTGATAATTTCCTGTATATTTATTACTATCAGATTCACTGGTCTTATGCTTATCTTCGTTACAATGTTTGCAACGTTGTCTGTGTGATTCCTTCTGAGTTATGGTATCAAAATTATGATTCTTCTTATCCCTGGAGTGAGTAATATGTAATACATGATGTATGATGCGAGATTTCTTTGAATATAATTCTAGCGATCCTGCTGATGCAAGTGCTTTTGCTAGTTCCCTTGTATTTATTTTGTTTGCCTTTCTTTTAGTCATTCTTTGAACCCTTGAGAACGATTTTTGTACTTTACCATCCCCCAAAACATCAATAAGTAACTGTCTAAATGTGGCATATGACGTTAAATTCTTTGGATTAGAAAAAGCACTTGTGTTTAACCTAGAACTGGCTGGACTAACCTGTGCAATATACTCTCTTACCAATGCTATTTTATGTTCGTCATGCTCTACATTCGCTTTGCAAAATATCTTCTCCAAATGACGCAAGAAGAGATGAATCCCATATCTTGGATTCTCTCCCTTAAAATGCTTTACATGAGAAATGGTGGTAGGTAAGAGTTTCATTGTTAGCATAGAAGAGACAGTGGAATCAGTATTTGTTAGATGATGAGCAGAGACGATAGGATATTGTAGAGGAGTAGTCATTGTTAGTGATAATACAGGATGATATAATAGACAGATTGAGTTTTTAATGGGGTTATGGTTGGAGAAGAAGAAAATGTACTCGTATGTGTTGGCACCACAACGAGACTTTTTAGGGAGGCAGGGGAATCTAGCTCAGAGGGTAATGAATCATTATCAGGGATATTCGAAGTTATTGCGATACCTTTAGATTAATGGGGAAGAATTCTTTACTTTGTTTTAATTTGGCACTTCTTTTCTTTCTTTCTGGGCTTTAATGAGGAAACCTAATTTTATCCTAACATGTTCGTAGACAAGTGAAAAATAATGTAATGTACATGTAATGTGTACCTACTTTTAGTACTTTAGTTGCAACGATGATGATGACGACGAGTTGACGTCTAGGTGGGGTGTCTGGCCAGTCGTGGTGATGAGTAGCTCGCACACTAACACACTAGTAGTCGTTCTTGGAGTGAAGATGATGAATGTTGACTTGCCTTTTACGAGAGAATTTACGTAACAAGGTGTCAGCTTGGAGAATGGAGATGATGAAGTGATGACGTTGTCCTACGTTCCAGGGACGCTCATGGGTAGTGATGAAGTGATGACGTCCTTACGTTCCAGGGACGCTCATGGGTAGTGATGAAGTGATGACGTCCTTACGTTCCAGGGACGCTCATGGGTAGTGATGAAGGGATGGCGTTGTCCTTACGAGAGAATTTACGTACAGGGACGCCTGGGGTAGTGATGATTGCTTGTTGTGAAGTAGATGAGGTCCCGTTGTAGGTCTAGTTGCAGTTATGTTGAAGTAGGTGTCTTGTAGGTGATGAATTTGTGGTTTATCTTTGTCGTTAGAGGTTGTAAGATTATTCCCACTGAAGAAATTATTTGAGAGAATTTACAAATAAAATCTTCAACTTGTCTTGAACTATGTTATTCACTGTCTCCCGTGAAGTCTACCTTTTTGCAATCTTGTATGTTGCACAAAAACACCGCTGTCACCAAAATGTACCAGTCCTGATTCTAGTCTCTTCAAAGAATCTGGTACAGTACATTGTTGTTGTAGTGAGTTGTTGGTTGTTGGTTGTTAGTTGTTGGTAGCGAGTTCGGCGGAGTGGTGTTCTTAGGTAATTGATTTCACAAGTTTCTTATTCAAGGCTTAATACATTTATTTATATACACTTATATCTACACAGGGAATGATACTGATGTGCCTGGTCTTATATGTATATAGTCTCTCTCTGTGGAGACAAGCCTATAGCCCTGGGAGACAGTTTAAGTTATCCTACCTATTAGGTAAGTGTCACTGTTTATATACAATTTCACTTGAGTTGTCAGTTGTCTTTGGATACAATTATTACTGTGTGTTGTCATGCTTACGTGGCCGGATGCCACGTGGATCATGTGGTAGGAAAGTTACTTGTCTTGTTGTCATGTGGTCATGAGGTATAGTCCTCGTGTTCTTAGTCATACCTAGTCTGCTACATTAATCAGTTTATATTATCTGTGGATTAGGCATATCTCCTTGTGACCATTCCTTGGTTATGTCGGAGTCTTACTCTCTTTCCCTACTCTCCTTTCTACTCTCTTTCTCTATTCTCTCCCTACTCTCTATCGTAGGTAGAGAACAACAATGATAAGAACAACCCCTGTGTATTCAGGTGTTAGCCAATATTAATAAGGTTGGTGGTTATCTAGTTATTTGCTATACACTGGCTTCTATATCACATGGGTACCACTGTGACTCACACTGTTTATTACCAATATCTGCCCTCTGCTTATCTTGTGTACAGGGTCTTAGGCAGGCAGTCTGTTTACCTGTGTATTATCTTATAATTGTGGCATACAGCACTTGCCTTATTGTGTACAGGGGGTAAAGCTTCACCAGTGATCGAGATGGAGAGAATTATTGGATCAAGTAGCTAAATGTTTTCTTCTGTAATCTAAATCCAACTCTGATGCTGCATTCCATGGGATATTCTGTATTATTTGAAATGAATCCAGATTTTATCTAATATAATTAACACGACACCAGTTTTTGATGACTAATATATCAAGCGATGCACCACCTACCCAGTGTTTAGTTACATTTCAAGTAAATCCTTTATTTTTATCCTGTATCATTCATGACATTTTCTAAGAAACGTTTATTGTGTAACTGGTTACCAAAGGATAATAGTTATAGTGTAAGATGTTAATTACCCAATTACTACTCCATCTGTTCTTCCTCACCCCGTCCTCCCTTATTCAATTCACTGTTTCCTCTCCCTCCATCCCACCATTCCTTTACTCTCCATCTTACCACCACCACCATCATTCTGTGTGTTGCTGCATAATCTGTTAATGCGCAAACACGACCAGAATAGAAATAATAGTGATATCTGGTATGCAAATACAATCCGTTATATATGACGAATATATTTATTACCTTTATTTATTTATCTGAGGTCAACATCTAGGCCAGCCATTCAGACGCCCAGTGTTAGTGAACCAATCACAACATTTAGAAGATATTGTGTCACAACTATTGTTATTACTAATTAAAATAAGGAAAAATTGAAATCAGACATTTATTGTTTATTGTTTATATGACTTTGTCAATTTGTGAAATCTCCACAAGTCCTCGTCACGAAGCATTCAAACCCATAATCCAACTGGGTCTGTAGGCACCACACTGTAATTATAATAACTGTTAACTTATTATAACCTGAAGTTTATACTTCGACCTCACGTTTGCATTAAGCATGTGTAATGTTTGTTTTCTTGCCTTATTATTATTATAAGCACCTATATATGTATTGCTTTAGACCAGTGGTTCCCAAACTGGGGGCCATGGCCCCCTGGGGGGCCATATAGAAGAATGTAGGGGGCCATAGCCTGAGGCTATGCATAAATACAACCAAAGGAGTTTAGCGGGTAGGTAGCCAGTGGAGGGAACTTACAGGTTCAGTACAGGTTTGTGCAATGCCTTGCTGCCAGACACATGAGTATTACGTCCTTTTTTATATGATTCTGTGTTCTTGACATAAAACAAGACATGGAGATGTATTAGGGAAGCAAGATAATTTTAACTCAACATAATTCTAATCTAAGGCTTCTTAAGCTGTGTATTCTGTATGATAACCTGGTCTTGAATCTTATGTATCAGCAAGGATGTTCATATTATTCAGTTAACGGGTTATGGTTGTGGGGGGGGGGGGGGGGCATGGACAAGGATCATGTATGAAAAGTGGGTAACGACCAGAAAAAGTTTGGGAACCACTGCTTTAGACCCTTAGCCACGATGATATACAGTATATTCACTATTTATATACACTTCTATGAAGATATTAAGGCTTGAAATACTGTAGATTACATATTTCATTTCATTACTCATCAATTTGTTGCTAGTATCGTGTTCAATCACCCTCCTTCTCAATGACAGCCTGCAGTCGCTCGGGCATTGAGGCACCCTGCCTCCTCACTGTATAATATATATGGTTTTCCCCGAAAAATCTCCCACTGTGTTCTGGTGTGACGTAGCAAATCTGCTGTGGTTCTCTGTCGTTCTGGCTCCCACGTGTTAAAGATAGAATCTCATACATTTTCTATAGGGTTCATATTGCAGTCTTAAATAGACAAATCTATCACCTGCAAATAATCATGAGCAGTAAACCATTTTTGAACTTTCCTCGCCATATGGATAGGGCATCGGTCGTGTATAGGACAGATAAGGGTGAGTAGTTGAAAAGAAATTAAAAACATTTAGAATATGTGCTTCATTATATTGCATTTGATCGATCTATTAAACAAAGACACTGTCTGTTGTTCACCCCCGTAGAGAGATACTGATTATAATTATTATCCTTTGAATATTAAGCAACAAATAACGGTGCCGAGACAATTAATTTTCTGTCTTCAGCTTTACCTGTATTCTTTTCACCCCTCATGCTGGTAGTCCCCCTCACCTTTTCTCGCCTTAAAATAAACTTAATACCTATATCTTTCAAGTAACTGGCAACCTCACACAACCTCCTCTCCCCTGTCTTCTCTCTCTCACGTCCCCTTCCTTCCTTGCCTTCTGTAGTATTCTTTATCTTTTCTTACTCATAATTTTAACCCTCTCATTCGTTCTTTCAATGTTTAATGACATAGGCCTTTCTCCCTTATCACCCATAGTCCTTCAAATTTATGCAAGCAAAAGGATATGATAATAGTTATGTAGAATATATATATATATATATATATATAATATGACGGTGTGCAATCTTCCAACATGTTTTCCATTGTGACTGATGCCCCGAGGTGGCTGATACCTCTGTGTTCATGGCAGGAACCCTAACCGCTGTGTATAGTGTCACGTGACACAAGTTTATCTTCTAAATACTTTATTTTGCCAGTTACTTGAAAGATATAGGTATTAAGTTTATTTTAAGGCGAGAAAAGGTGATAAAGAGGGGGACTACCAGCATGAGGGGTGAAAAGAATACAGGTAAAGCTGAAGACAGAAAATTAAGTGTCTCGGCTCCGTTATTTGTTGCTTAATATTCAAAGGATAATAATTATAATCAGTATCTCTCTACGGGGGTGAACAACAGACAGTGTCTTTGTTTAATAGATCGATCAAATGCAATATAATGAAGCACATATTCTAAATGTTTTTAATTTCTTTTCAACTACTCACCCTTATCTGTCCTATACACGACCGATGCCCTATCCATATGGCGAGGAAAGTTCAAAAATGGTTTACTGCTCATGATTATTTGCAGGTGATAGATTTGTCTATTTAAGATTGCAATATGAACCCTATAGAAAATGTATGAGATTCTATCGTTAACACGTGGGAGCCAGAACGACAGAGAACCACAGCAGATTTGCTACGTCACACCAGAACACAGTGGGAGATTTTTCGGGGAAAACCATATATATTATACAGTGAGGAGGCAGGGTGCCTCAATGCCCGAGCGACTGCAGGCTGTCATTGAGAAGGAGGGTGATTGAACACGATACTAGCAACAAATTGATGAGTAATGAAATGAAATATGTAATCTACAGTATTTCAAGCCTTAATATCTTCATAGAAGTGTATATAAATAGTGAATATACTGTATATCATCGTGGCTAAGGGTCTAAAGCAGTGGTTCCCAAACTTTTTCTGGTCGTTACCCACTTTTCATACATGATCCTTGTCCATGCCCCCCCCCCCCCCCCACAACCATAACCCGTTAACTGAATAATATGAACATCCTTGCTGATACATAAGATTCAAGACCAGGTTATCATACAGAATACACAGCTTAAGAAGCCTTAGATTAGAATTATGTTGAGTTAAAATTATCTTGCTTCCCTAATACATCTCCATGTCTTGTTTTATGTCAAGAACACAGAATCATATAAAAAAGGACGTAATACTCATGTGTCTGGCAGCAAGGCATTGCACAAACCTGTACTGAACCTGTAAGTTCCCTCCACTGGCTACCTACCCGCTAAACTCCTTTGGTTGTATTTATGCATAGCCTCAGGCTATGGCCCCCTACATTCTTCTATATGGCCCCCCAGGGGGCCATGGCCCCCAGTTTGGGAACCACTGGTCTAAAGCAATACATATATAGGTGCTTATAATAATAATAAGGCAAGAAAACAAACATTACACATGCTTAATGCAAACGTGAGGTCGAAGTATAAACTTCAGGTTATAATAAGTTAACAGTTATTATAATTACAGTGTGGTGCCTACAGACCCAGTTGGATTATGGGTTTGAATGCTTCGTGACGAGGACTTGTGGAGATTTCACAAATTGACAAAGTCATATAAACAATAAACAATAAATGTCTGATTTCAATTTTTCCTTATTTTAATTAGTAATAACAATAGTTGTGACACAATATCTTCTAAATGTTGTGATTGGTTCACTAACACTGGGCGTCTGAATGGCTGGCCTAGATGTTGACCTCAGATAAATAAATAAAGGTAATAAATATATTCGTCATATATAACGGATTGTATTTGCATACCAGATATCACTATTATTTCTATTCTGGTCGTGTTTGCGCATTAACAGATTATGCAGCAACACACAGAATGATGGTGGTGGTGGTAAGATGGAGAGTAAAGGAATGGTGGGATGGAGGGAGAGGAAACAGTGAATTGAATAAGGGAGGACGGGGTGAGGAAGAACAGATGGAGTAGTAATTGGGTAATTAACATCTTACACTATAACTATTATCCTTTGGTAACCAGTTACACAATAAACGTTTCTTAGAAAATGTCATGAATGATACAGGATAAAAATAAAGGATTTACTTGAAATGTAACTAAACACTGGGTAGGTGGTGCATCGCTTGATATATTAGTCATCAAAAACTGGTGTCGTGTTAATTATATTAGATAAAATCTGGATTCATTTCAAATAATACAGAATATCCCATGGAATGCAGCATCAGAGTTGGATTTAGATTACAGAAGAAAACATTTAGCTACTTGATCCAATAATTCTCTCCATCTCGATCACTGGTGAAGCTTTACCCCCCTCTCCCCAACCCAACCCCTCCTCTCCTACCACCTTCAAGTGAGTGGTTCACATCCATGATCACAAGTGGTTCGGGATTCAAATTTCTGGATGGCTCAACATTGGTAACGCTGCCCCCCCTATATAACTCCGCCCACATTTCTCCCCTCCCCCCTCCACCTGTCAGTGATACCATATCCGTTGAGGCCCACACCAAGGCAAGGGTGGAAGAAGTGTAGACCATTGATCAGTCCGGAGCTGTACACTGATGGGTCAAAGTCTGATGCTGGAGTTGGTTTTGGAGTTGTCTTTCCTGACTATTGTCGTGGTGGCAGGCTCCCTTCTGTCATGTTAATTTTATTACTGCTGAGCTCTCGGACTTTTTATATGCCCTCCACGTGATTTTTACTCTCCCTCAGCCTTCTTTTACTAATTTTATCGTTTCCTGTAGTACCTTGCAGGCCTTATACAATTTTAACTCTTCCCATCCACATTCATGAGTGGCTTGTCCTCATAGGTCGTCATGGCAACAAAGTCACTTTTTGTTGGGTCCCGGCCCACGTGGGTGGCGAATGGAATGAGCAGGCTGACGCCCTGGCTAAGGCTGCAGTCTCCAGTTTTCGGTTTCCTGCCAGGCGTCATCCCTTTCCTGCAGTGGATTTTCGACCCTATATAGATGACGCCGTCGGGGCTAACAAACTCCACGACATCCGCCAGCGCCTTGGTTTGTGGAGCTACATCGGCCAGTCCTGCTGGTGGGAGACGGCTCTTGTCCGTCTCCATATTACCCACACATTACTGACTCAAGCCTTTTTAATGGAGAGGGCTCACCCTCCCTATTGTCATAATTGTCTGGTCCCTTTGACAGTGCAGCATTTTATTGTCAAGAGTCCTTGCCTTGGGGACCTGCATCATAGACACCTCTCCGAGTACCGGGTGGTGACGTTTCTTATACTCTCTCCCAGGTGCTCCGGGAGGAGGCTTGAAGTGTGGAGGGAACATCCTCTTCTATGTGGAGGACGGTTTCTTTTAATAATAATATGCTTTTTAGTTTGAGTGTCTTTTAATTATGCTGCCTATTCCTTTCGGGTGTCCATGTTTTGTTAACCATGTCGATAACAATTTTATGTTAGGCGGTATATGACCCAAGCTGTTGCGCCACCAGATGTTTAGTTGCATCAAAAGTCAATCAATTGTGTGCCATAGCATTACTGCATTAGAGTACAGTCGGTGGCAAAAGTCTTGTCACCACATCTGGCAACCCATGAAGTACAGCATACAAGTATTAGCTTCACAGGCACGTACTCTAATGAACTAGAGATGTTTATTAATTTGAACAATGAATATTGTAATTTTTAATGATTAATGTGATTGTTCAATGATTATCTTTTATGTTATCCTTAAAAAAAGCTAAATAAGGTTACAGAACCTTTGCTGCTGACTCAATTTCTTGTATACTTCAGCTGGCCAACTGGATATTGTAATCTAGAATTGTTAGTGTGTTTGTTTGATGGTAATTATTATAATCCATGTTATCCTTCGAAAAGCACTAAATGAGGCAACAGGATCTTTACCGCCAACTGTTCCCCCTCATTCTCTTGTATACTTGAAGGGTTATACAAAACCACTCTACATTATTTATGCTTGCATGATTCTTTTCCCGTCATAAAACCTTTCCGATTAATCAGTTTATAAGCTAACCATACCATTTTTATTCGATCAGTATGCGACGGATGCGTTACGCTGGGTTAATCCAGCACCTAAAGAGACGCTACCACCAGCTGCCCTGTCAGACTACCTTCCCTCGTTCTGGTCCACAAGCTATGACCATCACGCAGGTATGTGTATATTTTACTTTTTTCAATATACTGTATTAACACCCTCAAAGCCTATCACTGCTTCCAGCCCTATTGTTTTCACATCCACCTCTCTCTTTCACATAACTCCATCCACGAATACCTTTAACTAACCCGCGGGCAATAACTACCATGTCATCACTCCCTCCCGGGCTTCTCTCTGGCACTCACAGTCACTATGAACACAACACATTTGATGGCTTATAGCTTGTAAACCACTTACCTAAATAAATGATACAAAATATTGAAGTATAAACCTTTATCTTTCTCCTAACATACATGTGAAGAATGAAATTACATATGTAGGATGGGTAGCCACCTCACTATAACATTAACTCAAGATTCACTTTTACACTCTATTTACACTATACAGTATTTGAATATTTAAGTTTTCACATGATAATTTCGTTATAAAACATGTCAGAATCAAAATGTTCAACACAACAATGTGAAATATAATGTCACTATCGTTTTTACGTTAAGTTCCGGACTGAATTTCTTGGTACAGTCAACACTGTCAACGTCGGTTTATCTGGGGTTCAGAGTACGAGTATGTTAATTCGCTTGTCTGAAGCACAGAAACACACCCACACACACACAGAGAGAGAGAGAGAGAGAGAGAGAGAGAGAGAGAGAGAGAGAGAGAGAGATTAGGTATTCGGGGAAGAAGGATGATGGTCATTCAGATGTGTATAACCAACTTCAAGGGAGGGGATCTCTAACAAACTCCTGACTATTCAGCCCTCAGTGTCAGGTGACTTTCTCCGAACCATCGAACTGTCGGACTCGAGTTACAGTCCAATGAGTCTTCTACCTTTCATATCCCAAGCACGACTCCTGCGTCAAATACAATACCATACCATACCATTACGATCCGGTCCTCCTAGGATTGTTTAATCTGTTTCGTCTCTCCAACTGTCTCTTTTGTTCTCATCTGTATTTTTCATTACTTGGCAAAATTTCTCCAAGTATGTTGCTCAGTGGTCTTGTGTGTTTGTGGCTATGTCTGTAGAGTTCGTGGTCTACAGGTCACAATTCTTGTCCAATTTTGCTGAAATTTTCACCACAGGTAGCCATCAACATTTCTAGGTCACCTATTGTTTTTCAAGGTCAAAAGTAAAAAAATCAAGGTCAAAATCGTCAAAAAACTAAATATCTTCAAACTGCTATAACTTCAGTTCTCCGGATTCGATTTTGATCAAACTTTTTCTGTAACATGCTATATTCATTTCTGTTTCTGGTGGTACTTAACCCCTAAAGGACCGGGCCCGGCATATGCCGGATTGCTAAAATTTCCCAAGGTTAAGGAATTTTCCCCATTTTTTTTTACTCCAGACGTTGGCTACACTGGTTTATAGTAGGATGGGATGCTCAGACAGAGTAAACACTGCTTTTTCTAGGGTAAAATTGAGGAATTATTGATCTTGTTATGTCCGAGTGTGTTGGTGAGTGACTTAGCTGACGAGCGCCTACCCCCATTTTCTACTACCTCGCCACGGTCAACGCACCCACCCAAACACTCGCGCTCAACGTACGGCGACAGTACCTCATTCAACTCGTTGTAATTCTGTAACCATTAAACCTACAGACTTCCCATTGGTACCAATCGAAAGAGGAAGAGTTGCTCGTTCTCATGGTACTGAAATAATTTACTCGTTTGTTGTAGGTTAGGAGTACAGATCATACGAAAACAGGCTATTTTACGTGTTTTTCGCTCAACCCCCAGTCCTGGGAGGCACAGTAATTTCACTAACCCCGGTCCTTTAGGGGTTAAGCGATGGCCAGATTATTAAAACTCGCGATTTGAGCATTAGGTGGAAAATCAAGGGGTCTGAATTTTGAAAATCTTTTGCCAATTCCTCGCTCTACGAGCGAATGTTTTACTTGCTGTCCCTCCTCTACATCAACCCTCGTTCTATTAAATACTAGCAGCGATACCCGACGTTCTTCGGGTGAAGATCCTGCATGTGTTTTTTTAATAAATTTCCTCTAATTATTTTTATATGAATTTATTAGGAGGGTGGGAGGGGTCCATTTTCCGGTGTGATTGCTGGTCCCCCAGAGAAACCATGCCAGCTTTACAACCAATAGACTGGTACTGATTTAACAGTACCAATTCTTAATGAAATAATAACTCTTTTAACGTGAGTGCTGCAACAGCCCGTCTCAGAGCGACTTTTCCTTCATATATTGAAAAAAAAAACTAATACGATTTTAATGAAACTGACACTTGAAAGGGATAAGGTAAGAATACTACTAAATGTCTGAGACACCTAAACATCTTTAATAATTGATTCACACGAGTCATACACCTATAGAAAGAATTAATTCAGATCCACCTCTGAGACGTTACATGCTGCACTGGCGGTAACGGTTCGGCCAGTCAGAGTACTCAGAACCGTGAGTACCGAAGAAAAATGTATCTGCCCAGCCCTACTGCAGGGGTTCGACCCCCCCCCCTCCCAACCCCCCCATTGGTCATTTAAACACATTTTTTTGTAGGCTTCACCCATCAGAGTGATGTATTACTTTTTACTCTAGGACAAACGATGCGGTCGTACATAGCAGCTAAACACATACACACACACACACACACACACACACAGACGGAGTGTTTTATATAGAGAGATTTTAGGCCAAAGGAGGGTTCCATTTCACTGTATTATGATCACAGCATAGAGGAAAACGAAATATATTACATGAAAAAATAATCATTAGGATACGAACTTGTTACCGTATCTAATACTTTAATAAATACTTATAATTGTATGATAATTTACCTCTAACCACAGTAAGACGGACACACTGACATGGATCATGAACATTCGCTCGTAGAGCGAGGACTTGGCGAAAGTATGGCAAAATTCAGACACCTTGATATTCGACCTAATGCTCAAATCGCGAGTTTTAGGAATACGGCCATCGCTCAAGTACCACCAGAAGCAGAAATGATAATGCCGTCACGATGGTCGAATGGTTACCCATGAGCGTTTAAAGTTCCCCTCTCCTTGCTCACCATTGCTGGCGTTGGTTCGAACCCTGCTCAGATTTAATTTTATTCATTTTTTTTTTTTCATTTTGACCTTGATTTTTTAGTTTTGACCATAGTCTTTTGAGGTCACAACAACCGAGGTATCCACATTCATTTCACACCCTTCTGATGTTCCCATAAGAAGGTTGCGAGTGGGAGCATCTGTTGAATCAATAGACACTCGGAGACACGAGAACGCTTCTGGATGGATTAAGAGGAAAATATGGAAGAGTCTATAGAGACGGTTGTATTGCAAGGAAGAACGTCCATGGAGTCGAAGTGTCTCAGAAGATCCATGAATATACCTTTGTTGCAATTTAGTTGACTTGGATTTGCTTTATGTTGAGTGTGTGGTAGCGTGAACCTCTACCACATGAACACATTTAGTTAAAGCCTGAGAATTGTCATCAGGGAAAACGTCACCAGAATGAGTATCTGATACAGTTTGCAGGACAGAGAAGCTATTATGCTGTGAAACCGGAGAAACGTTCTCACCAAAGTAAGAAGCAGTTGCCTCTTGGGAGTGGTGAGAGAGTGCTGCAACGGAAATAGATGTTATCGATTTGGAATGATGAGGGCGATAGGAGGAGGTATATATCTTCACTCCACCATCCTTCTGTCTCCTGAAGTTAAGTTGTCGTCTGGAACTATCAATGCTGATGAATTGGAAGTTACCCAATTGGAAGATATTCTATTCGAGTAGGTACGTTTTACTTTAGCGAGAGCATATGGGGTGAGCATCTTTGCAGTAAATGCCAGTAACTCTTTGACTGTCACTCAGAAATAGGATGTGAGTCAAGAGCAGAACAATTACCACACCATGAATGGTTTGTGCAGTTCTTTATCCCAAGACCAAACTCATAACAGCTAAATACTGTAGAGGACGCTCAATAAATGGCTTTACTTTTTACAATTTTTTTTTTATGCCATAAGGCGGTGATAGGTCTTTAGAGGTTAAGGGTTATGTGCAAATATAAATAAGTAGTTTCAGCAACACTGTCACGAGTCAAATTTGATCGTGACATATTAATCAATTAAGTATAGGAATAATGCTTCAGTAGCCATAGCCTAGTGGTTGAGAAAGTGAAGGCAGGAGTGTGTGAGGTAGAGAGTAGGAGCACCGTTCATGTTTGAGCCTGCGTCCCTCCCCCTTCTCTGCCGTTAAATCCTTCGTTTCCCCACTCGAAGGCTCTGTAATTATTGATTTTTGCGTACACACAGTTATTCTTTTAAAATCTCCATATGATTCGTGAAGAGGATAATTACCATGATTAATTTACGTGGCGTTATTACAATTGCATGCATAGCTGGGTGTGTGAATGTGTATAATGTGAGGTTGTAGTCAGACAGACAGTAGGATTCAAACTATTGTGTGTGGCGCCTGTGTATCGATCGATCCACAGTTGGTAGCTTGGGGGAGGAGCTATAGCCTGGCTGGGGGCCCTCGTGATTTAAACTTCAGTTCATCTCCTACTCGTCTTCAGCATACACGTAGCCTCGTGGCGCTCCAGCCTCTCGTGGAGTAGCAGCCTACAATGGTCGAATTCATTCAGTTACGGCATACTAATTATTCGTGATCGAGTGCTGGGTGTGTGTTTGAACATTGAAAATTGCGAGTGGGAGGACAATTCATGTATGAGTATAGAAAAACTCTCATACGTGAATGAATTTGAACTCCGAGTATTGCTTCACCATCTTGTAACATACGTGGCTCTCTCGATCTCTCGTCTCTTCACGTAACACACAGGGGGACAGTGAACTCCAGAATATTCTTGGTGCGATTCACCAGTCTTTTCTCCAGTGCTTCACGGAGTCACTCTTGTTACTTGCAACAGAAAAGCAAATGATACGAGGTAAGGTTTTATGCCAATGTAGCGTTCTGCATCCTACTTGGTGTAATATATATAGAAAAACGAGTGCCATGTGTGTGACATTGAAAATTACAGATGTGAAGAACAGGTGTCTGTGTGAATTTAGGAAACTTAATCACATAGATACTGGAACTCGTATTATTAGATTTATATTTATTATTTATCATTGATTAAAGTAATTGAGTAGGGGTCCTGAAATAGTACCATCAAAATTACGAGTGTTTGGGGAATGTAACACCTTGGTTACACACGTAATATTCGCTCTCGTCCACTCATTCACGTGGATATGACAAGTGATAAATTATTATGTGACATTGGAAATTAACTGAGGTGAGACATAGAAAAATGGAGACATAGAAAAGTGGAAACATAGAAAAATGAAGAATAGAAAAATATTGAAGAACATAGAGAAAATTAGGAAACATAGAAAATGGAGAACAGAAAATCGACTGAACACTGATGGAAAATATATATTGTACTCGGGAAGAAAACAACGAGGACAATAACTTCGAGGACACCGAGAGAAAACGGGAGTCACTCGCGAGGATAACTTAAGTATTTAGTTAGCTAGTTTTTTTTTTGCGTGTGGATGAGTGAACGTGTGTGACTATTAAATTGATTTCATGTTGGTGTTACTGGAAATTTCAATAAATATAGTTAAGCGATTGTGATTGGTTGTTTCATACACCATATCCTTTCATTCTATAATTTATAAATGCATTCATATCGGAAGACCTCACATTAAAAATAAATATGTTGATAAAAAAAGGAATTTGCAATGAAGGGGAATAATTTAACCTCTGAAACCTTCTTTGAGCCAACACAATTAAGGTTAATTAATAAAAACCGGGTAAGGTAAGTCAATTGTTGAATAATTACTTACTTGATTATTATATACATTATAATAATTCAATGTTGCACTAGAAAGCTTATAATTGCATGGATCTCCAAGGTGGGCCACAATTCTTTCAGTAGTGTATATAAAGTAAGAGAGTCTCTTTATAAAATTTTGTCACAAACACCTTGCAGGTTGGCCAAGTGGCGAATTGGTAACAGCCTTCGGCTTGGGTTGCTGGGGTACTGGAATCGACACACACCCCCATTGGTATTTTTTTTTTTTTTTACTGTCCTTAGATTTAGTATTAAATTTAGGTGTTAAAAATTTTGTGGTTTGAATTCATTCCTAAACTGGGCATGCAAGCCAGGCTTGCCTGCATCCTTGATTCTTGAGACCATAGACTCTATGTTGAGAAAGCCATAAATGTTTGGTAGTTTTAAGCTGATAATTCAAGAAACACATATCCACCAAAAATAAAATTAGACCGAGGACATTCCCGGAACTATACCGATCAGAATAGTGTATCATTTGTCAACATTTATTTGTTTTAATTGTACCCCCACTGGGGATTCGAACCTGGGAACTTTCAGTTAATTAAGTCCAAATTAAGCCTCAGCGCCTTACGGTATTATAACTCGAGAAATAATTATGCTACAAAATCAAAAGTAGACCGATGACGCTTCCCAGGCTTCACCGATCAAAATGGCGTATTAGTTTTTATTCTAGGTCAAACGATGCAGCCGTGCATAGCGACTAAACAGACACAGACAAACACACACAGACAAACGGAATGTTTTATATAGAGAGATTTTTAGCGATTCCTGTAGTGCCTTGTAGGCCTTGGGCAATTTTAACTCTTTCCATCCACTGCTGTTGGCCATGCTCGAGTGGATTGTCCTTCTGGGACGTCATTTCCACAGAGTTACATTTTGTTGGGTCTCGGCTCATGTGGGTGTCTCCAGTTCTTGGCCTCCTGTCAGGCGTCATCCCGTTCCTACAGTGGACCTTCGACCCTTGATTGATGCTACCGTTCGTTCCCGCTGGCAGGACAGATGGGATGCCATCTGGGCTAATAAGCTCCGCGGCATCCGCCAGCGCATTGGTTTGTGGAGCTACAGTGGCCTGTCCCGCCGGTGGGAGATTGCTCTTGTCCGTCTTCGCATTGGCCACACATTATTGACTCATGGCTGTTTAATGGAAAGGGCTCACCCTCCCTACTGTGATGATTGTCTGATCACTCTGACAGCACAGCATCTTAATGTCGAGTGTCCCAGCTTTGGGTACCTTCGTTGTAGGCACCTCTCTTAGTACCGGGTGGGTGGGTACCGGGGAGGAGGCTTGTAGTGTGGGAGGGAACACACTTTCCTATGTGGAGGAGGCTGGCTTCTTCCACAAATTGTACATTTTATTATATTTATGGCTTCTTAGATAGTTCAATGTTTTTAATTTTGTTTCTTTTATATAGTTTACTTAAGTTAATCTATATACATAAAGCCGAAATTCTGTGTGTGTGTGTGTCCTCTATGCACGCCAAGATCCTTCGTCCTAGAGTGAAAATTTTTACATGGGTGTGATCGCTAATACTTGGGGAGTGTTTTGGACCTATAAAAAAAATGTTTTTCATGTTTTTCAAAAAATGTTTTGAGGAGGATTCGAACCCCTGGATTAGTGACACGCACAAACTCTCTCTCTCTCTCTCTCTCTCTCTCTCTCTCTCTCTCTCTCTCTCTCACACAGGCTCTCTTTCTCTCTATCTCTATTTTTAATTTCAGAGAGAGAGAGAGAGAGAGAGAGAGGGTGTGTGTGAGAGAGAGAGAGAGGTAATACTGGGTTTGGTTATATTTGTGTGTGAGATAGAGATAGTGTGTGTGTGTGTGGGGGGGGGGGGGAGAGAAAGAGTGAAAAATAGATATAGTGCGTGTGAGAGGTAGAGATAGATAGATAGCTAGACTATGAGAGAGAGATAGAGAGAGAGACTGTGTGTGAGAGATAGATAGATTGTGTGAGAGAGAGAGACTGTATGTGAGAGAGAGAGACTATATATGCGGGAATAAGGGACAGGCTTGGGGTGGGGGGGTTTGCGGGGTGCTGGAATAGGGGACAGGCTGAGGGGTGGGGGGGTAAAAAGCCTGTCCCCTACCGTCACACACCCCAAGCATGCCTCATACACACACATACACATACATACAAACACACACATCCCTACCGTACACACACACAAACACACACATACACTAGGTAAGGTAAGGCTTGGGGTGGGGGGGTTGGGGGGTGCGGGAATAGGTGGTGGTGGTAGTAGTGGAGGTGGTAGTGGTTGATGTAGTGGTGAACCTGTCCTATTTCTGTGTTACATTGGAGAGATAGAGAGAGACTGTGTGTGAGAGATAGACTATAGGGGACAGGCTTGGGGTGGGGGGGTTTGGGGGGTGCTGGAATAGGGGACAGGCTGGGAGGGGTAAAAAGCCTGTCCCCTACCGCCACAGACCCCAAGCATGCCCCATATTCCCGCACCCCTCTAAACTCCCCAAGTCTGTCCCCCTACTCGCGCACCCCCCATCCCCCCTATCGTAAACAACACACACTAGGGTACATACACACACACACATCGTACACACACACTCACACATACACATACCCCTACCTTACACACACATACACACTAGGTAAGGTAAGGCTTGGGGTGGGGGGTTTAGGGGGTGCGGGAATAGGTGGTGGTGGTAGTAGTGGAGGTGGTAGTGGTTGATGTAGTGGTGGTGGTGGTGGTGGTGGTAGTGGTAGTGGTGGTAGTAGTGGTGATGGTAGTAGTGGTAGTGGTTGATGTAGTAGTTGTAGTGGAGGTGGTAGTAGTGGAGGTGGTAGTGGTTGATGTAGTAGTGGTGGTAGTGGAGTTTGTATTTGTTACATATCAGTGTTGTATTATTATATTCTTTGTTTATTTAGAACTCTGTGATCGTGTATGAAAATTCCACCGCCCTTCGGGCGGTGGAAGGGCGGCCGCAGGCCGCCAGCCCTCCGCAGGAGCTAGCGGCTCTTAGCCGCCCAAAGGGCGGCGGAGCCAGCTAGTCAGGTTATATAAGCAAAAATGTGCTTTTTAGTGTAATGAAGCACACCTTATGTGTGTACATATTTTATTAATGATATATATGATGAATTTCAAAATCCTTACAGTTCAATATTATGTTGGGCGATCTATGACCCTAGCTGTTGTGCGCTGGAAGCCTAGTGGCATCTATTAATATTTTTTTTTACATTAGTCTGGCTGATCTACTTCCTTTCCTTCACATTTTACCACATCTCTTCACTCAGTAATATTGCTACTTCCATTAATTTTTTCCCTCATTCCTGATAATTTCCTTATTGTTCTTCGAAATAAATAATAATAATAATAATAATAATAATAATAATAATAATAATAATGCATATTAATAATATCAACAACAAAATTAAAACTAGTATCATTATTCAATAAATCATACATATATTTTTTGTATTGCCGTACATTGAAATATATACAGAAACAATTTTATCCGGCGTCCTCTAATCATATCAAACGAGAATATTACTTGTATTGAATAACAATATGCAGTATAACTGACAGAAAACAATAATGCCTCATGCAGGTCCAGGCAGCCTTCTACTTGCTGGGAACTGGATTGCTCACTTCAGCCTTGATCATCGTGTTGGAACTGATAATGTATGCCTGGAGGCAGTCCTGATCATACTTCCTTCTCTACCGTTGCTGACCATAAAGTGGTTGGAACTTGAAACATATGGTATTTATCTCTTTACCACGGCATAAAATTATAGTTTTTAACATGTTCGTAAAACATGGAAATTAATGTTTTATGATTATATCCCACTGAATATTGTTCTAACCATGTCTGGAAAATACTTAAATTATATTAATTGTATACTATTTAACGGTGTTGGCAGATTGCCTGATAAAGATGTCATTATCATCATGATCGTCATCAATACCTCGTAGTGATTCAAGCACTGGTCCCATTCTCTACTATATTTCCTATTCTCTATTTCCCATGCTCTGTAGTGCACATACACATATTAGATTTCATTTGTGAAGTCGCCGCGCGGGACTTTTAAACCTCCCCAGCTCTTCAAGCTCTGCCTGCTCTAACTTCACTTTGCTGGCTGACTCCATAGCACTAGCAAGCTCTCTCTCCCTTGCCTGCCGCCACCTAACTACTACAAGCCAAGAAATAACAAGACCAGCTCTACTTACTGCACACACAGCGGTATACCAGACGTCCCCGTCTGCAGACAAGCGGGGAACCTCACCACCACCGTGCTTGGGTCACACAATCCTTGTACTATATACAACCTGTGTTGCCACTAAATAAAGCTGTACTAAGTATACGAGTCTGCTGTTCACCTCCCAAATAGTAACTAGTCTCCATGACAGTTATCACCTGATTTCCTTTTTATTCAAAATATTCAATATAACATTCCCTTTAGTATGCTAGCAAGCAGATCACGAATACTTGACATTCCTGAAGGAAACTATATCTCCATACTATCGTTGCCAGAGGTAATAGACAATTGCATTAATTCTAATAATTATGAGAAGTGTGCTCTTTTAATGCAAAACGCAATTTATTGGAAATTATTAACTTTGAAATTTCATAAAGTATGTTTATTAAACTTCATAGTCTCTTTGATTTAATATAGTATAATACATGTGAATGTAAAATACGTTATAAAATGACACTTCATTTTAAAAATATTCTTTGGTAAAAACACATTGCCAATATAGTATAACGTATGGTCTCGTGACTGTGGAGAGAGGAAGCAGGCGTAAATTGTATGAAAAAGGAGGGGAGGGCAGAATTGTTCCCAATACAATTAATTGAGGTTCTATCGGGTGGAGGGTTCCGCACTCTTGTCCACGCTAGTACTTACTTGTCTCCGTCTCTCTGGGCCAATCTCCTTAGTCTTGATATTAAAAAAGCTATTGTGAGTCTTTTACTTTATCCTCTCTTGGAACTATCCGACGATGAATTTTCAACGTGTAAGAACAAATGTTTCTAACTTCGACTTGGGTGATGTCTTTACGGTGAAATGAATAAAACAGGTAAGATTGTACGGTTGCACAGGATATAGCTTTGTCTGGACTATATATCTCAAACAACAGTCATATTATGGCCTCACTGAAATATAGAATGAGATCAAAACCATAATATAGAATTGCCTCCCTAGTATTACCGTGAAAATAGACGTTTGTGGCAACCTTGGTGTCAATGGTACAGATACGCCAAAGATAAAAATATCTAAACATCATAAATAGATTGAAAATGCATTTTTTTATTATATAAAATGTAAATTACATATTATGGGTAAGAATAAGAATAGGCCCTGAAGGACCTTTTGGCACTCTAACGAAGCATGAAATATGGAGGTAGGACATTAGAGGGTAGAAGGAAACTCATACTGTATAGATGTTAGATACTGTGCAAGAGGCCGGTAAGAATAAAAAAGTGTATGAGGCGTGTAGTGGAGAACATGGGGAACTCACTAAGAATATTAGACAGGGCCAGGTTATTGCTCTGGGAGAAGAGGGAAGGGAAAGCTTGCCGCTGAGCAACTTGCTATAGGGTTAAAGGTCCGGCAATAACTGACAGTCAATGGGACAGAGTGAAGCACACACTAGACTGTATAAATCACAACTATAGCACGCATCAAAAGGATAATGAGTGGCCCAGAGACCTCTCCACCCAAGTGAGACCAGAGTCAGCTTCGGCTATGGTTGCGTAAGCAGGAAGACCTCAGACAGCCGACTCAATCCCCCCAACCCCTGCTCTGGCATCAGTAAAGATTTTTACCATGTCCCGAGCAAGGACCGAACGCTGGACCACAAAAACTGCACCTGCGGGCTCTACCACTGTGCTAGCCAGATGCTAGCTAGAATGGGACAATCAACAAGAAAATTGTGGACTGTAATCTGAGTCTGGCAACTAACGACAGAGTTACTCTTTTCCACCAGAAGGCCATGGGTAATTCTAGTGTGGCCAAGTCGTAAACGAGCCAAAGCAGTGGGTTTGAGTGCCTGAGTGTAGTCTAAGTCCGGCTCACCTTCCTGGGTTCGAGGCTCAGTGAGGTACTCTGGACGTTTAACCCATGTAATGCCACCACTGGTACCGGATTGGTACAGTGTTGGTACAGTCATTCATAAAAGTAAAGACACCCCAGGCAAGATACCTTTTAACTCGTGTGATATCGGTTCTGGTAACATTGTACCTGACGCCAGAGGTGGTGGTGTGTGTGGTGTTTGGATTAAGGCTGGTTTGATCGAAACATTATCTCAACTCATGTTTCGTCTCATCTACCCTTAGTTCAAAGTGAGTCGAGTAGATCAACTTCATATCTCAAACGCCATCACTGACGTCACATACACTATTGCCAGAACCGATATCACATGTATAAGAAGGTGACTGGCCTAGGGGGGTCTTAATTTTTATGAGTGACTGTACAGGCATGGCTGATAGTGCTTGACCAGGGTCCAAGGAGTGTTGGTGAGCAACTGAACAGAGTTCGAACAAGTGAATTTTCCAAACCATCCTCAACGTTGAAAGAGGTTTAGAAGATTCACTTTTTAGAACTCTATTAAGTTACTCTCCAACACTCCTTGGACCCTGGTCAATCAATATCAGCCATGGCTGTACATCAAAACCAACTGATTTTTCCAAACTCTTCAAAGATACATGCTATAATATATATATATATATATATATATATATATATATATATATATATATATATATATATATATATATATATATATATATATATATGTGTATGAAATTATTTCTCGCTTATAATGTTATACTGAGTGCAATACTCCTAATAATTATCGGTATAAAACTACGGCAGATGAAGCTTTACCAATTCGAAATAGCGTCTTGTATATTCACATGAGCCCACACAAGCGAAGCGCTGCTGACACGTTAACCTTGCCAAGTGAGGGGGTCGTCCAGGTGGAAATCTTGTAGAGTGTGTACACTCACGAGCACTAATTTCTGCTCAGGATGTGGTCTTTCCTTCCACCCCCTACCCTGGACAGAGGGAAGAGGGGGATCGGAGCTGGGGGAGAGAGTCTACCCCGCCTTCACCCCTCCCAACTTCCCCCACCTTTATCCTCTAGTTGTCAGTTAGTGATTAGCCATAAATTTCCCCTGTGTAAATGATGGCTCTTCTAAAACAGTATTGTAGTACACACTGTGAATGGCCAAGATGATCTCATGTTAGTCTCGCTTTATTTACATTTATTTTATAGTCGTAAAGTCCCAGTCAAAAAGAAAGACAAGTAAAACACACACACACACACACACTCTCTCTCTCTCTTTCAAAGTCAAGTAGAATAGCAAGAAGGGAAATTAATCCACCTGATCTATATCACTCTGGAAACCATCGATGAAAGAGATTTTAAACCATTTCAGACCTTGACCATGACGACAACTCGACAGAGGCAATGGAGATGTGCCTGGTGGTGTGAGGACCTTTAGTCCTGAGTGTGCCAAAGTATATGATGCAGGTGGAAGTAGTGACATCGTTCTTTGCCATTGTAATGTCTATAATTCTCTACTTTTCTTGGAATCGCTTTGTGAACATTAACATTTTGCTGTACCTTGCTCCAATGTGTCGTAGGCTGGCTCTCCTTTATGTACAGTCTCCTCCACTCCCGCTTTCACCAGTTCAGCGTTGCCAACGTATACACTCGGCATCGTGTGAGCTACTAGTTCCGACTCTCGAATTCGAAACACCAGCCAGTAAGAGTAAGGGTTGATGGCAGGTGTTTCGGAACTGGTAGCTCACACGATGCCGGGTGTATACGTTGGCAACGCTGAACTGGTGAAAGCGGGAGTGGAGGAGACTGTACCACCACAAGTACCAGACAACAACCAGTAGTGGTGGTGGTGGTGTTTGTGGTAGTGGTGGTGGTGGATGTGGTGGTGGTGATGATAGTGGTGGTGGTGGTAGTAGTGGATATGGTGGTGGTGGTAGTAGTGTAGTGGAGGTGGTGTTGGTAGTAGTGGTGGAGGTGGTGTTGGTAGTAGTGGTGGTGGTGGTAGTGGTAGTAGTGGTGGTGGTGGTAGTGGTAGTGGTGGTAGTAGTAGTGGTAGTAGTGGTAGTGAGGGTAGTAGTAGTGGTGGTGGTAGTAGTGGAGGTGGTAGTGGTTGATGTATTGGTGGTTGTGGTAGTGGTGGTGGTGGTAGTAGTAGTGGTGGTGGTGGCGTTAGATTATTTAATATGTACAAACTGTATACACTATTAGCTTAAGATAGTCAGGGTAAAAACATCAAATAAAATAATATAACATATATATGTTTTCAAAACTCAATTCTGAAGATGGAAATCATTCCATAATGAAAATGTCTAAAACATAAGTAATTTATGTTACAAAACCACACTAAAAGAATTATAAATACTTTATAAACCCAAATCTGACAATACATCCTTATATAACTAAAACCCATAATAGAAACATGGACCTCGCCTGTCCTCATGTCCTTGCACCCACTCAATTCTGGCTCTCAAACTATCTAGGTTTTCTCCTAGTACATCTACATTATAAGTTTTTCTAATCAATTTAACCACATTTTGAACCATGAATCCTTCTTTATTAATAGGAATATTATGCCTAATTATAGGATTTTGAGACCTTAATACTCTTTTACAATATCGGGCTTGAATTAATGCTGTATGATGATTGAGTAGCAATTCCTTACATCGAGCTGCCGTGATATGGCTGCTGGCATAGGGAGGTACGCCACATATACGTTTAAGGGATTTATTAAAAGCAACTGAAAAAGCTTTAAAACCATTAGAATTAAAAGAACTGTCATTATTCCATAGGGGTAGTCCATAATCAGGTAGACAATAAGAATTAAAAAGAAATAACATTGTATCTTTGTTCATCTGTTTAAAATTTCTAAAAATACTATTAAAAGATCCATGAAAATTATTTATTCAAAAAGTAATGTCCCCTGAGTCTTTAAAATTATATAAAATATTGTGGCCCAAATATTTGAAACCCTTCACCACCTCCAGGCAAGAGTGGCAGTACGGTACGGTACAAAAATAATATCGTAATTCCGCACGCTTAAAAATATCGTACCATAATTTCGTACCTTACCGGTCTAGTACGAAAAAGTAAGATTTCGTACCGTAATTTCGTACCCAATATCGTACCAATGCCATAAATTACATCTCTAAAATTAATCAATTCTATGAACTACCTTTGTAAATAGTTCCTTGTCCAGACTCGATTAAATTCCCATAATTGTGTCTTTTGTTTTGTTATTAGTGAATATCACTGTAAATATACTAATATTACTATAAATAGAGTAAGTGTGTGTGTGACTGTGGGACTTGCACTAGGTTACCAAGGGTGAAGGCTGCAGTATAGGATATTATTACAAGGCAATGAGGGCGGCATACATACACCATGATAATTGAAGGGTAAATTAGAACTGCAATATTTTTTTTCTGTTAGCAGGTGCAGTAGTATGAACTTATATAATAGACTATACTGTACACATTTTCCATATTTGTCTTGGAATCAACTAAACAAATCGACCAATAACACATTAAGAGGAAATACTAAACAGACGTTAACATAAGCTTTGCATTTTATTAGAGGAGTCCCGAGTCACTGGACACGAACTGAACACGATAACGACAGTCTACGAGCAGCAGACGAGTAGATGACACAAACACACGCTAAAAGAGAGTTAAACCTTAAAGATAAACCCTATGATGTGAAGTCCATCCTTAGAAAAAAAGAGAAAAAATATAAATAATTTATCACTTTTCTGAACACCTAAGCCTTAGGCCTTATTAAACTAAACCTAATTCACATACGAAAGTGCACTTTGTGGCAATTAATAGGTAGATAATTTTTCTATTTATTGGTCATACCGAATTTTGTTTACTCAAAAAACGAATTTTCTATTAATATTTTCCCCGCTGACATCCTCACTACATCACTCACGAGTACGAAAGAAATGCATTTACAAAAGTTATATAATTCTATATAATGGTTATCGCATGACCAAGCATTAGTATGTCCAATGCTGATTAAAATACTAAAACAATCAAGAAAATCGGACAAGAAATGACGAAATTATAAAGAGGAGAATGTATAAAACTTGCGTTTTGAGAAAATCGAGGCGACGTGAGTCAAACCCACTCAGAAGAATCCACTCGCGTACAATGTACTCCACATTCCTACCTCCACACTTACAAACGTGTTTGACTATGTCTGTAATCAACTTTTTCAATATAAGTACATATTCCACCTCCTCAACAGATTCATTAACACTTTTATCACTATTTAATTGACTGTTTCTTTTCATGGAAACCCGTGGAGAGGCCCAACAACAGGTGGTAATGGTGGTGGAGGTTGTTGAACTGTATTATATTTTGTATGATATTTTGCTAACCAAGCATTGGCAGCCGATTCTCTTGCCTCTTTTTCTATCCTGACACCTTCCCTATGCTGCAGAGGTATTAGGGTAAGGTACAGAGGCAAAATGGTGCAAAAAACGAGAGGGAAAACACAGGTTTTGTCTACGAAACACTTTCAACTCGTAAAATTTGAAATGCCACTGACTTAGTGAGCTACTGCGAGCGTTGCCAGTAGTATGAACGGCTAGAAGGAGCCGAGAGAGATGCCAAATGTCGCTGCTCAATAAAACAATAAAAAATCATAATAAAATCCAGAAAAAACGTAGAGACTTCTGGTTGCCACTGACGCTGAGGTTTTTAAATCGCGCGATGTCCCTTTAAACACCCACTTCACAAAAATGTCCATTTAAATGGATAAAGAATTCGCAAAATGTGCTGAAACTTTGTGTAAGTACTGGAGACACATCAGGGTTTACAAGGATGGCTATAGCAAAAATAGCCCAAATGGCTGATAATATTGAATTTTTCGTGAGTAGTAAAATTATATGTAGTTTCAACAAAAACAAATAGGTGTTAGTAATGATATTGTTTTGCCAGGCCGTTTTCGTGGGTAGGCCCCTTAAAGTAGAACGTTGGTCAAGAAAATTAATTAGTTGCTTTTACATCTGGATATTAGGTTATTCTTGACAGAGGACAGTGGAATGTATATTCAAATTTTTAATAAGGTACGGAAAGGGTACGGAAAGAGTACTGAAAAGGCACCCCCAAAATAACGTAATTTCGTACCGTACCGTACTTAACAAAAATTACCGTACCGTAATTTCGTACCGTACTTTTAGATTAAAAAATAACATACCGTACCGTAATTCCGTACCGTACCATACCATACTGCCACCCTTGCCTCCAGGGTATCTCCGTTCAGCTCAATGCTCTGCGTCTGCTGATTATTATTGTTAGTATATATCATGCATTTAGATTTATCTCTGTTAATTTTAAGTAAATGTTGATCAATACAAAAACATAATTTACTATATAATATGTTCATATTTTGAAAAGAATCAGCCAGAAGGACTAAATCATCAGCATAGGCTAATATATTGCATCTCACATCCCCATATTTACATCCTTCATTAGTTCCAGCCACTTCATTTATAATATTATCCATGTATAAATTGTATAGAAATGGTGAGAGTATTCCACCTTGCCTCACACCTTTCTCAACATAAACATAGTTGCTATACGAGTCTTGCCATCTTACGTTCGCTTTCTGATTCCTTAGGTAGTGAATTAAAATTAATATAACATCTACTGGTAGTGACAATTCTAATAATTTGTTCCCTAAAATAAACTGGTCCACCCTATCGAAAGCTTTACTTAGGTCAATAACAGTAGCTACAGCACTTTTCATACAGTTTGAGTATTTCTTCATAATGTCTTTAAGAATAAAACAAGTATCTGTGGTTGAAGACCCTGATTTAAACCCGAATTGTCTATAATTGAGAATTACTTTTTCAGATAAGATATCTAAAATAAATAATTCAAATATTTTTAAAAGGCATGAGGACTGCATAATGGGTTTGTAATTATCTGACTCTGTGATATTTTTCCTGCTATCTTTTATAATAGGTGTAATAGTATATTTCAGCAAGTCACCAGGGAGATAGCAATGGATAAAACAAGTATTTAAAAAAATGAGCAATATTTTCCAAAAATGACCAAGAGGTATTCTCTAAAAGAATAGTGTGAATAAAATCATGACCTTCACCAGATTTAACACGCATTATTATTATTTTTTTTATAGTGTGACTCGAGATCTTTAAATGCATTTTCTTACCTTCAGGCCACGCTTTACAAAATTTACAAAATCTCGCTCGGCGTTAGGATTATTTGGAGGTTGACTTAAAAGATTTTTTCTGTAAATAATTTGGCTATACTAGAATTGTCACTCTGGCCATTTATAACACTTGATACCTTTTTACACCTTTTTTTTTTTTCTTTTTACTTCATTTCAAAATTCAGTCTTATTCTTATATAGAAACTTTTCCGTTATTGAATTACAAATCTCTTGCTGTTCGTTAATTTTACATTCATTTAGTGATTTTTTTATTTTTTTCCGACTGTCTAACATATCTCTATGAACATCTGTTCCTCGTGTCCTACCATTCCTCACCCATGTTAAGAATTTCTCCCTGGCAATTTTATGTTTCGCCTTAATACACCGATTCCATCCTGGTATCACTTTATATTTGTTATTTTTAATGTTAGCACGTGCATAGTCTCTACTAGCACTCACAGTGCTAGTTCTGATTAGCGAATACAATTCATCAATCCCTCTAAGATGACTGGGATCCCGACACACTAACCTATGGCAATCATGCACAGGGAAGGAAAAAAATCTTGTAAATGATTGTCAACCCTTTGATTAATATGATTAATTTCTTGCATACTTAACCTTTCCCACTTAACACGTTTGATTATTGTCAACAAGTAATCCAGAATCTTTATTCTTTTGACCCCCCTAGTAATTTTTAACGAGGCTTCCATTGGGAAGTGGTCCGATCCTATAATGTGTTGATGTATTCTAATGTTGTTAATTATAATATGATTGTGTTCCTTTCCTATTACATGATCTAACCACCTGGTGACGGAATCCCCATATCCAACAAATGTATAGGAGTCATTATCCAATATATCCACATCATAACACTGCAGTGAGTTTCTATTCATAAATTCTGAGAAATTACGCCAGGCCCTACCTGAGAAAGGGTCGGCATTAAAATCACCTATCAGAAAAATATCATCGTAAATAATATCGCTGTTAAGATCCTCTATTACTGATAAGGACTCTAAATATATTTTTAAAGTTTCAGCTCTCCATAAGTCACTATTCAGATAAATATTGATAAATGCAACATTGCGCTCAAAGATATTTATATTTAGGACCATATAATTTTTTTCCAATATTACTTTATTGAATTTTATGTGTAGGTCCTTTCTCCACAAAATAGCCATTCCTCCCTCAGGTCTGCCAGCGTTACTTAATGATTTATTAGAATAGGTAGCCCCCACTGCAACACTATCATACTCCTCATCTACAAAATCTAAAATTGCTAGTTTGTCGTCCGTTATAAAAGTTTCCTGTAAAAAGATAAAATCATAGCCAGAAGATGCTAAGTTTCTGACTAAATCAATATTCTTTTTTAATGAACAGCAGTTATAAGAACATATTTTGATACAATCAGAAGCCATTGTAAAAAAGGAAATAACTAAACAATATAAAAACGCTATATAGTACACTACAATATAAGAAATACTAATTATTTACTAACTTGTGTCTCAGGTCCTCGGAACCTGTTAAAAAACTTGTCCACTACTATTTCTTCAGGCCATAATGCTTCGTTAAATATTTTTTCTCTCTCTGATAGTTTTACCGTTACTTTAAAAGCTTGATGATCAAAGGATCTAATGTTTAATTTACTTGAAGCTATAACTTCTATTTTAAAAACATCCTTCATATAATCTGTTAAGTCTTTCTCAGTTGCATCATTGTCAACTCTTCCAATGAAAACATCAATTGATTTTGTAACACCTTTAAATGACAAGCCATCACTCTTTTTGGAACCTCTTACTCCAGGTGTTACCTTCCGTTGGTAGTCCTGGTTTCTCTTTCTACCCTTTACCAGCGTCCATCCGTTGTTCCCTTGTTCCTTTCTGCTCCTTTTTTCTATCCAACCATCATCCCCTACAACTCCAGCGACGATATTCCGTCCTGTTGTTGTAGCAGAGAGTACCTTTGCAGTGTGGCCACTCCTTGGGATTTTTCCCAAGATCTTGGGATTTCAAGGGTAACCTTGGGATCTTGGGATTTTATGAAGAAAATGCCCGAAATCTTGGGATTTGGGGGTGTCTAGAATTTTCACTTTTCTCAAAGTAAACATAATCTGTAATAAAACTTCCACCTTTGTATGTCCTATTACTTTTTCTCATTTTTCTTGTTAAACTGGTGAAAAACGAATCGTATCTACTGTACTATTGATTCATTTTTAACATTAGTTGTCTTAATTTTACACATTGGACACGTCATGTTCAGGATCAGGACGTGTGAGTTCGTACCAGCTCTGTCTTTGCACTGCCCGTTGGGCCTCTGTGACTCAGTGACTCAGTGTGTCTGACTGAGCTCGAAGTGATGGGCAACGGCGGTCGTGATCGTGACTCGTCTTTCATTAACGACATTTTTAACCCCTCCGCGACGGGATAACTTTGAATAGCCAATCTGTCAAACCGGGGGCTAGTCTTACTATCCCTACTGCCTGTCTGGGCGATTTTGGCCGATTTTTCCAAAATTGCTCTATTCCACTTACTCTGTACGTCTAAACTACGATACTGAACAACTTAAATTGGGTCTTGTTAGCACCATCAACTCCTCCTCTTTCCAATAAAACCAACCCCAGCTCTCTACAACTCTCCGTTGCCGAGAAATTAAGTGAGGAATGAAGGGTACTTTCTCGGGCGGAGCGCGGTTGCGTTCGTGTACGTGTAGTGGCTCTGACGACAACTGAACACGGCCCATGCGGGTGGAGGTCAGTGGTGTAAGTAAGCTTGACTCAATACAGAATCGGACACGCACGTTAAAACTAATCCACATCCATCCGTGTTCACAGTTAGTAACACACTGACTGACGATGGTGATTTGTAGGGATGGTGGTGAAGTATAGCCAGGTAAAAAAAAAAAACCAAATTGGGCTCGCAAATGTCGACATTGGCAATAGCGGTGCATCATCCCGCCCGGTCACCACTTGGGACTGGCGTACAACACTACCCGGGCGCTCCCAAGGTAGTGACCATCACCGCAATCCGGACCGTAGGGGTTAAATATCAGACAGGGTAATGTTTTTTACGATTATTTATAAGAGGAACAATGAGCAGCTCTGGGGATCCTGAACCTGGGAGTAGTAAGAGTAGTGGCGATAGAACACTGCCAAGAAAAAGGGCCAGGCCTAAAGTGTGGTACCAACAGCCATTCAAAAGTGATTGGATGTTAATCCCTGAACTAAAGGACTGGCTGAATCCTGATCCAGATAACACGTGTTCTGCCGTCTGCACAGTGTGTGAGTGTAAATTAAAAAAATGTAATAAATCATCTCTTTTGACTCATAGTTCATCTTCAAAGCATGTAAAGAACGATGCTGCAAAGAAAAACACTCTAAGTATTCAGCATTTTTTCAAAAAGCCCCCTGAACAAGATATTCATGATTATATATTACTTCTTGGGAATTTTTTGTGTATCTTGGGAATTTTCAGAGGCCAACCTTGGGAAACTTCAAATTTTAGAGTGGCCACACTGTACCTTTGAGACAGCACCAGTTACATTATCTGTAACAAGGGAGGCAGGGATCCCGGGTTTTTTCCCCCTTCGGGCAGCTCCCTTCTCCCCAGAACTCACGAGACCACTGCTCTCCTCACCCTCGGCAGCATCCGTCTTCTCACGACCACCACCACTTCTGAAGTTAGTACCATTGGTAGCAGTATCACTCCTGCTTCCTCCAACAATCACATCATCATCCACCAGGCTTCGCCGACTCTCCATAACCCCCTGCCGCCCCTCACACCCCTCCACACGGCCAGCTCCACCTCTACTCACTCTTGTGATCACATTCATCCTGGTTCGTCCTCCAGTTCTTGAACTTGGGGTTGAACTTGCTCTTAAGGCCTCAGCATAGTTCCTCCTAGCATCATCGTTGTTGATTACATTTATCCCTGCTTGCAGTGAAGTCGGTGACCTAAGTGACTCATACGGTTCACGGAGAGTTGTTAGGTCATGAAGTAAAGTCATGGTCTAATGTACTGCAACACCTTCCAATGAGATGGCTTCGAAAAATGATCCGAAACTATAGCTGTTGGTGTGTGCAATTTTGACTCATAAAATTAACTCAAATAGCTCGCTTTTATTCACCAGGTACATTAGACCATGCCTTTACATTGATATCAGTCACAGTAATGTCTCATGCTGCTTCATCTATTCCCGATACCGCATTCATGAACTTGGTTTTGAGATCAACAACATCTATCTTTACCTGTCGCATGGTATCGGCAGTATTCAACACTTCGGTTTTTATGTCCAAGATCTTCGGTAAGAGTTTTTTTAATCATGGCTGTGTCCTCAGATAATTTAGATAAAAGTTGCCCAAATTATTCCATGCCATTTAGCGGCATTCGTTTGTGTGAGTCTGTTACGAATTTTACCTGTTTCTTTTCTTTGACTACACGCTCATGGAGTTCGAGCAGGTCTTTCACTTCTTTTCGTTTTCTATCAGGGTCTCGATGCCAGTATAAGTCTTCGTTCAAAATTCCGCACAGTACTTCTTTCCATATCTTTATTTCTTCATAACAGTAGAAAGAATTTATAATATCAAATAAAGTTTCATATGGATAATCCTTCAATGCAGATGTAAGAAAGCATAATACACTGTTTATTATGTAGTTATTTTCCTCCATTGTTAATATTTACTGATCACTGGTTTCAGCTGTCATGTCTACTGCTCAAATGTCAACACCTCACAAATATCCACTTATAACTTTTTCTCACGTCACTTTAGCGATACTCCTTCTTCATATTCTGATGCACAAGCACTTCATGCGTCCGTAGATATTACCAGAATTACGTAGACGTAATTCATTATTGAAAAAAATAAGTAAACACAGGAGCCTTATCAGAACTGGACTTGTGGCGGTGTAGAAGAGACAGTAGTCAAGTGTTGGTGTTGGTGGTGGTAGTAGTGGAGGTGGTAGTGGTTGATGTAGTGGTGGTGGTGGTAGTAGTGGTGGTGGTAGTAGTAGTGGTAGTGGTTGATGTAGTAGTAATGGTGGTGGTGGTAGTAGTAGAGGTGGTAGTGTTTGGTGTAGTAGTGGAGGTGCCGCCCGAAGGGCTGTAGAAGGGCAGCCACAGGCCACCAGCCCTCCGCAGCGGGCGGCGGAGCCAGCTAGTATATATATATATATATATATATATATATGCCGCTCCCGTTAGTGGAACCGTAGGGGGATATTGCCTGTAGTAATGTGGGCCATACTTTAAGGGTTTTGGCGTCCCTTCGGCCCCAGCCACTGGCTTTCGGTTCTTTAACTGTCCATCTTTTCTTTTTATTTCCTTTCTGCTTGCTGTCACACCTCTCTATCACCTTTTTTCGGGCGCTATAGGACCTAAATGTTGCGGCGCCTAACATCCATCAATCAATCAATTAACCAAGCTAGCATCTGCCCCTGAACAAGGTCGGGTGATGGTGTGGAAACCAGACTGTTGGGCCCACTAGCACAGGCATATGGCCCAAGCAGAGGTAATTTCCCCTGCATTCAAAAATAACAATGCTGGGTCAGTCACTTACATGCGAGCACTGGAAGAAAGTCCTGCCTGCCGACACACCTGCCTAGCTGCCTCGAACCCTATCCATGTTCCCGTCTTGATCACACGGCTACTCTCCAGCCCGGCAGCATATTAGTCAAGTCTGGAAGAGTATACTTCATAGGGAAAATTAGAGCCAATCACAGCTCGAGCTGGCTGTCTGGGCCAATCAGCGCCTGAGTTGCAGTGTTACCATCTCTCTTTCAAACATACACACACACATACATTCTCTCTCTCCCTCTCTCTCTCTTATACACACACATACATCTCTCCCTCTATCTCTCTTATACACACACATAGTCACATACATTCTCTCTCTCTCTCTTATACACACACATACATTTCTCTCTTTCAAACACACACACATATATTTTTTCTCTCACACACTATCTCTCTCTCATTATTATCTCTCTTACACACACATACACTATCTCTTTTTCACACACTGTCTCTCTTTCTCTCTCTTACACACACACTGTCTCTCTTTCTCTCTTACACACACACACACATACACATTCTCTCTCTCTCTCTCTTGTACACACACTCCTTTTCACTTTCTCTCACAAACACACACACACTCGCTCTATCACACACATACACTATCTCTTTTTCACTTCGTCTCTTTCTGCCCGCCTCTAGGGATACAGGGAGGGGAGGGGTGGGGTGGGGCCAGCTAGGGGTGAACACACACACACAGATAGAGGGAGAGATGTGTGTATGTATGGTAGAGAGAGAGATGTATGTGTGTGTGTAAGAGAGAGAGAGAGAGAGAGAGCGAGTGTGTGTTTTTGTGAGAGTGAAAAGGAGTGTGTGTACAAGAGAGAGAGAGAGAGAGTGTTTGTGTGCGTGTAAGAGAGAGAAAGAGAGACAGTGTGTGAAAAAGAGATAGTGTATGTGTGTGTGGGAGATAATAATAATAGTGAGAGAGAGATAATGTGTGTGAGAGAGAAATATGTGTGTGTTTGAAAGAGAGAATGTATGTGTGTGTATAAGAGAGAGAGAGAGAGAGAGAGAGAGAGAGAGAGATGTATGTGTGTGTATAAGAGAGAGAGAGAGAGAATTTATGTGTGTATGTATGTTTGAAAGAGAGAGAGATGGTAACACTGCAACTCAGGCGCTGATTGGCTCAGACAGCCAGCTCGAGCTCTGATTGGCTCTGATTTTCCCTACTTGACTAATATGCAGCCCGGCACGGCACGACACGCCAACATACTCTAATATTCTGTGTGACCCTTTTGTACCTACCAATACACTGTTACTGTGTATCCTAGAGTCTGTTCACCCTGGGTAATAACGCAACTGCTTCCTTGCCGTTATACTGTATTCAGTGTTAGATAAATGCAAATATAACGAATAATATGAAACGTCAAGGCATTAAAAAGAGAAAAATCTAAGGTGCTATAGCAGCTTGCCCGTAATGAGAGAAGAAGTAAACTATGTTTGATGTCCAAGTACAGGTGTCTACAAAAACGAATAAATGCTAATGCATTTTGTATTACTTGAAGAATAAATATATTAAAATGGCTGTGATACTGCATTAACGCATGTGACTCCCTGTCATGGACCACCACTTTTCCTTTCACCCACCGAATCCCCTGTTCCCCACCCCCCACTTCTCCTTTCTCCGACCTGAGTACGGCAGATAAAGCGTTGCCGATTGGATATTCACATGAGCTCACACAAGCGAAGCGCTCTTGTCACATTAGCCTCGCCAAGTGAGGGGGTGGTGCAGGTTGAAATCTTGTAAAGTGTACACTCTGCCAAGGCCTATATATACCAGGTCGGCTCATGGGGGTAGCGCGACCTGACTCACCCCCTAAACGTGACGTCAAATGTACCACAGACTCAGACTCAGTCTCTTGCCTCAGTCAACAGAATACCAGCACAGGTGATAGACTAAGTGCAATAATATTATGCCCAACAACTGTGCTGTTTACGGATGTAACTCTAGTATCAGGAAAAAGAGTGAAGTAACTTTTCATCGTTTTCCTAAGGATGATGATATTAGAAAAAGATGGGCTCACTTTTGTAAAAGACAAGACAATATAAATGTCAACAATGCTGCACAGACCACTGCAATTCTTTGGACAAAAAGGGTACCTTACTAGCAAAGATTGGGATGATGCAAGCCAGTTTATTGCCTTGATTGATAAGTGGTTTGATATATTCAATTCAAGAGTTCAGTATGATGCAAAACCATCCAGGAATGCATATGGCATAAACATAGATAATCAAAATGTTGTATTGCTGGACATGATTAAAACTGTACAAACAATGAGAGTAAATCACTGTATCAGTTTCAGAAAGGATTGCTCATATCATCCCAATCTTTGCCAAAGTTGCATGAAATGGTAAAAGCTACTTTTGGAATATCTTTATATTGACCTACAGCTTAAATCAAGATGGTCAAGAACACTTTTTTGCCTGTCTTCGGCAAATGGGTACCTGCCATGACCATCCTTCCCCACTGTCTGTAAAGCAACGTGTAAAAACATACCTAGTTGGCAAAGATATTGCACTGGTTAGTTCCAAGTTCAACTCTGAGAAAGAGTGTAATGAGGAAAATGTGACAGAACTCTCCTTATCATCTCTGAATGCCAGCTCTAGTGTAGCAAAGGACAATAATGAAGATTCTTTGCACCGAGAACTATCCATATCTGCCATGTTGTGTGCAACACTAAATGTTGAAGCTGACCCTGATTACATATGGGATGATAAGGAAAGTGAGGAAATGAACTTGGCAGATATGGCAGAAAAAGAAGGTCTTATCTATTTTGGTGGTTTTTTGGTCCACAAATTTCCCCAGTATCAGTACCTTGGGTCTGTTGCAGACACAGGTGACAACAAATGGATTGAAGTAAAAAACAGGCATGGAGGACTTATGAAACCAAGTGACGTATTCATTAAAAAATTACAAATAATGGAGAGGTTATTCACAACCCACCACGGAAAGGAGGAGCTGAAGCCAGGCAAAGGAACAGTACAGTCACTTACTGCAGAGATAACAAAATAAGTAGACTTCCCCATTGAAGTCATTTCATATTATGTACGTTGTAGAATGTTCTTCCGGATACGAGTATTAAATAGACGGATAAGAAGTGCTCGAAAACAGACAAGTAAAATGAGTAAATTGATTTTGTAAATAAGTTGTATATCAGAGAGCCAAATGAATAAAAAGTGAAGTTTCTATAATAAGTTATATTATTGCCTTACCCATGAATAATTTATGAATAAAGATAAATTATATTCCAACTTATCCCAGAACTAAAATATCTTAAACTTACTTATGATTTCGGCGTATGCATTCTTGTGTCAAGAAAAGTAGCTGTGTATTTATATGAGAGAGAGAGAGGTGAGTAGTGGCTGTAAAACTTAATTATATTAAGGCATAAGCGGTCTTAACCTTAAGTTGTGGATGTGAAAGGAGGTTTATGCATGATCGTGATAAAAGAAAAAATAGTTATGCGATCTTATGAGAGATAGAAGACAGACAGAAAGAGAATATATGCAGGGAACTGAGGCAAGGTGAGCGCCGGGCTGCTGTGGTACACTTGACGTCATCACTCAGTCACGCTCGCTCTGGTGAGCCGACCTGGTATATATAGGCCTTGCACTCTGCAAAAAAAAGTTTTGAAACCACCCCTCCATTAATTTTAGAATATTTATCACGGCACGGTTGGTACAGCCATGGCTGATAGACACGTGACCAGGGTCCAAGGAGTGTTGGTGAGCAACTGAACAAAGTTCAAACAAGTGAATTTTCTAAACCATTCTCAACGTTGAGAGAGGTTTAGAAGACTCACTTTTCGAACTCTGTTCAGTTACTCTCCAACACTCCTTGGACCCTGGTCAAGCACTATCAGCCATGGCTGTACACCTGCTAAGTCAGCCCAAGTGTCCTTGTACAGGGACAATAATACACCTATTATACACCTAAATACACTAATAATACACTTATTCATAACACATATTATAACTGTTATTAATATGGAAGAGTGTAGAGGGAGTGTGAAGGAGAGTGAGTGGAAGACAGAATAGAATTGTGAGAGTGGTGTGGGGAGTAAGGGGAGGAAAGAGAAGGGTAGTGAGAGTGGAGGGAGAGTGAGAGGAAGATCGGAAGAATAGTGAGAGTGGAGTGAGAGTGAGGGGAATACAGGAAAGAGTAGTGAGAGTAAGGGAGAGTGAGAAAAAGACAGGAAAGAATAGTGAGAGTAAAGGGAGAGTGAGAGGAAGACAGGAAAGAATAGTGAAAGTGAAGGGAGAGTAGAGTAAGAGGAGTGAGAGTGATCCCGGTGATTTAAAATTTGTAACGCTATTAGAATAGGATTTGGGTGGTGTTAGAGGGAGAGTAAATATTATCGCCAGTGGAACAAGCTTACCAACCATACATAGCACTAGCAATAGGGGTGGTTCCAAAACTTTTTTGCAGAGTTTACATGAAAAATGGTAAACTAATTGGCCAATAGTTGTTTGATTGTGATTTATCAGCCTTTTTAAATGTGGGTGTTGCTGCACCGTGTTTCAAATCTGAGGGAACTTTATTACACAGAGTGGAAAGGGGTTTTGCAAATTTCTTGTTTCACTTCTTTCAGAATTCTCGAGGATATCTTTTCCGGACAGGCGTCTTGTTGACTTTAAGCTTATCATTCATTTGCAGAAAATTTGTTTCTGTAAGCATAACAATGCTCAGAGAAACTTTTTCATTTACGTAAAATGTTTGAAAACTGAGATGAAGTAATCGAATAACATGTTGGTATATTCGGTGTCATTTTCTCTCCTTAACCCTTGGGCGACGGGGTAACTATGAATATCCGGGCCGACTCTTACTATCCACTCCTCCTGTCCCGGCTATTTTACCAAAATAGCTCTATTTCACTTACTCTCTACGTCTAAACTACGATACTGAACAACTTAAATTCAACTATTCCTCTTCCCAATATGACCAACCCCAGCTCTCTGGAACTCTCCGTTGCCGAGAAATGAAGCGATGAATGAAGGTCATTTTTCGGCCGAGAGCGGGGTTGTGTTCGTGCGGCTAGAGTGCCTCTGACGTCAGCTGGACGTGGTAGTGGACAGCGGGGTGGATGACGCAATACTATCTACCCCGTTTAGCGCGCGGTCGTACCGTAATCGTACCCCCTACCTTACAGCACCTGTTTTAGTGTGGTTAGCTATACCATTCCAGAATGGTTTTATGCCCTGGAGAGAAGCGTGGGATTATTTACGCAAAACATTTTCAGTGTCAATATCACTATTTGTTCATGTTCAACATATATAAAAATGTGTCACTGTCTCTCAATTATCCTTATTTTCTACATATTTTTGTATTTTGGTGTTTTGACATTTTTATTATATTTTTGTCTATGTATAAAATTGTGTCACTGTCACTTCTTTTCACTACAGCACTTCATTTATAGCCTAAATAGTGTCACTGTCACTTCACTACAGCCTAACTGTGTCACTCACTTCATTAAAACCTAAATGTGTCACTGTCACTTTACTTATAGCCTAAAAACGTGTCACTATCACTTCACTTACAGCCTAAATAGTGCCACTGTCACCAGGTGTCACTGTCACTTCACTCGCACAACTCCTATCACTTCCTGCTTCAATATATATTCCAGTCCATGGTATTTAGTAAATCAATCTCCAGGGCATAATGGCACACAACACTTCTTACACCAGAAACGAGTTTCCTTGAGTTTCTGAGGGCGATGTGTTGTGTGATTGCAGACATGGCAGCGGCGATAACCTGCTCGACCTGACAGCAAGGTTGGCAGAGCGGTCAGGCCGTGGCGCAACATATATGCACTGTACTGCAACCTGTAAGGGCGTCCCGCCGCTGCATATCTGTGCTGCTGCAGTGGTTGCAGTGCTGAATTTCTCTAGGAGTTGAGTTATCAACTACAATTCGTGCTGCCGGAATGCCGGTTTGCAGTCGGGGTGATGCTGGAGGTAGAGCAAGTAAGAATTCAGCACTGTGATGTCAAGAAGGTGGAAGACAATCGATGGCACTCACCATCATGTCTGACTTATTGACGAGTCTCATATTTATATTATAAACAAGCACAGCATCAAATAAAGGACACTCGTCCCCTGAACAGCACCAGAGACTCGTCGATAACCACATTCTGGAATGGTCGAAAGAAACCTCGTATTTTCTCCTGGAGCATAGACATAACGGGCCTAATCTTCCAAAGCCTGTCGTTCAGGTGTGGACCCATGTTGGGGGCGAAGTGCGGGTAGGAGAGTATGTCCCTATACCTGTCCCTGGACATATATTTCCCGAAGACAGGCGTCGAAAGAAGGGAGTTAGTGCTCCACAAGTCCTTGAGGTGATGTTTCCTGACATGCGGCATCAGCATTGTCAGAGCTAACCACACATACATCTCAGCAATATTAACGTCAGTCCAGGGCAACATCTTGTTGTGTTCCCTCTCTGGTCTATTGCTGAATTGTCTGAAGTTATTTACCTCCTGCGTCAAGTATGTCATCAATACTACATCAAAGAAGGCAGTGAAATAGTCAATTATTGATGACATCGGACGACAGGGGAATGCGGCTTGTATACCTGACCGACTGTCATCAAATGTCAGTATGAGGTGTGCCACGATGAACTGCTGGTGGTGGTGGTGTCGGGGCAGGCGACAAAGGTGCAGCAGGCGACATTGGGGGGGCAGGCGACAGTGATGCGTCGTCACCTCCCTGGTTGTCAGGCAAGGGAGAGGGAGCATGAGTAGAGGATGGTGGTGGTGGTGGGGGTGATGGCTTCAGGTCTGGAGGATTATCAGTGTCCAGGTCAAGCGAGATAAGCCACTACTCTGTTCTCTTCCCTTACCCTTCCCTCTTCCTCTTCCAACACCTACTCTTTCTTTCACCATTTTGGGGTTTTGCGACACCTTATCAGAAGAGGAGGAGGAGGAAGAAAAATCTAACCTCCTCCTTGGCCTCTTCTTACCTTGGGGAGTAATCACGTAGTTGGGTCTGGAGGTGAAAGCTTGTTGTCTTTCTCCTACAACCACGTGAGAGGTAGCAGAAATGGGAGACAAAATAATATTTCCCAAACTACCTATCAAGGCTCCCACCCCGCTGGTGGACGGAATTGCAACAGGGGCTGCAACATCGGATACGTCTTGAGCACCTGGCGTTGAAGGAAGATCTGTGTGGGATACAGCGTCACACACTTCCTCTGATGACTGGTTGTGTAGTTATTGTTTATTGTATTGTTCATAGTATTGGTAGTTGAGACTGAATCTGGAACCTATTCATAAAGTGTATGTCTTAATCTTGTTCATAATGAGTATCTGATTCAGAGAGTCGGAACCGAGGTAAAATGGTCAGATGACTTGTCAGTCTAACGTTAGATATCACCTGGCTGAGCCACTAGCCACAATCATTACATTCCGGCCTGGTCTCTTGTGTTATATTCTGCACTCTGTAAATAAACACCTTCACCGACATCCGTGTTTCTTCAACCGCCTCTTTTAACGACACATCATGGCGCAGTGAGTAGGATACAGTGGCAAGTGTAAGTGTAAGTGTGCAGAATGGAGAGACAGCTGGAAGCGCTGACTGCTCTGTTGGTGCGACAGGGATAAGCGGCACAAAGGGCTCAGGGGGAAGGACAGCGTCGAGAGGAACGACTGAACCAGCTATTGGAACGTATGGTGGCGCAACAGCCCAGCCAGTCTACATCACGTACCGGGAGTGACGACACCTCCAGCAGCAGCAACACCTCTACCCATGGTGCAAGGTTCTCAGCATCAGCCGCCACCACTCCTCACCTAACCTCGTCAGCATCGTTACGGGAGTTAGACGCGTGGCGACACAAAATCGAGGGGTATGTGACACTTACCAAGATTAATATGCTGACTCGGACCGAGCAACGAGCTGCACTAACTGCTGTTCTGGACGACGAATGGACTAGGACCCTACGTTATGGCATCAGTGTACCGGAAGATGCGGATTTAGGGTCAATACTCGATGCCATGAGGGAATATCTACGTAACCAGCGTAACATCATCGTGGATCGACGAGACTTCTACTTGCGTGTGCAGGAAGCGGGTGAGAGTTTTGACGATTTTCTGTGTTTAGTGAAGGAAATCGCAAACTTTTGTGAATTCTGTGACCAGTGTGTAGACAGTCAGTTGCGTGACAGAATAGTTGTTGGTACCAGTGATGAATTGGCTCTGAAACGTATGTTGGAAAACAAAAATCTAACACTAGAAAATGCTATCGACATTTGTAGAGCGTTTGAAAGTGCTAACCACTGCAGTGCTGTGATAAGATGGGCTTCACATTCCTCAACACATGTGGTGAATAAAGTATCGGGTTACAGAAATTCTCGTAAACGTGATAATGCAAAGACTGTTAAAATTAAATCCACATTGTTTCCGTTGTGGGAAAGATTGTCGCAATGATGAACAGGAAAGTCGAGCAGTGGATAAAGTGTGTCGTAACTGTGGCAAACGGGGTCATTTTGCGGCTGTGTGTTGGCAAAAAACACGCAATCGTAGCGCCAGCCCGAGATGTGGGGTTGGTGCGAAAGTGTACAGCTCCGGACTGATCAATGGTCCACACTTCTTCCATCCTTGCCTTGGTGTGGGCCTCAACGGATATGGTATCACTGACAGGTGGAGGGGGGAGGGGAGAAATGTGGGCGGAGTTATATAGGGGGGGTAGCGTTACCAATGTTGAGCCATCCAGAAATTTGAATCCCGAACCACTTGTGATCATGGATGTGAACCACTCACTTGAAGGTGGTAGGAGAGGAGGGGTTGGGTTGGGGAGAGAGGGGTAAAGCTTCACCAGTGATCGAGATGGAGAGAATTATTGGATCAAGTAGCTAAATGTTTTCTTCTGTAATCTAAATCCAACTCTGATGCTGCATTCCATGGGATATTCTTTATTATTTGAAATGAATCCAGATTTTACCTAATATAATTAACACGACACCAGTTTTTGATGACTAATATATCAAGCGATGCACCACCTACCCAGTGTTAAGTTACATTTCAAGTAAATCCTTTATTTTTATCCTGTATCATTTATGACATTTTCTAAGAAACGTCTATTGTGTAACTGGTTACCAAAGGATAATAGTTATAGTGTAAGATGTTAATTACCCAATTACTACTCCATCTGTTCTTCCTCACCCCGTCCTCCCTTATTCAATCCACTGTTTCCTCTCCCTCCATCCCACCATTCCTTTACTCTCCATCTTACCACCACTACCATCATTCTGTGTGTTGCTGCATAATCTGTTAATGCGCAAACACGACCACAATAGAAATAAAAGTGATATTTGGTATGCAAATACAATCCGTTATATATGACGAATATATTTATTACCTTTATTTATTTATCTGAGGTCAACATCTAGGCCAGCCATTCAGACGCCCAGTATAGTGAAGCAATCACAAGATTTAGAGGATATTGTGTCACAACTATTGTTATTACTAATTAAAACAGGGAAAAATTGAAATCAGACATTTATTGGTTATTGTTTACATCTCCACAAGTCCTCGTCACGAAGCATTCAAACCCATAATCCAACTGGGTCTGTAGGCACCACACTGTAATTATAATAACCACAATTATAATAACTGTTAACTTATTATAACCTGAAGTTTATACTTCGACCTCACGTTTGCATTAAGCATGTGTAATGTTTGTTTTGTTTTCTTATTATTATTATAAGCACCGATATATGTATTGCTTTAGACCCTTAGCCACGATGATATACAGTATATACACTATTTATATACACTTCTATGAAGATATTAAGGCTTGAAATACTGTAGATTACATATTTCATTTTATTACTCATCAATTTGTTGCTAGTATCGTGTTCAACCACCCTCCTTCTCAATGACAGTCTCCAGTCGCTCGGGCATTGAGGCACCATGCCTCCTCACTGTATAATATATATGGTTTTCCCCGAAAAATCTCCCACTGTGTTCTGGTGTGACGTAACAAATCTGCTGTGGTTCTCTGTCGTTCTGGCTCCCACGTGTTAACGATAGAACCTCATACATTTTCTATAGGGTTCATATCGCAGTCTTAAATAGACAAATCTATCACCTGCAAATAATCATGAGCAGTAAACCATTCTTGAACTTTCCTCGCCATATGGATAGGGCATCGGTCGTGTATAGGACAGATAAGGGTGAGTAGTTGAAAAGATATTAAAAACATTTAGAATATGTGCTTCATTATATTGCATTTGATCGATCTATTAAATAAAGACACTGTCTATTGTTCACCCCCGTAGAGAGATACTGATTATAATTATTATCCTTTGGATATTAAGCAACAAATAACGGAGCTGAGACAATTAATTTTCTGTCTTCAGCTTTACCTGTATTCTTTTCACCCCTCATGCTGGCAGTCCCCCTCTTTATCACCTCTTCTCGCCGTAAAATAAATAAATTTCTACCTATATTTTTCAAGTAACTGGCAACCTCACACAACCTCCTCTCACGCCCCCTTCCTTCCTTGCCTTCTGTAGTATTTTTTATCTTTTGTTTCTCATATTTTTAACCTTCTCATTCGTTCTTTGAAAGTTTTAATGACATAAGCTTTTCTCTCTTATCACCCATAACCAAATTATTAAGTAAAAATTTACCGATAATCCACTGTTTTTATTAAACCTGGAGAATCAAAGGTGACAAACATATATATTCTCTTTGTCGGGAGAATAATATGTAACAGTTCTGGCTCTCAAAATACATTGGTTTGCAAGATTGCCAACATAAATAATTAAGTCTTGTGGGTGATAACTAGACGTAATATATAGGCGAAGGAACTAATGGAGATGGAGTTCACATTAACAAACCTATATAATTAAGTATTGAATTTTATCATTGTCATCATAATATTATTATTTTCTACTCTCATCTGTAGGCTAATTAAGTATTGTTCGATATCAGCAGAACTGTAATGACATCAGATAGGATGGGTGACTATAAAACTTGGACATATGTAATGAAATGGCTATACTCAATGGTAAATGTGTTTCAACAATAATGAATATATTAAACATAATTATGAGAACCACAATTATCCATATATTATATGTGAAAAGAATAATATTCTGTGGAACGGAATGAGACAATCGAATCTCTCCTGCAGAATATAGGCTTATTTCTGGTGAAGTGAAGGTTCGAGTCATGTGAACCACAGTTCCCTTTACACACACACACACACACACACCAATCCCACATCTTGTAGCTTTCGCAGGCTTACCAACCTAACACACGGGGGGGAAAATAACTTGTTCTACGTTACATATAGTGTATTATTGGATTACAAGTAAATTTCTGGCCATAACAAGGAAATCATTAACACGTAGACAAAGCAGAATAAAGCTAGTTACTATTTGTGAAACATATGATAATCAGTGGTGACAACCTATGAGACGTCAGCCTTCATAACCCTACACATTTCTAATGACGAGTATTTATGTGCACACAATAATATAAAGGATTAATTCAATAGAAGACTACCATCAGCATCTTGCTATTACTTTTAATACTAACTTTATAAAGATATTATTGCACCTTGTATTCCACAATATTTATATAATAAAACTCTTAATAGTGACAACATTAAAGTAAAATACAATATACAGAAATACAAATTCCAGTTCCATTTCTATAAAGCATTACATATTTGTCTTCCATTCTTCTTAGTGTTTAAAATTATGAATTTAGATGCGGCCTATAGGCCTATATATTACGTCTAGTTATCACCCACAAGACTTAATTATTAATGTTGGCAATCTTGCAAACCAATGTATTTTGAGAGCCAGAACTGTTACATATTATTCTCCCGACAAAGAGAATATATATGTTTGTCACCTTTGATTCTCCAGGTTTAATAAAAACAGTGGATTATCGGTAAATTTTTACTTAATAATTTGGTTATGGGTGATAAGAGAGAAAAGCTTATGTCATTAAAACTTTCAAAGAACGAATGAGAAGGTTAAAAATATGAGAAACAAAAGATAAAAAATACTACAGAAGGCAAGGAAGGAAGGGGGCGTGAGAGGAGGTTGTGTGAGGTTGCCAGTTACTTGAAAAATATAGGTAGAAATTTATTTATTTTACGGCGAGAAGAGGTGATAAAGAGGGGGACTGCCAGCATGAGGGGTGAAAAGAATACAGGTAAAGCTGAAGACAGAAAATTAATTGTCTCAGCTCCGTTATTTGTTGCTTAATATCCAAAGGATAATAATTATAATCAGTATCTCTCTACGGGGGTGAACAATAGACAGTGTCTTTATTTAATAGATCGATCAAATGCAATATAATGAAGCACATATTCTAAATGTTTTTAATATCTTTTCAACTACTCACCCTTATCTGTCCTATACACGACCGATGCCCTATCCATATGGCGAGGAAAGTTCAAGAATGGTTTACTGCTCATGATTATTTGCAGGTGATAGATTTGTCTATTTAAGACTGCGATATGAACCCTATAGAAAATGTATGAGGTTCTATCGTTAACACGTGGAAGCTAGAACGACAGAGAACCACAGCAGATTTGTTACGTCACACCAGAACACAGTGGGAGATTTTTCGGGGAAAACCATATATATTATACAGTGAGGAGGCATGGTGCCTCAATGCCCGAGCGACTGGAGACTGTCATTGAGAAGGAGGGTGGTTGAACACGATACTAGCAACAAATTGATGAGTAATAAAATGAAATATGTAATCTACAGTATTTCAAGCCTTAATATCTTCATAGAAGTGTATATAAATAGTGTATATACTGTATATCATCGTGGCTAAGGGTCTAAAGCAATACATATATCGGTGCTTATAATAATAATAAGAAAACAAAACAAACATTACACATGCTTAATGCAAACGTGAGGTCGAAGTATAAACTTCAGGTTATAATAAGTTAACAGTTATTATAATTGTGGTTATTATAATTACAGTGTGGTGCCTACAGACCCAGTTGGATTATGGGTTTGAATGCTTCGTGACGAGGACTTGTGGAGATGTAAACAATAACCAATAAATGTCTGATTTCAATTTTTCCCTGTTTTAATTAGTAATAACAATAGTTGTGACACAATATCCTCTAAATCTTGTGATTGCTTCACTATACTGGGCGTCTGAATGGCTGGCCTAGATGTTGACCTCAGATAAATAAATAAAGGTAATAAATATATTCGTCATATATAACGGATTGTATTTGCATACCAAATATCACTTTTATTTCTATTGTGGTCGTGTTTGCGCATTAACAGATTATGCAGCAACACACAGAATGATGGTAGTGGTGGTAAGATGGAGAGTAAAGGAATGGTGGGATGGAGGGAGAGGAAACAGTGGATTGAATAAGGGAGGACGGGGTGAGGAAGAACAGATGGAGTAGTAATTGGGTAATTAACATCTTACACTATAACTATTATCCTTTGGTAACCAGTTACACAATAGACGTTTCTTAGAAAATGTCATAAATGATACAGGATAAAAATAAAGGATTTACTTGAAATGTAACTTAACACTGGGTAGGTGGTGCATCGCTTGATATATTAGTCATCAAAAACTGGTGTCGTGTTAATTATATTAGGTAAAATCTGGATTCATTTCAAATAATAAAGAATATCCCATGGAATGCAGCATCAGAGTTGGATTTAGATTACAGAAGAAAACATTTAGCTACTTGATCCAATAATTCTCTCCATCTCGATCACTGGTGAAGCTTTACCCCTCTCTCCCCAACCCAACCCCTCCTCTCCTACCACCTTCAAGTGAGTGGTTCACATCCATGATCACAAGTGGTTCGGGATTCAAATTTCTGGATGGCTCAACATTGGTAACGCTACCCCCCCTATATAACTCCGCCCACATTTCTCCCCTCCCCCCTCCACCTGTCAGTGATACCATATCCGTTGAGGCCCACACCAAGGCAAGGGTGGAAGAAGTGTGGACCATTGATCAGTCCGGAGCTGTACCAACTCTTGGCGGGGGTGTACACAAAGTAAGTGACGGCACGCCCCGCACCATGGGTGGTTGTCAAAGCAACACATCCTGCAGGAAGAGATGCCATTACTTGGACCCCAGATTCTGGTGTCAAAACAACTGTTATGGGGTTCGACACTGCAGCGTCTCTGGGGATTCAGACATCGTGGTTAAAGCCCGCTGGTAGGGAAAGCCATTATGCAGCAGGTATCCACCCACTCGCCTGTCTTGGGACCTTCCCATCACGCTTGGAGCTGGGCAGCAGGCAGGCAGAATCGGTCGTGAGTGTGGTGAAAGAGGTAAAAGGTGCCTTACTCAGCTGGTACGACTCCATCGCCCTTGGGATTCTTCCAGAGAATTTCCCAGCACAGATTAGACCACTGCAGGGGCAATCCAACAGTAATTCGACCATGAATGAAGAGGACATGGAAAACATACGTACAGCTCCGGACTGATCAATGGTCCACACTTCTTCCACCCTTGCCTTGGTGTGGGCCTCAACGGATATGGTATCACTGACAGGTGGAGGGGGGAGGGGAGAAATGTGGGCGGAGTTATATAGGGGGGGTAGCGTTACCAATGTTGAGCCATCCAGAAATTTGAATCCCGAACCACTTGTGATCATGGATGTGAACCACTCACTTGAAGGTGGTAGGAGAGGAGGGGTTGGGTTGGGGAGAGGGGGGTAAAGCTTCACCAGTGATCGAGATGGAGAGAATTATTGGATCAAGTAGCTAAATGTTTTCTTCTGTAATCTAAATCCAATTCTGATGCTGCATTCCATGGGATATTCTTTATTATTTGAAATGAATCCAGATTTTACCTAATATCATTAACACGACACCAGTTTTTGATGACTAATATATCAAGCGATGCACCACCTACCCAGTGTTAAGTTACTTTTCAAGTAAATCCTTTATTTTTATCTTGTATCATTTATGACATTTTCTAAGAAACGTTTATTGTGTAACTGGTTACCAAAGGATAATAGTTATAGTGTAAGATATTAATTACCCAATAACTACTCCATCTGTTCTTCCTCACCCCGTCCTCCCTTATTCAATTCACTGTTTCCTCTCCCTCCATCCCACCATTCCTTTACTCTCCATCTTACCACCACCACCATCATTCTGTGTGTTGCTGCATAATCTGTTAATGCGCAAACACGACCACAATAGAAATAAAAGTGATATTTGGTATGCAAAAACAATCCGATATATATGACAAATATATTTATTACCGTTATTTATTTATCTGAGGTTAACATCTAGGCCAGCCATTCAGACGCCCAGTGTTAGTGAACCAATCACAAGATTTAGAGGATATTGTGTCAGCTGTAATGTTATTACTAATTAAAACAGGGAAAAATTGAAATCAGACATTTATTGGTTATTGCTTACATGACTTTGTCAATTTGTGAAATCTCCACAAGTCCTCGTCACGAAGCATTCAAACCCATAATCCAACTGGGTCTGTAGGCACCACACTGTAATTATAATAACCACAATTATAATAACTGTTAACTTATTATAACCTGAAGTTTATACTTCGACCTCACGTTTGCATTAAGCATGTGTAATGTTTGTTTTGTTTTCTTATTATTATAAGCACCTATAATATATGTATTGCTTTAGACCAGTGGTTCCCAAACTTTTTCTGGTTGTTACCCACTTTTCATACCTGATCCTTGTCCATGGCCCCCTCCCCCCCACAACCCTAACCCGTTAACTGAATAATATGAACATCCTTACTGATACGTAACATTCAACACCAGGTTATCATACAGAATACACAGCTTAGGAAGCCTTAGATTAGAATTATGTTGAGTTAAAATGATCTTGCTTCCCTAATACATCCCCATGTCTTGTTTTATGTCAAGAACACAGAATCATATAAAAAAGGACGTATTACTCATGTGTCTGTCAGCAAGGCATTGTACTGTACCTACCCGATAAACTCTTTGGTTTTATTTACGCATAACCTCTCATTATGGCCCCCTACATTCTTCTATATGGCCCCCCAGGGGGCCATGGCCCCCAGTTTGGGAACCACTGCTTTAGACCCTTAGCCACGATGATATACAGTGTATACACTATTTATATACACTTCTATGAAGATATTAAGGCTTGAAATACTGTAGATTACATATTTCATTTTATTACTCATCAATTGACAGTCTCCAGTCGCTCGGGCATTGAGGCACCATGCCTCCTCACTGTATAATATATAAGGTTTTCCCCGAAAAATCTCCCACTGTGTTCTGGTGTGACGTAGCAAATCTGCTGTGGTTCTCTGTCGTTCTGGCTCCCACGTGTTAACGATAGAACCTCATACATTTTCTATAGGGTTCATATCGCAGTCTTAAATAGACAAATCTATCACCTGCAAATAATCATGAGCAGTAAACCATTTTTGAACTTTCATCGCCATATGGATAGGGCATCGGTCGTGTATAGGACAGATAAGGGTGAGTAGTTGTAAAGAAATTAAAAACATTTAGAATATGTGCTTCATTATATTGCATTTGATCGATCTATTAAACAAAGACACTGTCTGTTGTTCACCCCCGTAGAGAGATACTGATTATAATTATTATCCTTTGGATATTAAGCAACAAATATTTTTCTGTCTTCAGCTTTAACTGTATTCTTTTCACCCCTCATGCTGGTAGTCCCCCTCTTTATCACCTTTTCTCGCCGTAAAATAAACTTAATACCTATATCTTTCAAAAAGGATCTTTATGTTATCTAAAAAAAAAAATATGTTATCTATAGAGATGTTTTCTACAAGGTTAACTCTGACATTAACTCTGTAGAAAGTGTGGACACATAAAGCTTTATGGTGATGAGTAGGTAAGTTAAGAAAAATGTTCATTTCTAATCTCACAATGACCCTGAGCCATATAATAACCATCCACCCAAACGTGTTGGACTTACCATTACTAAATAATATCACACTTATTCTCTGTTTGTGTAGTAGTAGTGGTTAGTACTGAAGTGCTCATGGTAGGAAATATTACTGACAGTTTTGAAATACAGTAAGATGTGGGAAGAGTTGAGTCTGGCATTATGAATGAAAGGTCACACTGTGCCTGGTTTGCTAAATTCCAAGTAAACATATAACCAGGACATACAGTACATGCAAGTGTAAGTACGATGTGCGACAGTCATCCAATGAATGTTTGTCCAAAGTGTCTATGGCAGTATAATCTTCAGATGAGACTATGTATGACTTGTCTACAACCAGCAGGGTATTAATTACTCTTAATTGGAAATGGTCGTAATTCCCAAATATTAATTGACGTTTTTGACTTATAAGGAATATTTAAGACTTTTCCTCTATGTTCAACCAAAGTACCTGGCCAGAGTACTTGGGCTGTAACTTCTTTTTGTTGGGCAAGTGAAACAAGTGCTATACCCAGCAAAAACTGTAATAGAATCTTGTCTCAGTTAGAATGAGTCCAATGATAGAGTAGTAATATTCCACGTCAAATAGGGTAAATATAGGGTTAAGCTTTTAAGTTTTTATAGCTATTTCCACTGCTGCCTGCGACTGCCATAGAGGTAACAACATCGAGTTTACTCTACCCAATCCAGTATCTACCAAGTCACTTAAGACTACTTCGTTTAAATAATTAAGTTTCTTAACAGCTATGTCAATGGCTGCTATGTACTCACTAATTAATTGGATGAGTTCAATGTTAGGTATTATTCCAATTAATTCGTTTAGCACAGAAGATAGTTGGTTAGTTAGTTCGTTCAATTATTTCATGGGTTTGTGTCGTAGGTGTTGCCGAGCTTCTTAAGTTCGAATGACAATTCTTTTCTGTTGTCCTAGGGTAGTAATTACCCCCCCCCCTAGTTTCTTACCTAAGACAGTGACATCATCGGCCAGAGCTTCTTAATTTTGAATGACAATTCTATTCTGTTGTCCTAGGGCAGTAATTACCCCCCTTGGTTTCTTACCCAAGACAGTGACATCATCGGCCAAAGCTTCTTAAGTTTGAATGACAATTCTTTTCTGTTGTCCTAGGGCAGTAGTTACCTCCCCTAGTTTCTTACCTAAGACAATGACATCATCGGCCATTGCTGTCCCAACAACTGGTTACTCAACAAACCCATAAAATTAAAAAAAAAAGGCCACGTCTCTGACGACGAGCATGAGCAGTTTCTATATGTCTGTGTAATCTGATACATGTTGTCCAAGGTCTAAAATTATCTTTGGCATTTCTAGCAATCCGTGAACTTCCAGTTGTATGTACAGTAACTAAATCTTCCACTATCAAGACTTTTACTCTATTTTCAACCAAAGCACCTGAAGCGCACCTGGCTTCAGTACTTGGACTGTAACTGCTGTTTGTTCGGCAAGTGTAACACGCGCTATACCTAGCAAAAACAGTAATAGAATCTTGTTTCCCATTTGAAATAAATGTCATTATTTAGTTTATGTTGCAGACCTTAGTTTTTGTCTGTGTGTGTGTTTGAAGACAGATATGTGGGAGTGGAGGTTAGTATTTCTTGTGCTTGTGCTGTTAATATTTTAGATGGTTCATTTAAGTTTATCTGTTTACTTCTATCTACATGCATTATTTCTACCTTCCCCGTTTTTATACATTTTATTTTTATTTTATTTCTATTTCCATGGTGATGTCAATTATTTCATACGGACCAACAAACTTGGAGTTAACTTTGATACTCTTTCTGGGGATTTTATCATGACATTTTTCCCTACAGCAATATCTACCTAAATTCACAGCTTGAGTATGTTGTTTGATCAACATCTCCTGCCTACTACCTTTTAGGTGATTCCTGACTTCCTTATGGATGTTATTAAACACTTGTAGTCATCCATATTATATGCTGGAGGAAAATTCCAGTAATGATTTAATATGGAAGTCGTTTGTCTGTTAAATAGAATATAATGCGGGGACTTGCCCACTGATGAGTTTATGGAACCTTTAATGGAGGCAGCTGTAAAGAATTCCAGTCTTCCCATGATCCGTGCATAGGATTAGCCATTTGTCGCAAAACTTCAAGTATCTTGCGATTGCTTGCTGGATGATATGCTGTTATAAAAGTTTGCTTTATATGATATTGATCACATATGTTGTGTAACAATTATTAGTAATTTCTTTACCATTGTCGGTTAGTATCACCCTAGGTGTGGTGTACTGACAAATTAAATTCGTTACCTTCGTTAAATTCGCTTGTGTGGTAAGCTTAGTATATTTATACCAGTTACATCCCATGTTTTTCAGGTATTGGGTAATTTAAAATTGGAGCTGGGCCCATTGTATTACCTTTATGAGTATGACATGATTCACCATTCTTAATATGTTTCTGGTTTGTGGATGATTATGCATTAGTGTTAGTACAGTCTTGATTAGTGTATCAGGGACTACTACTTGTGAAGAAATGTTAGTCTGTTTCTCAAGTTTCCTGAACAAAGTGTCATCTATTACCTCAAACTGTGTTAGTGGAATGGGTAACTCCGGTAGGTTAGTTTCTTCGTCCCCTGGAACCAAAGCATAAATGACCCTTGCCCAAAATTTATCTTTCTTTTGTTCAGTTCTAACAAGTTCCACATTGAAGTGTACATCACTGTTAGTGGGAATGACAGCAGCAGCTGATATATTGCGAGATAAGGCATCTGCAACTTTACTAAAACGCCCCGGAAGATATTTAATTATAGGCTGAAAATCTGAGATACCATCTGGCTAACTGACCTGTCAATTTTTTTTTTTATTTTTTTTACTATGAATACGGTGATAGGATACCCTAGAATTATTTCCCTGAAGGTTTTTAAGGCCCAAACCACCGCTATAGCTTCTAAATTCGAGAGGCTATATTTCTTCTCTGTATCCTTCACCACCCGACTGGGATATACACAAGCCCTGCAACATCCTTCTTTGGTATGCTGCATAAGGACAGGGCGTAAACCATCGTTTGATGCTTCAGTACAGAGAGAAAACGGAAGGTTCTGGGTAACTTAAGATAGGAGTAGAATGTAAGCTAAGTTTAACTGATCAAAGCTATCCTACTCTGTTTGAGACCACTTAATTCGATATCTTTCTTCAGGAGTCTTATTAGTGGGTTGGCTATTTTAGCAAAATTCATTATGAATGACTTGTTATATGAACCTAATCCAAGGAAACTCCTTATTTACTTTACTGTAGTAGGTTGAGAAAATTCCTTTACTGCTTTAATCTTGGAATCCAAAGTGTGAATTCCTTTACTATTTACTTTATGACCCAAAAAACTCTATTTCAGCCTTAACTTTTAATCCAACATCCTGCAGTCGCTGAAAAACTCTATCCAGCTCTGAAGGTGTGAATTTACATCAGGCTGACAATAATTAAGTCATCTGGGTATGCAGGTTTGGATTGGTCATTTAATTCTACTTGCCAATATCCACTAAGTCAAGACTAGTAAAGACTCGGTTATTTTCCCCAATCTCCCTGAGGATATCTTTAATTAAGCACAGGTAATGGGCACCTATCCTTGACAGTTTTCTCATTTATCTTCCTAAAATCTATAACAGGACGGAAATCGCCTGTGTTCTTAGTTACTAAAAATAATGGGCTGTTATAAGGACTGTTTGAAGGTTCAATTATTCCTTCTTTTGACATATCATCCACCATTTTATTCATTATTTGCCTCTGACTATGAGGTAATCTATAAGTTTTAACATATACTGGATCAGTGTCAGTTAATTTTATATGATGTTTTACTAGTGTTGTTTTCCCCAACCGCTCACCAGGTAAGACAATAGCCGACCTGTGATTAGCTAATGTGTGTAAAAGCTGAGTGCGAGGTGAAGGAAAATCATTTACTTTTACATGCTCACTTAATTCATTAGTAGTTTTCGTAAATTGCAATTCATCAACAATGTGTATGTTGGCTAAGGGAGGAGATTCTTTTTCCACTCTATGGATTTAATAAACACAAGAAAGTCACTTATATAAGTACCTGGTTTAATGTTCACCGCCAGATTAACCTTGTTAAAAATTAGAGCTGCAATGAAGTTGTCTTCTTGAATCAGAGAAATTATGGACATAATGACATTAATTATTCTACATGTTTCACTTAAGGATATGGCTTGATTTCCTTCAATTATCACCTTTCACTTGTACCTTAATGATAGCAAACCCTTTACTTAGTAAATGAGTAGTACTTTTGACTGTGCCTGCCAGTAGAATGTGTGAGTCACATTCTCCCTTGAGTGCCCCAGCACCCAGCTGGCTGGTGACTGATGACTCAGAGGTCAACATGTCAACATGGGTACAGCCGACCTTGAAAGATAATTAACTGTAGTGAGATTGCAATGTCAAGGTTATGTTCGATTAATTCTTTTAACTCAATAGACCATCAGTTGGTAAACTGAAGTTTTCACAGTTATAGAAGGTACATTCTAGTCTATGACTACTTAATGAAAGTGTGATAGGAAATTGTACTATTCCTTGAGTGACTAGTCTACTACCAGATAAGGCAGTTAAATGTTTAAATCTGATGGCTGGATAGTCCATCGTTACTGCGGGTTTTCCCTTAACAGCCGTTTAAAGGTTACTTCAGAAAGTAAAGGAGACACAAGCTCCTGTATCTACAGCTAGAGAAACATTTGTATTCCCCATGTTACAAGGAAGTGAAAGAATATCCACTTTAACCAAAGCAGCAACAAGTATATTTATTTATTATGTAATTAATGTGAAGTGTTTTGTTTGTTAAAATCTTCACCTGTTTTTGCACATTTGTTATTGACTTCATACCTGGCATTCAACATTACTCTACATTTATCTGTGTTATGTGTCACACTGTTATGAATAATGCAAAACTGATTACTTGGCTTGTTGTCACTTTCACTTACTACATTATTATTATTATTATTATTATCCTTACTTTTGGCATTTGAGAGATTATTCTTATCAAAGTAACATTTTTCTAGGCTGTGTCCATATTTCCTACAGATCATACAATAAGGCTTCTTCTTCGCGCTCTGTGGTGTGAAGTTTGTAGTGTGTGATGTGTGTGAAGTGCTTGGTTGAGTGTTTGTGTGTGTGTTTACAGCTACAGGTAGGGCTCTAGGTACATTTACTTGTTTGTTCAACCACTCTGACCCCCACAAGAGTTGTTTAGCATTGCTAATGGTCGAACCTACTAACGCTAGAGTCCTACTTAGTTTGACTGTTACACAATTACTCACTATACTTCTAACCATTCTGTGTACCCCTGCTAGTGGACTGCCTAACTGCCCCCTACCGATAACATCTATGAGGCTTTCACAACATAGAAGAAAATTAAATAAGATATCTGGATGGGTGAGTGCAGTTGCATTCAGTAATGTCCTAGCAATGAAGTCTGGTTTACTATGTCCATTTATGAAGCTTATGTTGTCATTTGTAGTCTGCAGTAACTGGAATATGCACATGAAAATTACAACCTTAAGAAAAAAATGGACAATATAAGTTACAATGTCCCAAGTGACTGATTTCACTGCATGAGTTTGGGATGAACCGTTAGTAATAGTAGATGAAGTGTTATTATTAGTTGCCATTGTTGTTGTTGTAGAGTTATTATTCGTTGCCACGGTGTATGATGAAGTGTTAATTGCTATTTTGTTGATGAAGTGTTAGTTTGTGAAGCCGTAGAATAAGTACGTTCTGATCTCGTGTTACTAGGTGAAGTTACTAAGTGTTATCAGGTGTAGGTTAGTAGTAACGAGTCAGTTAATTATGTAGATTTAGTAGGAAGAATATTAGTGGTTAATTCTCTACCTTGTATGTCTAAATCTAGTGCAATAATATTTACTCAAGAGAGAAGTTGCACTTTGCATAATACTTACACTTTAATTAGTTATCTCGGTTGAATCAACTAAGCTTTCACTACTTTGTTAGTATTGCCAAGCTACGTGTTCGCTTGCTTAACTAGTGTTAGTTATAGTGCGGTAGTATACGTATTCTTTCACTCATTCCCTGTCACTTTTTGCTTGAAAAATAACAAGAACACATCTGTATATATACGTGAAGGCATACGCACATATTAATACTCACAATTATGAATACATAGAATGTGTAATGAGGAAATATTGTTAAATACGTGTACATATAATATTATATCCTAGTGTGATGACGTAGGATGTGTTATTTATATGTTATATATGTATGTACCTAAGCTACTGACCATATTGTTGGAATAACGTCGATTGTAGTTGGTTGTTATTTCAGTTGTAGTCGCGATGACGTACCAAACCAAGCCAACGTCCTGAGTTGTGAAGTTCTGAGTTGTGAAGTTTTGAGTTATAATCCCTCAAAATGAAGTTGAAGTTCGATTATCACTTCCCTTAGACTATACTATATGATTAAGTATAGAAGGTATAGTGATGTAGTGATGTCGTACCAGACCACACCTACGTCCTTCCTCTGAAGTGTGTAGTTTTTTTTTTTTTTTTTGTGTGTGTGTGTGTGGTTAAGTCAGCTGGCAGAGTGATAATGAGTATAACGATGACGTAATAGCCACGACCGTGTGGTGTGAGGTGGCAGGGTCGATGACGTCACCATTGGCTAGTGAGAGATGGAGAGAGGCTAGCTTGTTGTGGCTACGAGGTGCTGAATTGCGTTGACCCAGTGTGACCCCTTTGCTCTCACTCTCGTCTCACTAGTATAATCTCTTCTCACTCTGTCTCGCCTAACTTCCCTTCTCTTTTTTTTTTATTAACCCTTTGTGCTCTTTCTCGATTATTACTTGCCTTTGTAATTGTTTGTATTTCTCTTTTTTCCTTTTCTTTTTTTTTCTATACCATTTCGTATCCCACCGCTGCCACCAATGTTCTGGCGTAACTTACTTACACCAAGTGACGAGAGTACACGAATAGGTGGCAGGCAACTGGCTGTCTTTTGATGTCTCTTCGGAGTTTGATTTTATTATAAGGCTTTTTATAATTACTAGGATTGAGAAAATACTAGCAAGATTAAATTAGATTAATCACTTTTTATTTATAACACGAGTTAGTCTACAGAGTCACAATATGTAGCTTGCACGGGTTTAAGCTAGGCTAGGAAGCTAACTTTAAGGAGAGATAACACGCTAGGATAACCTGTGATCGGATCGGTTATCTGTAGCCAACTGAGAGCTATAGGAGCGCAACTAGGTCGCGTCCGTTGTGTATCGTATGATCTGTGTCGTCACTTTATGCTAGCGTGTTACAGGTTCCCACAGTCAGTGAGTCCTGTTCTCTTCCCGTTCAAGCTTAGGCTAGCAGTATTAGAGCATCATGTGACGGTGTAAGTCTGAGTGTCTAAATGACTCATGTAAGTGAGTATTAAGTAAGTTATTATAAGTAGCCCTCCAATGAAGGTGAAACCGTAACAACTGGCAACCTCACACAACCTCCTCTCCCCTGTCTTCTCTCTCTCTCTCTCTCTCTCTCTCTCTCTCTCTCTCTCTCTCTCTCTCTCTCTTCCTTGCCTTCTGTAATATTCTTTATCTTTTCTTTCTCATATTTTTAACCCTCTCATTCGTTCTTTCAAAGTTTAATGACATAGGCCTTTCTCCCTTATCACCCATAGTCCTTCAAATTTATGTAAGCGAAAGGATATGATAATAGTTATGTAGAACAAAGGTGTTGGCAGATACGCATTCTTGCCTACATAATCCCACCCACAGCATTTCGCCTTCTTAAATCAGAAGGAATATTGGTTTCATGTATTGCCATTTGCCAGTATGTTGCTAGTCTGAATTATGGCCATTTGTTATCAAAATATATATGTAGATATATAAACTTACTTTTACTTACATCCAGCATTACTGTGCAGAACATGTGACACAATATGGACCACAAGGACAGTAATGGTAGTCAACGTAATTCTCATGTATCTCTCTATATGGTACTGAAAACAATGTTTTATGCTCAACTACAGAATTATGTTCTCAGAATGATATTGATAACCAAATATAATGAAAACAATATAAACAAATTAACATTTATTGCACAACAAAGGATGCTACTGTTTCAATGGAGTAACCATCCCACACTATATATGACGGTGTGCAATCTTTCAACATGTTTTCCATACGGTGTTGGCTACATAGGACAAGCTACTCCCACAGGGTTTCAAATTACATAAGCTCACAATATTGATGCATATTACAATACCAGCTATGTCTTAACACGGTCGACTTGGATGTCATATCGTAGAGTTTAAGGAAATATCAGGGATGACGACGGTGATAATTATCGCAAGCCAGTTAGATAAAAAGATGAATTTTCTCTACTTGAAGATAGTACTAATGAATAGTAATAATTCTAGACCCAGCTTATTGACAATAATTTTATACATATGCACGTCAGCGTTATTGCGTTCCAGAACATTTCGGTAGGTTATGAGTTGAATTGATAAATGGGTATTCTCTTGATCCTGGGTAGAGATATCCTTATCGTCTATATTACAAGATAAATATGATTTCGTAAAGATAATCTATCCACATAGAGTAAATCTTGGTGTGACGAAATGTAATTTTGTTAAGGGAACTAATTTCTAACCACAGTAGGCTATACATTTAAGGGAACACTATATCTTCGTGTTGAATTGAAGTTTCGTGGCAAAGTTTGGAGGATGCATAGAGCTCCAATTTAGCAGACAGCATCCTCTTAACTTCCCACCTCTTGCTCCCACTTCCCGAAACTCAGACATGGATTGATGAGGTAAGAATAAAACCATAAAGACTACTACACCATAAATACAAAAGATATTTATACATCAACGAGAAACGACAGTGGTTCAGTTGTCTTTTATATGGATGACAGTAAACATTGTTACTCAGGACAGACCAACAGTTCCATATTGTGTCAACTGTTGAAATGAATGAATCTGAAAGTACCGAATCACATAGTTCCTCTCCGTCAACTGAGACGGTGGCGTACTGATATGAGTATTAATTGTCAAATCTGTGAACTATATAGTTTTAACTGTACCGAAGAAAACACAAAATAAAGTAGTTAGAAGACAAACTTGTGTCACTATACGCAGCGGTTAGGGTTCCTGCCATGAACACAGAGGTATCAGCCACCTCGGGGCATCAGTCACACCAGGTCACAATGGAAAACATGTTGGAAGATTGCACACCGTCATATATATATATATATATATATATATATATATATATATATATATATATATATATATATATATATATATATATATATATATATATATATATATATATATATATATATATATATATATATATATATATATATATATATATATATATATATATATATGTTCTACATAACTATTATCATATCCTTTTGCTTGCATAAATTTGAAGGACTATGGGTGATAAGGGAGGAAGGCCTATGTCATTAAACATTGAAACAACGAATGAGAGGGTTAAAATTATGAGTAAGAAAAGATAAAGAATATTACAGAAGGCAAGGAAGGATGAGAGAGAGAGAGAGAGAGAGAGAGAGAGAGAGAGAGAGAGAGAGAGAGAGAGAGAAGACAGGGGAGAGGAGGTTGTGTGAGGTTGCCAGTTACTTGAAAGATATAGGTATTAAGTTTATTTTACGGCGAGAAAAGGTGATAAAGAGGGGGACTACCAGCATGAGGGGTGAAAAGAATACAGTTAAAGCTGAAGACAGAAAATTAATTGTCTCGGCTCCGTTATTTGTTGCTTAATATCCAAAGGATAATAATTATAATCAGTATCTCTCTACGGGGGTGAACAGCAGACAGTGTCTTTGTTTAATAGATCGATCAAATGCAATATAATGAAGCACATATTCTAAATGTTTTTAATTTCTTTTCAACTACTCACCCTTATCTGTCCTATACACGACCGATGCCCTATCCATATGGCGATGAAAGTTCAAAAATGGTTTACTGCTCATGATTATTTGCAGGTGATAGATTTGTCTATTTAAGACTGCGATATGAACCCTATAGAAAATGTATGAGGTTCTATCGTTAACACGTGGGAGCCAGAACGACAGAGAACCACAGCAGATTTGCTACGTCACACCAGAACACAGTGGGATATTTTTCGGGGAAAACCATATATATTATACAGTGAGGAGGCATGGTGCCTCAATGCCCGAGCGACTGCAGGCTGTCATTGAGAAGGAGGGTGGTTGAACACGATACTAGCAACAAATTGATGAGTAATAAAATGAAATATGTAATCTACAGTATTTCAAGCCTTAATATCTTCATAGAAGTGTATATAAATAGTGTATATACTATATATCATCGTGGCTAAGGGTCTAAAGCAATACATATATAGGTGCTTATAATAATAAGAAAACAAAACAAACATTACACATGCTTAATGCAAACGTGAGGTTGAAGTATAAACTTCAGGTTATAATAAGTTAACAGTTATTATAATTGTGGTTATTATAATTCCAGTGTGGTGCCTACAGACCCAGTTGGATTATGGGTTTGAATGCTTCGTGACGAGGACTTGTGGAACTTTCACCTAAACTGACTAAGTCACGTAAACAATAACCAATAAATGTCTGATTTCAATTTTTCCCTATTTTAATTAGTAATAACAATAGTTGTGACACAATATCCTCTCAATGTTGTGATTGGTTCACTAACACTGGGCGTCTGAATGGCTGGCCTAGATGTTGACCTCAGATAAATAAATAAAGGTAATAAATATATTCGTCATATATAACGGATTGTATTTGCATACCAGATATCACTATAATTTCTATTCTGGCCGCGTTTGCGCATTAACAGATTATGCAGCATCACACAGAATGATGGTGGTGGTGGTAAGATGGAGTATAAAGGAATGGTGGGATGGAGGGAGAGGAAACAGTGAATTGAATAAGGGAGGACGGGGTGAGGAAAATCAGATGGAGTAGTAATTGGGTAATTAACATCTTACACTATAACTATTATCCTTTGGTAACCAGTTACACAATAAACGTTTCTTAGAAAATGTCAGGAAAAAAGATACAGGAAAAAAATAAAGGATTTACTTGAAATGTAACTTAACACTGGGTAGGTGGTGCATCGCTTGATATATTAGTCATAAAAAACTGGTGTCGTGTTAATTATATTAGGTAAAATCTGGATTCATTTCAAATAATAAAGAACATCCCATGGAATGCAGCATCAGAGTTGGATTTAGATTACAGAAGAAAACATTTAGCTACTTGATCCAATAATTCTCTCCATCTCGATCACTGGTGAAGCTTTACCCCCCTCTCCCCAACCCAACCCCTCCTCTCCTACCACCTTCAAGTGAGTGGTTCACATCCATGATCACAAGTGGTTCGGGATTCAAATTTCTGGATGGCTCAACATTGGTAACGCTACCCCCCCTATATAACTCTGCCCACATTTCTCCCCTCCCCCTTCCACCTGTCAGTGATACCATATCCGTTGAGGCCCACACCAAGGCAAGGGTGGAAGAAGTGTGGACCATTGATCAGTCCGGAGCTGTACATAGTGTTAGACTTGTGTAACCAAGAGTTACATGTTTATTTCATTGTCTTGTAGTTGTAGTCTGGGTTTAGTGAAGAAATAAAGTAGTCAATCATGTCGAGATATGTAACCGGAGGGTAGCGCTCAAAGTCAGTACTGAATTTACACTTGGGCACTGTATATGGATCCACGCTCACACCAGCACTACTTGATTTCTGCAGGTAAGAGGCATGGTCTGTTGCACTAAGGCTCTTGAGGTAAGTGGAATGCTCCATTATTGTGATAATTAGTGTAAATGAACTTCTTACTATCACAACTGCACTCTCTCTGCGGGCCCAATACCCGCCATCATGGCGGTTGTTTATATTGTGACGTCACGTCGATCAGCTGAACGAAAACACCCTATTACCATCCAGCTTCCTTGCCCCTCAAGAAAGCATCAGAGCTGCGGCATATTAACTTTGCCACAGGATATGAATTGGATTACAACTGTTATCTTACAATGCAAGAGCTTGTTCAAGCCCTAGGAGCCTGTAGTGGGACATCCCCAGGACCCGATGAGATTCGGTATGAGATGATAAAGCATCTTGATCATGATTCCATGATCAAGATGCTGCAGGTGTTTAATGAAATTTGGAGGGGTCACACCTTCCCAAATTCATGGCACTTTGCACATATCATTCCCATACCGAAAGGAGGGGGGGACCCCAGATCGACTTCATCGTATCGCCCTATTGCTCTCACAAGTTGTTTATGCAAGGTCATGGAACGAATTGTTAATCGTAGGCTATTGCATTTTTTAAATTCCAGGAACTAGCTGGTTGACGAGCAGTGTGGCTTCCGCAAAGGTCGCCAGACGCTCGATCAATTAGTAAGCCTGGACTCTCACATTCAAGAGGCATTTGCCAAAAAACAGTTTTAAGTTGCAGTATTTTTAGACATAGAAAAAGCCTACGACATGACCTGGCGACATGGCCTCCTCAGGAAACTACATGCGATGGGATTACGCGGTAATTTGCCCTTTTTTGTTCAAAATTTCATGTCTGACAGAACTTTCTCTGTCAAGCTTTTTTCGGATACAGTCACTTTCTCGGACACATTTGTCCAGGCAAACGGGGTCCCCCAGGGGAGTGTTCTGTCTCCAACCTTATTTCTATGTATGATTAATGACATTCTACCAGCTCCTCCTCGAAATCTTAAATACTCACTGTATGCTGATGACTGTGCAATATTGCACTCCAGCCATAGTGCACAGTTTTCGGCAACTCGAATCCAATTGGCACTGGATTTGATCCATAATTGGGGCCTCCAATGGGGTTTTAAGTTTTCAATTAGTTAAAGTGTAAGGGTTATTTTAACTCATAGGAGGAAACCAGACGTTCGGTTGACTATGGGTGGAAACCCCCTACCTATTCAAAATTCAACTAGATTTCTTGGACTGATTTTTGACAGTCGACTGACATGGACTTGCCATGTCAGTCAGTTAAAAAACTAAATGTTTAAAAGCACTCAATTTACTTAAATGCATTTCTGGTACGAAATGGGGAGCAGATAGGAAGTCTTTGTTAATGCTATATAAATCCCAGATCAGATCTAGAGTAGATTATGGGTCTATAGTGTATGGTTCGGCATCTGAGTCTGTGTTGAAAGGTTTGGATGTTGTGCAGAATGCGTGTTTGCGTGTGTGTCTTGGAGCCCTACGTTGCACTCGAATCGAGCGTCTAGAGTTGGAGTCACAGGTTATTTCATATAATCCAATCAATATCTTTCATTCATCTCTTAATCAATTTTTATTATCCATCACTATTAAAAATACTTAGGGTTTTAATTATTCCCCTAATTCCACTCAATTACCTAACTATAATAATTATTTCTTTTGTTCATAAATAACTTCTAAATATAATTATTATTTGTATTGGTCATATATACTATATTAAAAAAAAAGTTTACTACCAAGACAATTATCGTCATTGATAATCTAGGCCTGGCTTTTATGTACAGCTCCGGACAGATCAATGGTCCACAGTCCATCCATGACTCACTTGGTTTGTGCCTCGTCGGATCTGGCAACAGTTGCAGGTGGAGGGAGGGGGGGATGTTAGTGGGAGAGAAGAAGAGAAATATGGGCGGGACTATATACGAGGGTAACGAATGATCAGGTAGAGAAGACGGTGTGTCAGGATGAATGAATGAAGCATACACTGTGAATGGTATCGAATCACCAATAGTTTAAAGCAGGGTTCTTCAAACTTTTTCAGTTGTGACCCAGTTTTTACTATGACATCATTCTTGCGACCCATACAGAAATATCTTTTACATATGACCAGAATTATCAATCTAAGAAAATACAAGGCCAGAAATTGAAATGAAATAATTATGATCAAAAGGCATTTTAACCAGAATTATTTACAGAATTATAAACACTGCGGCCACTGCCTCACCCCCCCCCCCCCCCCCCCTCTCTCTCTCTCTCTCTCTCTCTCTCTCTCTCTCTCTCTCAAGAAGGCTAATATTTGTGCAATGATTTTCTTTTATTGACAATTAAATATATGAATATTCGATTATAAAAATTTCTTACGTGGATTTATGTATGAACTTCACATTTATGTTATTGTCACGAACATTATTATTCTATTTTATTAATGTATTTATTTTTGTGAGCCAGCGACCCTGCAGTTTGGAGGAATTCGGGATCCGTAGTTTGAAGAACCCGGGTTTAAAGAAGTGCATGCTGCATTAACGTAGGTGGATATAGGAGAGAAGAAATATGATGATTTGAGGCGAGGGTAAAGGGGAAAATGGTAAGAACAATGGAGGTGATTAGTTAAAAAGTAATAACAAACAAATATAATTAGAATATCAGTTACATTATATCCTTTAAATTAACGCAGTGTCATTTGTTCACCATCATAGTGGGATAGACTACTGAATATATATTATCCTTTGGATATTATACAGCTATCCCTGTATGCCTTTTATCTCTCGTGCTTGCCCCGTAGTCGGGTATTGCCTGTAATGATGTGGGCAATACCTTAAGGGTTTTAGCACCTATTCAGCCCCAGCCACTAGCTTACATTTCTTCAACTCTCCTTCCGTTCTTCCTATTTCCTTCTTGCTTGCTGTCACACCTCTCTGTCACCTTTTCCTGGTGCTATTTGACCTCGTTGTTGCGCCACTTAATATCAATCTAATCCCTCGTGCTTGTAGTCCAGCCTATTTATCACCTTCTCATCAACGCCCAGCTATTTGTTTATTGTTTGTTTTTCTCGGTAAAAGACGGTTTAATTTTCTAACTTTTTTATTAATCATATTTTATATTGCCTGCGGAGACGTGGGAAGTACTTCAAGGGTTTTGGCGTCCCTTCGGCCCCAGCTAATCCTTTTCAGTTCTTCATGTACCCCTCCGTTCCTTTTCTTTCCTTTGCATTTACTATCCCACCTCTCTATCACCCCTTCCCACTGGTGAGGGCTGGTTATCCAAAAATGACGAATTTGGATCCTCTACCACACCCTTGCCTGGGCCCAGTGGGGCTGACTTTATTCTCTGTAAATATTAGTTATCCCCCACAGGGCAAGAATAAAGATTGTTGTAGGATCTGGTCACTTTCTAGTGGATTTGACGAGATCTGCCCACATGGATTAAATATCCATGTGAGGTGTACTGCAGCCGGAGGCCTTTTTTTTTTTTCCACTGCTGTGTGGACCGCCAGCACACGGGGGTGCATTTCCCTTTGCATGCAGCAATGTAAACTCCCTCCCCCTTATGATCCCTTCAGGGCTGGTCTTATGGACAGCGTTGCCAGATGTGCGATAATTATCGCAAAATACGATAATTTGGCCCTCGGTGCGATATGCGATAGCATGCATGAGATAATGCGATAATTTTAGAAAATGTGTGATATTTCGGCAAAAAATACGATAATCTTTAAGAAACTGCTTAGGGTGAGAAGGAATCTGCTGATATATACATGGAGGAACGACAAAATGACCATTAGATTCGTAACTGTTGTACCTACTAAAGTTTATTGGTATATATTATATAATGTACTCTACAGGTAGGCCTATACTATAGTATTATAAGAAATGGTATGTTACCGCCGTTCTGTTTGCAGTATATTAATTATTAAGTGCTCTCCGATCTGAAAAAATGGATTACAAAATTATAATTTCAGGTACTGTACACCGTAGGTATGTACATTACAATTAACGTTTTTTAATAACTTCTGTACATTATAACGTTAATTAATTTATCAACACAGATACGTATATCATTTCTGACAAAATTATCGATTTGTGAGAAAAAAAAATCTTGTTATGCGAGTGCGATAATGAGGGTTGAAATGCGATAATTTTAACATCCAAGTACGATAATATGGGTTTGGAAATCTGGCAACGCTGCTTATGGAAGGTAAGGCCCCACTTGTAGCTCTTGTGGTAACGTGGACTTGGGCCCCCAATCTCCCTGGTCCAGTAAGCTCTGGTCCCATTTCCTTGGGATGTGCTTCGGTAGCCCAGGCATATAGGGCCAGCCCCTACTTTATTTTCATTTGTTTTATACACTGCGACCAGAGGTCTGTGGGGCAGGAGGCCATTCTGCCCCGGGAGAACTTCATCAACAACAACAACTACGATGGTGAACAAATGACACTGCCTTAATTTAAAGGATATAATGTAACTGATATTCTAATTATATTTGTTTGTTATTACTTTTTAACTAATCACCTTCATTGTTCTTACCATTTTCCCCTTCACCCTCGCCTCAAATCATCATATTTCTTCTCTCCTATATCCACCTACGTTAATGCAGCATGCACTTCTTTAAACCCGGGTTCTTCAAACTACGGGTCCCGAATTCCTCCAAACTGCAGGGTCGCTGGCTCACAAAAATAAATACATTAATAAAATAGAATAATAATGTTCGTGACAATAAAATAAATGTGAAGTTCATACATAAATCCACCTAAAAAAAATTTATAATAGAATATTCATATATTTAATTATCAATAAAAGAAAATCATTGCACAAATATTAGCGGGTAATTTGATAAAAAAGACCATTATAAACTACAAATTATACCTTACGGAAGATTGTTCATTGACGTGTCTACACCAGTGTTAATTTGTGTTATACTTAATTCCCTCTACTCTGTTCCAAGTACTTGTATAAAGTTATACTATAATAAATGTTTCACAGGCTTATTTACAATGAATTTGGAGTAACGTGTTGGAACTTGGAAGAACAATAGATATAAAGTAATAAAATGCTGTGATGCTTATATTGACAGAGTTGAATTCAGTCAGTGTTGCCAGGTCTATTTGACGAAATATCCCTATCTTCAACATCAGATTTTCCCTTTTTACCTCAAACATTTCCTGTTTACTCTTGAAGATAGTCGTATATTTAGTCTTGTAGAAATTTCCCCATTTACACTGCAATAATCTTAATATAATTTCTCAATTGCTACCTCTTATCATGTATAGGGAAACTTTCCCATATTTGGCAACACTGGTTGAAGGTGCAGCAGACGACAAACGTGAATTTACTGCGATCATCAGAATTATCGTAAAGATTTATACAATCTTGCTGTTTTTCCTTGTTTGTGGATGCCTTCTATAGAAACAATGAACATGCTTTATACAATGAAAAATAATCATTTGGTATGCATATAATATAAATATTTTCATTAATATATAATTAGTAAGTTCGATTGGGGCGGTATACCCTTTACCAAAGATCCATCACCAAAGTTCCAATAATGCTTATGATTTTGGTTGTAGCCCGAACAAACTGGGTTCCGAAAAACGACTGTGGAATCAGACACGTTACCAATGAATTCGTTTGTTGGCTAACAAACAAATGATGACGACTGTGGAATCGGCTCAATGAGGATACAAATGTATAGGTTAATTACACATTCTTGCACATTTAGACAGGATGTATTTAATAAATTCATATTGTACAGTTGCCCAAGGAAAGACTGCAACCAAATTTGCTGGTGGTGTGTGGCAATATCTGGCAATTGCTCCAAAGTAAACACTCTTATTTTATCAATGGATCACTCAGAACCTATATCCTTTGTATGTGTAACACTCCAAATTATTCTTTTATTTTAGTTATTCTTTTAAAATGCCGTTTTCTTCGAGTGCTGAAGTTATAAGAGAAAATGAGAAGGTGTATATTTATGAGTAACTAAAGAGAATTAGATTTTGTTGTTATAGGAAATACGAGTGTCAGATTGGGAAGGAACTTTCGTTCTTCAAGTTAGAACATTTATTGTTATTCCACCGAATTATGATCTTCTTTATTCTTTCCTCCTCCCAAGAGAGTACCGGTATATGAAACTCACGCCGAGCAAATCAGTCTTAATATCATTTCCTTCAATTCCTATTGTAAGAGTTAACCGGTAGGGTCAGATGGGGTCACACCGACCCCTTAGTGGAAAAATATTCATAAAAAATCCAAATATTACTGGAGACGGAGGAAACTGTACTCAAACCAAACTTTAGAATATGATGCACCTATGGTAGGGTCATAGAGCTGCAACTCCAATAATAAGAGTATTTTTTGGCACTTTGAAAATTTTGTTGCTCAAGGCCGGTGTGCTCCAGTGGCTGGGTCACACCGACCCAGGGGTTGGGTCACACCGACCCAGGGGGTTGGGTGATACCGACCCAGATTTTTGAAGCTGAAAAAACACCACACATGTTTTGTTTTTCTGCCTGGAAACAACATTTATGATAACCCTGGCCCCCCTACTACATTATTAAGTGGTAAAATGAAAGATCATCTCAAAAATAATGTATGTTTATTCATTGGCGGCCTGTTTAATAGTGCATGTTGAAGGGGACAAGCGGAGGGAACACTTTGATAAGGTCCGCCTGTCGCTTGGTTGCCCCCTTCGACACCTTGACAACACCTAAACAATGCCCCGCCTCAACCTCTGACTCGTCGGGAATGTTGGGAAAGGTGAAGGTGTTCCGAAGGATGGCCGACTTCATCCGGAGGAAGGAGAGGTTGAGGCGGCTACCTTCCAAAGTGTCCAACACATGGGCCACATAGCAGACCGATGTGCCCACACCACGTCCCTCTTCCAGTGCCAGCCTGACCAGCACGAAGTCTCCTGCCTGAAAATATAATTGAAAACATGATTAGGAGCGTCTTTATAAAGAAAAATAAGATATGATAGGGTTGGCTATCCTCATAAGACTTAGGCTACTTGATTAATTTTGGCTATGAAAATAAAGTTTCTGTAGACCTAGGCTACCTTAAAAGTTCAAATTGTTACGTGATTTGTGGTGCTAAAGTTTATACATAGGTAGAATAATGCATAAAGTCTCTCACCTCCGGTTCCTTGTCCAGGAATGGGTAGGATGACTCCGTAAACTCAGAGTCATCGGAATACTCTGAGGAGTCATCCAGCAGGACCCGGACATCATCCTCCTCGGAGCTCTCTGGGACCGGGGCAGGCTTCTTCTTCCGAGGCACTCCACTCTTCTTGCCAGCCACTGCCTTCTTCTTCTCCTCCAGCTTCTGCTTTTTGGCTGCCTTCACCCGTAGGTCGACAATCGCCTCCTCATTCTCGGTGAGGATGCAGGCCCGCAACCTCTTCTTGCCCTTTCCATAGGGCCGTTGGTTGGCTGCCTTGGGGAAGGGCCTGACAGCTTCGGGTGTAATGGAGGGCGGGGTCGACCGAGTGCTGGAACCCGGGGTGGTAGTGCTGGAACCCGGGGTGGCAGTACTGGGGCCTGGGGTGGCAGTGCTGGGGCCTGGGGTGGCAGTGCTGGGGCCTGGGGTGGCAGTGCTGGAACCCGGGGTGGCAGTACTGGGGCCTGGGGTGGCAGTGCTGGGGCCTGGGGTGGCAGTGCTGGGGCCTGGGGTGGCAGTGTTGGGGCCTGGGGTGGCAGTGCTGGGGCCTGGGGTGGCAGTGCTGGGGCCTGGGGTGGCAGTGCTGGGGCCTGGGGTGGCAGTGCTGGGGCCTGGGGTGGCAGTGCTGGGGCCTGGTGCAGCTGTTCCTGGGTCTGGCCATGCTGTGCCAGTAGGGTCATCTGGGTCATCCTCGAGGGTGGGAGAGAGATCGGGCAGGTCAATTACTTGAGATGCAGGAGGCTGGTCCTCTCCATCTGATGAATTAGCTCCATCAGATGAAGGGGGGCCCACTTCCACCACAAAGTCCTCAGGAGGTGCTGGTCGCTCTGTCACCTGAGCCCCCACAAACGCTTCATCTGGGAAGATGAGGCGGTTGACGGGCCAGATGCCAGTCGCCCGGTACCCACTGAGGATATTGACGGGGTTCGCTGCCTTAGTCCAGGCATCACAAGCAAACTCCGGTAGCTGGTGCACAGTTATATGCTCATTAGGATGCATGAGCGCGTGGTCGTTCAGTAGCGCACGCAGGAAGGTCTTAAAAGGACCAAAGACACTTACATCCAATGGCTGGAGTTTGTCGGTTGTGTGAGGAGGCAAGGTAACAATTACGATACCATGCCTGATCGCAAACTCGACAACGTTGATGTTCATGTGACATTCAGCATTGTCCATGATCAGGAGAATCTTGTTCTCGTCAGAAGAACAAGATCTCTCATGGAGATGCTGAAGTGTCTGCACGAAACAGTCACCGTTCATCCAGCCACTGGGATGCAATATCCCTTTGGACCCAAAAGACGTGTTCCTCATGAAAGTGGGGTTCCAACGGGCTCGGGGAATTATAAATACTGGAGGCACGGCCTGCCCCGCAGCACTTATAATGCCCACGAACGTCATTGTTTCCCCCCTTTCACGAGTTACCTGCGTCGCTACCGGCTTACCTCGTGCACATACAACCTTACAAGGCTTCATAACTGTGGACAAGGAACTTTCATCCAGATTGAATATCCGGTCCGGAGTGAATTGGTACTTTTCCAAAGCCAATGTGTAAGCCTTGAAAAAGGTTTCCACATTGACTTTGTTAAAAGCCACAATCCTGGCAATCGACATGCCTTCCGGAGCCTTCAAGACAAGATCTGGATGGCGTTCCATAAAGCTGTAATACCAGTCCGTAGTAGCCATCCGGTTTCTTTCCCAGGCCTCGGGGATGCTCTTACTCTTGCAAGCATGGGCATAGTTATATACCATCCTGCGGACCTCAATTCTCGGCAACCCGTAGAACATTTGGGCCGCCTGGATGGTATATTTAACTATGAGCCCTTCTTGCTCAGGAGTAAAAACCATGTTTACCTTCCCAGGAACAGGCACATAGGTCACCCCGTTAGACTCCTTCTTGGAGCGGTTGAATGCATCCTGTAAGTATCAATATAAATTAGGACATAGAAAATAAAAGAAAACTTAATAGCTTAATTACTACTTTGCTTAAATAATAGAAAACTTAATACTTAATTACTACTTTGCTTAAATAAAAGAAAACTTAATAGCTTAATTACTACTTTGATTAAATAAAAGAAAACTTAATAGCTTAATTACTACTTTGATTAAATAAAAGAAAACTTAATAGCTTAATTTACTTTGATAAAATAAAAGAAAACTCAATAGCCTAATGCAATTGTCAATATAACTTATAAATAGAAGGTTATAGGATTGAATGGAGAAACTTACAACCAGAGTCGTCTTCTTGACGCCGAATTTTTCAGCGGCCTCCTTGTGGCTGCACTGGGTTTTGACCCGGTGATTGAAGGCCTTTTCTAGGTCGGTCCTGTCCATCTGTTTGTTGGACGTGCGTTGGCGTTGGCGAGGCATGGTAGTGGTGGTTGAATTGGTGGTGTTCTGAAAATAGTTTAAGACATTAGAGGTCATGCCTAGTTATGTTAGGTTTGCTTAGGATAGTATTTTTTCTCCACAAATCACCTTCAACTTGACCCCCCAAATAAACACTGTTTAACTTCACTTAAATGCACCAAATCAATATACAGGTTAAAAATCATGCTAATAAACATAATCAAGCATTTTTCATTATAATTGGGAAGGTAATAAAAAATATATATAATTTTCAAAATCGTCAAGGTGGGCAGGGTCACACCGACCCCCTGACCTTGAAAATGCCCAACTTGAAATGGAATTTTAACCACAAAATATTTTAAATAGAAACATTTTAATAACTTACATCACTTATATAATGATATATGAATGTGCTTATACTTTTACATTGCCGAAATAACTCACAAAATTCTCATAATTTACCTTCAACTTCACACAAAAAAAAAACACTGTTCCACCTCACTTAGATGCACCAAATCAATATACAGGGTTCTCAGCATGCTAATAAACATAATCAAGCACTTGTCATTATGATTGGGAAGGTAAAAAAAAAGATATATAATTTTCAATTATTTTCGGGTCGGTGTGAAGCCACCTTGGCAGGGTCGGTGTGCTGCGCCCCGCCATATTTTTTTCCCGCGTTCATGATTCCTGTCCCAGGCAACTGAGTGACTTCTTTTTCACTTGATATCATGCTAATATGATTACACTTCGTGATGCAACCTATCTCCCCAGAATCAGGACGTTATTGCCGACATAGGACACTATATAAGAATCGTGAAATATTACATCGGACATACGAAAAAAAGAAAATCTTACCTGGTGTAAATAGATCCGACTCTGGTGTGCTGCTGTTGTTGCCATGTTGTCCGTCTGCGGTGGCGCTGCGTTCGCACTGAATGACGGCGCGCAATTCAAATTGTTTTTTGAGTTGTTTATGAGGGTCGGTGTGACCCGGTGGTCGGTGTGACCCCAACTGACCCTACTCTCAATCTTTCATGTATGCAGCTGATCAACTCTGTAACCCTCTACCTTCATCCATCTTTCTTCCGTACTACGACTTATGGTCCTTCAAACGCAATGTTTCTATATAGGCATTTCGAATGAAAGTAGATACAATTTCTTACTCGTCTCACTCTCTTTACTTTATTGAGGAGGACATTAAAACAGGCTTCGTAACTTTTGTCCTCACCATATATAAATAAAAAATCATAATTAACATAATTATAATATTTATTATGAAATTATTTTTATATTATGCAGCAGTGTGGTTATGGTTAATTAAACGATGATGTTTGTTGGGATGAATTAAAGTAGAGGCACATTACAGACAATTGAAATGGAATTTGATAAGAAAATTAGGCATGGAATTAGAAATTATTTGGTCACAAAGGCTATTGTTGCAAGGGAGAGAATATCTCTTTTCTTATTATTTTATAATAATAATTGGGGGCAAGTAGCAATAATTCCCGTGGTGCCCCTGTTAATCTTCAGAGGTCAATTCTTACACAACCAACAAAGCCGTTTGTATACCAGAGTCACAAAAAGAAAGCAAATGACACTGCATTAAAGTGGATACGGTTTTGGTGCGACAACATATAACAAAGTAGAACTACACTATTTTTAAGTTTGTCAAAATAATAAAACACACATTTAAGCAGACAGGATGTGGAGATGGAGAACTATACCTTCCACTTATCTCCCTCCTACTATTGAATGCTTCAAATAGAACTCACAACTCATGGTACGGGAATATTATCTTGGCTAGAGTTGACAACACTGTGGTGGCTATCGTCCGTTTACTTACCCTCTCTGCTCTCTCTGACCCTGACTTTCACTGAGGGGGGTACAGCAACTTTGGTACATAAATCCTTGACCTAAGCTGTCCCGTGGACCACGCCTACCTCTACCTAAGCCACCGTAAGCCCCCTTGGGACAGCAGGTGTTGCCTCCACTCCCTGGCTCGGACCAAATATAAGTGGGGGGCAGCCCTGCTGGGTTACTCACTCCAGTTCGAGCACCGGAAGAACATGGTTCCTGCACAACGTCGTCCTGCCTGATGCCACACCACCTAACTGCCCTACATCTACCTGTGTTACTGTTCTGATCACATGGTTAACCTCCTACCTCCATCCAACTCTCCTGCAGTGACTACAGTTCCTCTATGGCACAGCAAGCGAGCATACTACCATATTCTGTGTAACCTTTGTGTACTACCAATAAACTGTATCGTATAACCTAGAGTCTGTTCACCCCAGGTAATGACGCAAGGTCTTCCTTGACGTTATAATTGGTGACCCCGTTACAGCTCTATTACACTGAAATGCTGTAGTATACCTTGCACATAAGTCTCGACATACGTCCAAGCACTAAACCACGTGTTGCTCCTAGACCACTCTAGAATCTATGCAACTCCACAACTCCACTCTCCAGCTCCACATCACGGCGGACCACCACCACTCCACTCTCCAGCTCCACGCCTGAACGCCACCCTCACTTTTTCCCTTTTCACTTGGAGAGCATATAAAATGGCCTAGATCTCATCAGTAAAAATAGACATGACAGAAGGAAGCCTGCCGCCACGATAACAGTCAGGAAAGATAACTCCAAAACCAACTCCACCATTAGACTTTGACCCATCAGTGTACACTGGGATTGACTCACTGGCGACCTTACTAGCATGGGAAACCCTCTGTAGTGCACTTGAACTCGTATTTGAAAAGTAAATTTCACAGCTATACGAAAAGTGTGTCGATATGTTTTTGTTTTTCATGGAATGAACTAAAGCCGTCATCCGGACGTCAATCGGATACGAAGTTCGCTTGGATGAAACCAAGCCAAAGCAAGCGGAACTGTTCTGGTCGGTCAAAAGGATTCATCGATCCACCAAGTTGGACTCTGCTGCCAGCCACTAAAACCAAGACCAACCACGTATACATCCAAGCTCGCCTCAGAGCAGTGATTCGGGGATTTTTGGGAAAGGATAGGAGTATAGCAGTAAATATGGCGGCCATTAAAGATATGACAAGTAAGTTAATAGTATAATAATACATGAATTGTAGGTGCAACAGGCTGTAAAATAGAGCGATAGCAACACAAATAAGGCTTTAAGTATAGCAATGACAGATTAGAGCAGGTGTAGAGTTCCTATTAGTCTACCATTTCTACTAAAATAATAATTGTTAAAACCTGGAGAATCACGATAATAATATAAATTATTATTATTATTTTGTTTTTATGTTCTCGTATCTAATTTAACTTATATGAGATTATATGGATTGCTTAGGGATTATGTGACCCCTTCTTGATAATTATGTAATATTATTAAGGTGAAGGGAAGTATTGTACTTTATTGGAAATCAGTTCTTGGTAAAATTATAGAATCATGCCAACTTTTTCTGTTTTTAATCAATCTTAAAATACAGGAATGGACTTTGACTTTCACCGGTTTTGACTTAAACACAGTATAACTATAGGATATAAGAGGTCCACCTGCATGTGTATTTCAAATGTGATTGCAGTAATTTAGTTCATAACGGTATTCTGTATCAATAACGACTTACCGTATTTACATGATCAAACTAATGTAATCTACAATCATTTGCAAAAAAACAGTTTAACAGTACTATCAAGTACTGTATGCCCAGATATTTATATGCAATGGTTTCTTGTAGATGTTGCCTAGACTGCAACAGACTTCTGGGATCTAACCTGGGCAATATACTGGGAAATAACCGTAATAAATTAACCAGGGCCTAACTGGAGCAAACTACCGGCACCTAACCAGAGCAACCAATGGCACCAAACCTTGTTAAACTACCATGACCTAACCGGGACATAGCCGGACGCTGCTACAGAACAGCAATAAATTCTATAAAATAATTAAGTTTGGTCTAACTAATTCAATAACTTTCTTATCGTTATACAGGGAGAGGTAATTTTTGTACTACATTGCAAATGTAGTTTATTAAGTATGTGTGTTTAATATGTCAAGTACCAGATACTGTATTCCCTTCTTTAACTGTTTCTTACCATGGTAGGTTACTACATTAAATTTTTTAGCCTACTTCCAGGACTATGTGTGTGTACTGTGAACGTGCATTCGATGACACAAATGATGCATGTAGTTGCATACAGTCCCATTTAGTTGAAGCACAAGCGGAGAGTCTTCCTTCAGTTTCGCCCATCTCCTCGACCTCCTTCGCTGACAGTATGTTAAAGCTAAAAATACTTTAATCCAGACTTACAGTCATTTGCAAAAATAGATATTCAATATTTAATTCAAGAAAACTTTTTCCTTTACTAACAATGTATGCACTGATAATTATATGCAATGGTTTAGAGCAGTTCAGTTTCCTTAATTAACAATGGCACTCCTCTTATTGTCTCATTGATACATAACTAGTACTTTACAAATGTTACTGGTACAATAACCAAGGAAGAGCATAAGGGAGAGAGGAAGCATATCCAAACCACCTCAATGTATTACACTTCACTCTCAACCACACCACACTCATTACCAATTGCTTTCTTACTAATACCACATCTCTCATACACACTCTCATTACTTTCTCCATCCCGACTTGTAAGTCCACATGCACCTCTCAAGTAACTCATTTCTACTGCACCTATTCTGGACTGATGAGCCCAACTCCATGTCCAGGGACTCGTGCGCCCTGGTGTTGTGATGGTTTGGCTCCCATAGCTGCCTTCCTTGACAGCCTTCGGGGGTGGTTGAAGACTGCAACGCACTCAACCACACAAGTCAACAACACAACATACACTCTGAGGGCACTTTGGGAAAGCCCGGTTCAGGTCATGGCCTTCCTCGAGAGCTCGGGGCTGCTCGGCCAGACAGCTTGCGGAACTTCAACAACAACTCCTGCCATAATGGTTACCTATAATGGCTGAAGACCTAAAACACAATAGAAGACTTCTCCAATCTTTGGACCATTCTCATTTTTTCACAACTATCATTCCTACATGTGCGCATTTTTCTTTGATTATGTGAGTGCTGAACCAAGTACTGTACCATATCTACAGGATGATTCATATACATATTATAATATTTATTAAATGTGTATTATACGCTGTATATATGCATTTAAGACATAATATACAGAACTTATTTACAGTGTTTAAGAAGCAATAGCAGATCATATGTTCAACTGTAATCTATTTTCATGAATGCAAGCTCGTACTCATTTTACCATGTTAGCAGAAACTTCTTTTGAATAACCCTATATAATGCATATATATTTTTGTAATTTGTGTGATATTGTACCTTAATTTTGTTTGGATAAGAAAATGTATACAGCATTATGTTTGATACTAAGAGTTTATTTTCACAAAATAAAAGCTGCAATCAACACTGTATTGCCTACCTATACTGACCTTGAGTTTACACACACATACAAAATACTTGGCATAATATACAACACATCCATGACATTCAAATAACATAATGGCCATCAAAAACAAATGCATGCAAAAATGTAAAGCCCTCAGATCACTTGCCAGCTCAATATTTGGACACAACAAAGAAACCACAATATGCAAACAATTACTATATTCCATTAATGATGGATTATGCAAGTCCTGCCTGGGCCGCACAGCTACCACACCTACAGACCACCAACCGTACTGAGACTCATCTCCAACACCCTTCACACCCATACAGAATAGAGCCCTAAAGATTAATCACAGGCTGCACACCATAAAACCAAAATCAAAGATCATCTTGACATGAGAGGCACACAAACACTTTATTAGTCCATGAGCTGAGCCTGGAACTTCAGAGAGTACCAAAAATGTGAATAAATATCATGTGCACTTTCAGCAAGGTGGATGTCTGAAATGTTGCGAAATGGTTGATGGACATTCCAGAAATATAGCTAATCAATAACCTTTTTGGCAACCTATCTCTAGCAAGTATAGTAATTTTTTCACCGAAAATCGAGAATAAAGTAATAAAAATCGCAAGTCTTCAACAAAAGATCATATCAAGACTCTTCTAGTTGGTATCATCTTATTTGTTTCTTAATTCTGCATCTTTTGGTGTATAATACATGCAACTTAGGACACAAATTTGCTTCATAATATGAGAAAAGTGAAAGAAAAGTTGACCAATTTGTAGTAATTTCTTACGACTTTGTTTACAAACTTTCTTTTGTTTCTGCCCAATCCGTATCTGGACGACGAGAACACAGTTTCTACGTATTTGGTCAGTTCTCGTCACTGAAACCAAGCGCTCCCAAGACGGTTTCGGTACCCCAATCCTCTGCTTGGACGACCAGATGACGGCTTAAGCCCTGGCACTGCTCTGAAACCATTACATAAATTATTTCAAGAGGATGAAAGGGGTTCACTGCTTATTTTGGCGAGGACGTTAATGCAAATTATTAAAGGTGTTATAATACCGTCTACTGTTGCTACAAATGTCATATGTATGGGCAAGTACTTGTTCAACTACAATTCTGCTAAGGGAGGATATAATTTTTATCTGATCTGACCTCCCTCTTCGACAGGCAAACCTCCTTTGTATTTCTCCTTCGTTCTCTCGTTCACACCTCTTGCATCTCTTATCCATTAGATGATTTTTCCCCAAATAAAAAACAATTTGTAGTTTAACTCTCCCCTTTCCATGGAACTGATTTCCCTCTACTACTCTCATACTCAGCCTCATTCCAAAAATCCCTTTGAGTTTGAGGCTAGTTCCCTCTGTAATAAAATTGAGCCATACGGAGACTGTTCAAATACAGTGTTTAATTCTAATAAGGATTTATCAGAGTTGTGATTTAACTTTTATTCTCACAGTTTGAACATCTGAAATACACTGCGTAAGTGCTGCTACAAAACCAAAATTAACAAACTCGGATGTCACTCCATATGTACCAATCTTTTCGAGGCAACATGAGTGACCCATAACTTACGATTTCAAAACTATTTACCCCTTGAGTTCCGATACAATTTTGTGCTACTCTACTATAGTATTCATGAAACCTATCTAACTCCCCAAATGTTTGTATCACAAATTATTTGGCATTCTTATATTCACATGCTTCATCATACCCTAGATTAACCATTAAGCCTTATCTCTTCAATTCCCACAGCTGCTCTGCCTTGCTGGTCTCACTCCCGCACTAGCATGTAAACAACTATGTAAACAACACATTTGACGGTTAATAGCTTGCAAACCATCTCAGACTGACATCAACTCAAAACTCTCTTTTACTCTCTATTTACATATCTAAGTACATTTTGCACACTCTAATTTCGTTATATAACATGTCAGAATCACATTTGTCAACACAACAATAATAAATATAATGTTACTGTAGTTTTTACGTACATTGAAGACGTTTTTGTTGCATAGGGAAATAATTGCATTTCTTCCATGCTTGATAGACAATATACAACAGCAGATGACAAGGCTAACCCTGGTTGCTGGTGGATGGCAAGATGACAAGGAAATTCTGAAACAGCGAGCCAAGCATGAATTCAACAAGTTTCATCGGTATAAACAGGGCCTCGAGGTGCGGCAATTAGATATGCACATCAAACATCACAATATGGCAGATCAAGTTCAGTTGCTAACTTTAGGGAAGGATACAAACAAGCCAACTAAAATTATCCTTCTGGTAGGAGCGACTGGAACGGGGAAAACGACACTCATAAATGCCATGGTTAACTTCATTTACGGAGTGGAGTTTTCGGATGACTTCAGACTTATATTGATTGATGACAAGAATGCCCCCAATCGCTCTCAGGCTGAGAGTCAGACTGATCTGATAACTGCTTATGTCTTCTACAACTTACCAGGTATGCCTTTTGACTACAATTATGTTTTGATTGATACCCCTGGGTTTGGTGACACAAGAGGAATCCAACGGGACCAAGAGATGATGAACCAACTGAAGAATTTCCTTATGCAGGGATACGGCATTGACCAGGTGGACTGTGTAGGGTTCGTCACTGCAGCTTCGGCTTCAAGACTGACTCAGACACAACGTTATGTATATGACGGCCTCTCCTCCATGTTTGGCAAGGATATCAAAGACAATATCTACATCATGGCTACTTTTGCTGATGCAAAGACTCCTCCAGTGCTTGCAGCTCTAAAGGAGGCCTTGGTTCATTAGGCTGGATACTACAAATTCAACAATATCGCCCTCTATGCTTCAAATACCAGTATTAGAAATTATTCAGATTCCGATGATGAAGACTCCACTCATATTTGTAAGTTGTTCTGGGAGATGGGATGTCGCAGCTTGACCAACTTTTTCAAACTATTAGGTAAAACCTCTCCTGCCAGTCTAACTCTAACCAAGGAAGTGCTAACTGTCATCGGATTACAAAATCAAATTACAATTGGCCTCGGCAAATTAACAACACTAAACCAGGAGAGAATGTTAAATTGTCTAGATGATGAAATACAGGGAAGTGCTAACTATACCGAAGAAGTACAAGTTCCTGCCATAGAAAAGATAAATCTAGTGGCAAAAATGTACGTGACAAATTGTATTAAGTGCAATATGACGTGTCACTATCCTTGCTTCATTCCTGATGACAATAACAAAAATCAATGTTGGGCAATGACAAATGAGTACTGCCGAATATGCCAAGTATTACTGGAACGTCCACAAGAACATGGTACGAACACAGCTGGAAGAAGGAACTGCGAACTGTTCAGGAGCTGCTGAACCGCTATCAGAGGGCTATGAGTTGCAAGCTAAACAAGAGGGCCGTCATTTTCGCCATCGAGAATGACATCAATCAGTTCAGTCAAAGTCTCATTACCATGATCAAAGAAGCTCAACGCTGTGTTACAAGACTTGATGCAATAGCTCTCAAACCGAGTCCTTTGTCCACTAAGGAATACATCGACCACATGATTGAGTCTGAAAAGATGCAGAAGAGACACAACTTTGAGTACAGAGTGAACATGTTGGAGAAACTGAAACAGGATGTGGCGGTGGTGCAAGGGGTGCGAGGCAATGTTGCCACTAACTCGGGTGAAGCCTTGCTTAAACATTTCCACGATATCATGATTGATTGAATCACAAATTGAGAATTCTGAATTTCATTCAATATACGAATTTAAATTAACCCCTGCAGAACGGGAGGGGGGGTCCTTGCCTCCACAATTCTACCCTGCCGCTAGCGTCAAAATTCCTCAATTTGCCCTATATTCACAACGCTCACACTCTTAACCTATATAGTGTACTGACTTCAAAATTATTCCATCCTTACCTTCAACTCTTCCTCTTTCCAATGGTACCATCGGGAGGGCTGTACGATGAATAGTTGTGGAGATAGGGCGAGTTTAAGTGGACCATGTTTGGGCGCGAGACAGTGGTGTGTCTGTGTGTACGCGTGAGTGCGGTGTGACTGTGGCATGGGTTTTCAGTTTCCCGCCTAAGTCCCTTGTCAACTCACTCGTATTACTACTATTATGTATCGTATGTTATGATTTCAACACTAAAAATAGTATGAACACTTGTAGGAATATATCATCGTGTAACTGTCACTTAGAAAATGATAAACAAACAAACTTGTACCGTAGGAAACACGTATATTTACTATCAATTGTGCCTGTATGGGTGTGTTTCGTGGTGTTATTTTCTTATTACTACCCCATTATATATCGTGTGTCATGATCTATACACTAAATAATAATTTGTAACCTTATAGGAATATCATGGTGTCACTCACGTACATATATTCACTACGGTATTATCTTACGATCGTTAGAGCACAAATTCGGACAAGGGTAATTACTTAAAAATCGCCCAGCCATCGTGGGGTCCCAGAATCGACTGAGTGGGTAGCGGATCGATATTATGAGTGTATTTTCTCGCCCAACGACAAGAAAAACTAGCCTTACAGGGCGCCAAATAGCACTAAATCGCTGTGACGGTAGGTGCTGTTGCCCGGTTCCTTACGTACGACGCTCTATCACGTCAACCGGTCTTTAGGGGTTAAATAACTGTAATCTGTAATTAATATGATTCACTAACTAACACATTGCAATATAGCATTAGATTATGCTTAGCAAATGAATTATTTATTTAAAGATTCGGCAAATAAAAATACGTACAACATAATGTAGAAGAAATGAATGATGATAGTTGAGAAAATGTTTCCAAGGCCAACTAGATCACAATGTTATTATATAATATGTGAATATGAAAAAAGAGTGAATTGAATTATATGAATTTAAGAAATCAGGCTGTAAATTTGGAAAGCCTATGCTATTTTAACACACACGGTAGGTTCCATGACACATAGGTGGAAATGGGTGAAGTAAGAAAATCCTGGGTACACTCCTGGAGTCTTTATTTACATTTCGCTTATATATATACAAATAACAATCTGTCTGTCTATTTAGCCGATATGCACGACTTCATCCTTTTACCTAGAGTGAAATTTTTTACATGATTTTGATCCTTGAAACCTGGGAAGTGTCCTCGGCCAAAACATTTTTTTTTTAAAGATCAATGGGGGGGGGAGGGCGGTTTCGAACCCACACAATATGGCTGGGCTGTGTGTGTGTGAAATTTAGAGCAAGAAAGAATGTGTGTACCGGTCTCCCTTACTATACAATGCATCACTATACAAAATTTCGCGTATATGATTTAACTACTTTGATACCCTTGGCTCTTTATACGATCATTTTCACTTGCATTTACGATCTCCCGACTCCAGCTGTGCAACGTTACTGTCATTTGTTTGAGAGAGCGATGACAGCACCACTCAAGCGTAGTGATGATTGGAAGAACTGCATCGTCTGCGTGTTTTGAACTGTTTCCCTGTGTCTCCTTCCACTGTGGCAACAATGTCTACCTCCCCACCCGTGCCATCCACCCTCAGGCGTCACACTGTCTAGCCTACCATTCTGCCTTAGTGCCTTCCCACTCTCCACTACACTCTCGCTATCTCCCGACTCTCCACTGTCCATGCTGTTAGATGATGACGAGTGAATGTTTTTTGTGTGCCTGGGTCTAATTTTACAACTTACAACACTGATATACTTAACTGCAAGATAAGTGAAGTGATTAACTGTTCTTAACATTGTTTATTTTACCATTAAGTTATATATTATGGTAGTAAATAGTGATGTTATAGTCATAATATATGAGTCTTGGAACATAACCCTATATATATATATATATACGGTGTTGGCAAAAAAAGACGCTACCTCCCACCGACATGGACGTTACCTAGCACAAAAAAAGTCAGTGCACCGATTCCACCCATATATATATATATATATATATATATATATATATATATATATATATATATATATATATATATATATATAGACATCATTCGATGGCAACACCGCCCCTTAAAGATGCCAACGACCACTCGCCCTTTGCTATCTTTATTTTTTGTGACCTTGACCTTTTTTCCGATTTTGCCCAAAAGTTAATAATTTTGTTTTATAATGAATATCTACCAACAGAAAAAAAATGAACATCATACGGCTAAACCTGTGGACGCTAGACCTAAAACAGACACTTGACCTTTGCTATCATTATATTTTTGTGACCTTGACCTTCGACCGGTTTTGCCCAAAAGTTAATTATTTTGTTTTATAATGAATATCTACCAATAGAAAAAAAAATGAACATCATACGGCTAAAAATTTGGACGCTAGGCTATTAACAGACACACGAACAGATAAATAAATAAATAAATATCCAGCACCGAAAACAATATACCTCCCACTTCAGGGCGGTATAATAAACGGTTTATTTAGGGGATGGCAACCCGAAAGCTGAAAATACACATCTTACAATATAATTAATTATGAAAAAGGTATTTATACACATACATACATGATGAATGATAAAAACAAAATTGGCATTTACCTGCATACATAGGTATGTACTATACGTACAATACAACAAAATTAATATACCCTCCAATGTTGGAGGTAAGGGCAAGAGAAAGGTTAATGGTGGTGTTAAGTGGGAGGATTTAGGATTAGGGTGAGGTGCTAAGTGGAAGGATTTAGGATTAGGGTGTTGGTGAGACTGTCCTGGTCAATCTTTGTATAGGTGTGTGTGTGTGTGCAAAAGGGGATGAAGATTGCATGTTGTATATTATTTTTACTATTGATGGTATTGGGCTCTTTTTTAATCTATCTGTTCTGGCTTTAATTGGAATGAGTCTGTTCTAGTGTCGAGTTTCACGTGTTGGTCTGGGGGCATCTGGTGGGAGCAGGTTTATGTGTCATGGATGCAAACTGCTTGAGTATTTGCTGATGGTGTGTAGAGAGGGCTGGCAGGTTAAGTGTGGTGAGAACATCCTCAAAGCCAGCGCAAGATCCTCCAAGAATAATCCTGCAGGCTCTCCTCTGTACTTTCTCCAGCTGTCGTTGTTGGGTTAGGTTAACCCTTAGAGACCGGCTGACGTTATATACTGTCATACGGTAATGACCGGCTGACGCAATAGACCGTCATAGCTATTTAGCGCCATTTACGGCTATGTAGGGCTGGTTTTTCTTTTCAGCGGGCTAGTAAACACACTCACAATATCGATCCGCTATCCACTCAGTTGATTCTGGGATGTCACGATGGCTGGGCTATTTTTAAGTATTTACCCTTGTCCAAATTTGTGCTCTAATGATCGTAAGACAATACTATATTGAATATATGTACGTGACAGCGACACCATTATATTCCTACAAGGTTATAAATTATTATTTAGTGATAGATCATGACACACGATACATAATGGTAGTAATAAGAAAATAACACCACAAACACGCCCAGGCAGGGGAGAGTGATGGTAAATATACGTGTTTCCTACGGTACAAATCAGTTTGTTTATCATTTTCTATGTGACAGTTACACGATGATATATTCCTACAAGTATTCATACAATTTTTAGTGTTGTAATCATGACATACGATACATAATAGTAGTAATACGAGTGAGTGGACAAGGTAGTTTCACGGCCAACTGGACACTATAGCCGCAGTCGAGTCTATACCGTGCGTACACTCAAACACACTGCTGATTCGCGCGCAAACATGGTCCACTTCAACTCGCCATTTCTCCTTAACTACACATCATACAGCCCTCCAGATGGTACCATTCGATAGAGGAAGAGTTGAAGGTATTTAAGAATCAATATTGAAGTCAGTACACTATATAGGTTAAGAGTGAGAGCGTTGTGAATATAGATGAAATCGAGGAATTTTGACGCTAGCGGCAGGGTAGAAATGGTGAGGCATGTACAGTCGGTATGTAGCTGACCTGATGGTAATGGCTGCATGTTTTTTTTTCCAGTTCAGCTTGTCCACAATGATTCCTAATAGTTTGGTGGATTCAACAAGCTGAAGGTGGTGAGGCCCAACTGTAACTGTGAGTGGGGTTATGTTGCTCACGGAGGTGTTAATGTGCATAACCAACGTCTTGTCTTGGTTGATAGTCACGTTGTTGAGTGTGGTCAAGGTCTGAAGTCGGTCAAGGGTGTCTTGTAGGGGGTATAGTCAAGGGAGGTGTTGTCTACAGTGATGCCTACTGTCGAGTCATCCACGTACTTCCAGTGGAATGGAGTGTGTGTGTTTATATGTGTATGTAGGTGTATGTGTGTGTATATATGTTATTTGGCCTTAGCCGACAGATCCCAGGTTCGAATCCTCGCTTTATCAAATTCTCAACATAGACTCTATGGTCTCAAGCATCAAAGATGCAGACAGGCCTGGCTTACATGCCCAGTTTAGCAATGAATTCAAACCATAAAATGTTGAACACCTAAATTTAATACTAAACATAATAACACATAACGTAATATAACATTACCTAGCCTAACCAATCATAGCATAACATAATGTAACAGCATGATCTAGCTTAACCAAACATAGCATAACATAACGTAACATACCATGACCTAGCCTAACCAAACATAGCATAATATAACGTAACATAACGTGGCCTAGCCTAACCAAACATTGCATAGCATAACGTAACATACCATGACCTAGCCTAACCAAACATAGCATAATATAACATAACATAACATAGCATAACATGACCTAACCTAACCAAACATAGCATAATATTACGTAACATAACGTGGCCTAGCCTAACCAAACATTGCATAGCATAACGTAACATAACATGACGTAGCCTAACAAAAAATAGGGAAGCGGATGGAGAAGGCTGGCCATTCTTTGATAATTTGTCTTGTGATTGATGCAGCCAGCCAGCACCTCCAGTAAGCGCGTCCCTCTTGTGAAGTCCTTGTTACAGTAATTACATTTAAAAAAAGGCGAATTCACTCCCGCCATGGCTATGCTCTCAGTTTGTTTACGTATGTAGCTGTTGAAGCCCGAAGAGCTTGGCGGGTGGGGGGGAATGATGGACCAATGAGGGACACGCTTACTGGAGGTGACCAATCACAAGACAAATCATCAAAGAATGGCCAGCTGTCCCCATCCGCTTCCAAAAATAGCATAACAATGTAATGTAACATAACAAAACCTATCACAGCATAACATCCAATAAAATATTTCGTTACGTAGCATAGCATAACACAAATTTGACATAACATTATGGTACATTTCTGTGTTTATATTTGGTTATTCCATTCTTTCATATAGTCACCAGTTTATTTGTCAACATATATTTTTTCTTTTTCCTTTTGACAAGATTTACTTAATTTCTTAATTTTACTTTTATATAAATGATATATATGTTATTCGAACCAGTATTTTCTTTTTCTATAATTTCTTTTGACTTTTTTTAAATGATATATTTGTCATAAAAAAAGGTTTAAAATGACCAATGGGGGGGGGGGGTTCGATCCCAGTACCCCTGCAATTTGGGCCTTGCTATTTAATGGTAGCTGTTACAATGCCACCTTCATGGATAACTTTTGTGGTTGTACAGCTGGCATGGTTTCTCTGGGGGACCAACAACCACACCAGATAATGGACTCCTCCCACCCTCCTAATAAATTCCCTTAAAAAAAATTAGAGGAACTTTATTGACAAAACCACATGTAGGATCTTCACCCGGACAACGTCAGGTATCGCTGCTAGTATGTATATATATATATATATATATATATATATATATATATATATATATATATATATATATATATATATATATATATATATATATATATATATATATATATATATATATATAATCTTGTCTTGCATTTCCCTCGCAAAGCTGTTCTTCCATCTAAGCTTCGGTCTTCCTCTACCTCCTCTTTCCTCCAATACTATATTCATGATTCTTTTTCACACTTGGTTCCCTTCTCTACATATACAATGTCCATACCACTGTAGTCTTCTTTGCTGTACAATCTTCGATATTCCATCTTATGTTTTGCTTAAGCATCATGCCTCTATCTTCCATGGCTTGACACCTTTCCAAATTTTGTTCCTCTGCATCCTTGCTCAAGTCAACCAATATAATGTTCCTGCATACATACTGTATCTTACAGAACAATTACATACATCTCAGGAACTTCTTTCACCTTCATACATCTCCAAATTTCCTGCCTGGAAACCCGATCATACACTTTCTCCAGATCAGTGAACACCAAGAGTAGCTCTTTCTGCTATCTTCTGTACTTTCTACTGTCCCTCTTTCTGGCATAAACCCAAACTGTTCTTCTCTTACACAAGTTTCTCTTCGTATTCTCACTTCTATCTAATATAGAACTCACACATAGATTTCCTTCATGTGAGACAGAGGTTTTATGTCTCTGTAATTACTACTGTCCTGGATGTCTCTTTTCTCTTTATAAATCAGTACCAGTACATTGTAGCCAGCAAATCTCATAATATATTCACTCCTTCTCTCCCTACACATTTCCACTCTTTGACTGGTAATACCACCAGGACCAACTGGTTTTCCAGTTCATTTTTAGTAACGCTATTTGTACTTCCTCTCTGTTAATAACTTGTACTTCTCTTACATGCTGATTTTCATCTTTTATCGTTTTGCGCATGTGACAAAATAAAGAAGGAGAAACTCGACTTTAACAATATGTACACTACTGAAAGAATTGTGGCCCACCTTGGAGATCCATGCAATTATAAGCTTTCTAGTGCAACATTGAATTATTATAATGTATATAATAATCAAGTAAGCAATTATTCAGCAATTGACTTACCTTACCCGGTTTTTATTAATTAACCTTAATTGTGTTGGCTCAAAGAAGGTTTCAGAGGTTAAATTATCCCCTTCATTGCAAGTTCCTTTTTTGTCAACATATTTATTTTTAATGTGAGGTCTTCCGATATGAATGCATTTATAAATTATAGAATGAAAGGATATGGTGTATGAAACAACCAATCACAATCGCTTAACTATATTTATTGAAATTTCCAGTACACCAACTTGAAATCAATTAAATATAGTCACACACGTTCACACTCATCCACACGCAAAACAAGCTAACTAAATACTAAAGTTACCCTCTTAATATGACTCCCGTTTTCTATCGGTCGGAGTCGTGTTGTTATTGTCCTCGTTGTTTTCTTCCCGAGTACAATATTTTCTTGCTTTATTTTCCATCGAGTGTTCAGTCGATTTTCTGTTCTCCATTTTCTATGTTTCTATTTTTTCTATGTTCTTCAATATTTTTCTATTCTTCATTTTTCTATGTCTCCATTTTTTCTGTCTCCATCTCAGTTAATTTTCAATGTTACATCATAATTTATCACTCGTCATATCCACGTGAATAAGTGGACGAGAGCGAATATTACGTGTGTAACCAAGGCGTTACATTCCCCAAACACTCGTATTTCTATGGTGCTATTTCAGGACCCCTACTCAATTACTTTAATCAATAATAAATAAAAAATCTAATAATACGAGTTCCAGTATCTATGTGATTAAGTTTCCTAGATTCACACAGACACCTGTTCTTCACATCTGTAATTTTCAATGTCACACACATGGCACTCGTTTTTCTATATATATTACACCAAGTAGGATGCAGAACGCTACATTGGCATAAAACCTTACCTCGTATCATTTGCTTTTCTGTTGCAAGTAACAACAACAAGAGTGACTCCGTGAAGCACTAGAGAAAAGACTGGTGAATCGCACCGAGAAAATTCTGGCATTCACTGTCCCCCTGTGTGTCACGTGAAAAGACGAGAGGTCGAGAGAGCCACGTATGTGTTACAAGATGGAAGCGAACTCGGAGTTCAAATTCATTCACGTATGAGAGTTTTTCTATACTCATACATGAATTGTCCTCCCACTCGCAATTTTCAATGTTCAAACACACACCCAGCACTCGATCACGAATCATTAGTATGCCGTAACTGAATGAATTCGACCATTGTAGGCTGCTACTCAACGAGAGACTGGAGCTCCACGAGGCTACGTGTATGCTGAAGACGAGTAGGAGATGAACTGAATGTTTAAATCACGAGATTTAAACCAGCCAGGCTATAGCTCCTCCCCCAAGCTACCAACTGTGGATCGATCGATACACAGGCGCCGCACACAATAGTTTGAATCCTACTGTCTGTCTGACTAGAACCTCATATTATACACATTCACACACCCAGCCATACATGCAATTGTAATGACGCCACGTAAATTAATCATGGTAATTATCCTCTTCACGAATCATATGGAGAGTTTAAAGGAATAACTGTGTGTACGCAAAAATCAATAATTACAGAGCCAACGAGTGGGGAAACGAAGGATTTAACGGCAGAGAGGGGGAGAAAACACAGGCTCAAACAGGAACACTGTCTCCCGTTCGCCACACACACTCCTGCCTTTCGTTTTCTCAACCACTAGGCTATGGCTACTAAAGCATTATTCCTATACTTCATCGATTAACATGTCACGATCAAATTTGACTCGTGACAGCGCATTCAATAATTCCTGTATTAGTGATGTGGGCAATGCTTTATGGGTTTTGGCGCCCCTTCGGCCCCAACCTCTTTATCACCTTTCTATGGCGCTATATTACCTCGCTTATCTGTCAACACTCTCCCCCCTCATCCTTAATATACTTGATGTGTGTTAGTTAGATCTTTGTTAGGGGTATGTGGGAATAGGGGGACAGGCTTGGTGGGGGTTGTGTGTGTTTAGTGGTACAGCCACAATCAAATAACCACCGACACTTTCCTTCCATCGTGCAAATAAATCAGTATTTTCTGATTCGCGTCATTTTTAGTCCAGAAAAGACCATACAACATTTATTTATGTTTAAAGATGTAATTCCTAAACATTTGTCCTCTTCTGTTATATATCAGTATACGTGTGCTAGCTGTAAGGCTACATATATATTATAGGTAAGACAACTTATGAAAACTAGGATTCACGAGCATATGGGTAGGTCAGTCAGAACAGGTAAATTCATTTCAACACTGCTTCATTCGGCAATTCGTGACCATGCCCATGAAGCCGACCAGTTTTGATGTTCTAGTCAGTGGTAGAGACGACATTCTGTGCTTTTAGTGAGTTTTTAGTATTGTGGGTAGTTTTAGTTTTTTTGTATTAAATTTTATTATATTAGTATTGTTTGTTTTTTTAAGTTCTTTTATTTCATTTTATTATTGATATTGATATTATTTTACTTTCATTTAGATAGGTATACATATTTTGTAAGTTTAATTTTTATTCATTTAGTTTAATGTCTGTTAATTTATGTTCTTTGCTAAAAACAATTCTCACTTAAAGTAATTACTTTTATATATACATATTGTGCCTATTTACTTATATTGTGCATTATTTGTGTTTTTTAGTGCCTGATGATGGAATATGTAATTCCGAAACGTTGCTACAACTATTAAAGATGTTTGTCCCAACCTTGGTCTTTATCTTCATTATACGTCTACGCTTTCCAAGTTCGAAGTCTGTCTCGGATATATATATATATATATATATATATATATATATATATATATATATATATATATATATATATATATATATATATATATATATATATATATATATATATATATATATATATATATATATATGTGAATGATTCATATTGACATGTATGTTGTGTGGGTGGAAGGTAAACACAGGATAGAGCTTCGAGTTATTTATTTCTCTTACGTTTCGGACTACACAGAGTCCATCTTCAGAGAGAAATGACATAGGGAAGAGGGTACCAGAACTATATATACCGGTGGTGGCCTACACTGTACCTGCCACTACTTAATCTCACCTGACCTCACCTCACCCCGTCCTTTCTTTTACACTCCAGGGCTATATTGGCTGAGTATCTACACCATTTCATAAATGTGTAGTCCGAAACGTAAGAGAAATAAATAACTCGAAGCTCTATCCTGTGTTTACCTTCCACCCACACCAATATATATACACCAATATATATATATATATATATATATATATATATATATATATATATATATATATATATATATATATATATATATATATATATATATATATTGGTGTAGCCAGGGAGTATATTCACTTTTAAACAAACGAGGTTGAAGGAAATGGCTTGTTCTGCATATAAGAGTACTAGCTGGCTCCGCCGCCCTTCGGGCGGCTAAGAGCCGCTAGCTCCTGTGGAGGGCTGGCGGCCTGCGGCCGCCCTTCCACCGCCCTTCGGGCGGTGGAATTTTCATACACGATCACAGAGTTCTAAATAAACAAAGAATATAATAATACAACACTGATATGTATCAAATACAAACTCCACTACCACCACTACTACATCAACCACTACCACCTCCACTACTACCACCTCCACTACAACTACTACATCAACCACTACCACTACTACTACCACTACTACCATCACCACTACTACCACCACCACCACCACCACCACCACCACTACATCAACCACTACCACCTCCACTACTACCACCACCACCTATTCCCGCACCCCCTAAACCCCCCACCCCAAGCCTTACCTTACCTAGTGTGTATGTGTGTGTAAGGTAGGGGTATGTGTATGTGTGAGTGTGTGTGTACGGTGTGTGTGTGTGTGTATGTACCCTAGTGTGTGTTGTTTACGATAGGGGGGATGGGGGGGTGCGCGAGTAGGGGGACAGACTTGGGGAGTTTAGAGGGGTGCGGGAATATGGGGCATGCTTGGGGTCTGTGGCGGTAGGGGACAGGCTTTTTACCCCTCCCAGCCTGTCCCCTATTCCAGCACCCCCCAAACCCCCCCACCCCAAGCCTGTCCCCTATAGTCTATCTCTCACATACAGTCTATCTCTCTCTCTATCTCTCCAATGTAACACAGGAATAGGACAGATTCACCACTACATCAACCACTACCACCTCCACTACTACCACCACCACCTATTCCCGCACCCCCCAACCCCCCCACCCCAAGCCTTACCTTACCTAGTGTATGTGTGTGTTTGTGTGTGTGTGTACGGTAGGGATGTGTGTGTTTGTATGTCTGTGTATGTGTGTGTATGAGGCATGCTTGGGGTGTGTGACGGTAGGGGACAGGCTTTTTACCCCCCCCCCTCAGCCTGTCCCCTATTCCAGCACCCCGCAAACCCCCCCACCCCAAGCCTGTCCCTTATTCCCGCATATATAGTCTCTCTCTCTCACATGCAGTCTCTCTCTCTCACACAATCTATCTATCTCTCACACACAGTCTCTCTCTCTATCTCAGTCTAGCTATCTAGCTATCTCTACCTCTCACACACACTATATCTATTTTTCACTCTTTCTCCCCCCCCCACACACACACACTATCTCTATCTCACACACAAATATAACCAAACCCAGTATTACCTCTCTCTCACACACACACCCTCTCTCTCTCTCTCTCTCTCTGAAATTAAAAATAGAGAGAGAGAGAGAGAGAGCATGTGAGAGCATGTGTGTGAGAGAGAGAGAGAGAGAGAGAGAGAGAGAGAGAGAGAGAGAGAGAGTTTGTGCGTGTCACTAATCCAGGGGTTCGAATCCTCCTCAAAACATTAACATTTTTTGAAAAACATGAAAAACATTTTTTTTATAGGTCCAAAACACTCCCCAAGTATTAGCGATCACACCCATGTAAAACTTTTCACTCTAGGACGAAGGATCTTGGCGTGCATAGAGGACACACACACACACACACAGAGACACACACAGAATTTCGGCTTTATGTATATAGATTAATTATGTTTTCAGTTGCTTTTTAATATTTCTGTAGGTCTTCACTTAGATGGTGGATAAGTGAGGCAAATGTATGGGTGAGGGATATTTATCTATTTTCCGTATGTGAGGTGGGCTGGGCCACCATATCAGCGGCAAAGTGAATGGTGGATGGGGGGTGACAAGCATCTAACATAGCGCCAGAACCAGACGTCACCCCTCATCCACTAATCACAAAGCCGCTGATATGGTGGCCCCGCGAACCTCCCATACGGAAAATAGATAATTACCCAACACCCACACAGTATCACCACTTCCACCTGAAGATGTCCAATGTACTGGACGAAACGACGACCTCCCCCTGCAACTCATCACTTTCCTCACGTATTCACCATGAAAGTGAAGACCTAAGACGTCATCTGGTCGTCAACCGGATACGAAGTTCGCTTGGGTGAAACCAAGCCAAAGCAAGCGGAACTGTTCTGGTCAGTCAAAAGGATTCGTCGATCCACCTTGCTGGACCCTGCTGCCAGCCACTGAAACCAAGACCAACAACGTATCCATCCAAGCTCGCCAGAAAGCAACGATTGGGGCAGCTTGGAAAGGATAGGAGAAGTATAGCAGTAAATATGGCGGCCATTACAGATATGACAAGTAAGTTAATAGTATAATAATACATGAATTGTAGGTGCAACAGGCTGTAAAATAGAGCGATAGCAACACAAATAAGGCTTTAAGTATAGCAATGGCAGATTAGAGCAGGTGTAAAGTTCCTATTAGTCTACCATTTCTACTAAAATAGTAGTTGTTAAAACCAGGAGAACCACGATAATGATATAAATTATTCATTATTATTTGTTTTTATGTTCTCGTATCTAATTTAACTTATATGAGATTATATGGATTGCTTAGGGGTTATGTGACACATTCTTGATAATTATGTAATATTATTAAGGTGAAGGGAAGTATTGTACTTCATTGGAAATCAGTTCTTGGTAAAACTATGGAATCATGCCAACTTTTTCTGTTTTTAATCAATCTTAAAATATAATCATGGAAAGGCTGGGAAACTAATTAAGGGATTTTGGTTGAGGAAAGGATATACAAATAATGGAAAAATATACCAAACCTATACAGGAATGGATTTTGACTTTCACCGGTTCTGATTTAAACACAGTATCACTGTAGGATACAGTGTCGGCAAAAAAAGACGCTACCTCCCACCGACATGGGCGCTACCTACGACATCGTGACATAAAATTATGGGAAATTTCATTAAAAAAAAAAATATTTGTATTGTTCTGTTACTGACCAATTAGTACTTTGTCATTTCTCCTTTCATATTAATAACCTTTTGCAGACGTCTAGGCATAGACTTAGCTAATTTTTCAAAATAGGATTTCTCCAGTAAAGCAAGAAGGATATGCGTTATGGTTGTGGTATGCCTGACAGTTCGCCTGTATATTTCTTTAATTGGCACTTTTCCTTCTCTTAGTGCCAATATATGAACCCTTTCCTCCTTTCTAGTTGTTGTAGCACCCTTGGCAATGCACTAGTTTAAATCTAAGGGCCACCAGAATCACAGGGTAAAGATTCAGTTTGAAAACAATCTGAGCACAAAAAAAGTCAGTTCACTGATTCCACCCAGGCAGACATAACTAGTAAATTTTGAAATCTGTCTGGCAGAGGGCAGCATCAATAGGTTGTTAGGATACCACCCTCTGCCAGACAGATTTCAAAATTTACTAGTTATGTCTGCCTGGGTGGAATCAGTGAACTGACTTTTTTTGTGCTCAGATTGTTTTCAAACTGAATCTTTACCCTGTGATTCTGGTGGCCCTTAGATTTAAACTAGTGCATGGCCAAGGGTGCTACAACAACTAGAAAGGAGGAAAGGGTTCATATATTGGCACTAAGAGAAGGAAAAGTGCCAATTAAAGAAATATACAGGCGAACTGTCAGGCATACCACAACCATAACGCATATCCTTCTTGCTTTACTGGAGAAATCCTATTTTGAAAAATTAGCTAAGTCTATGCCTAGACGTCTGCAAAAGGTTATTAATATGAAAGGAGAAATGACAAAGTACTAATTGGTCAGTAACAGAACAATACAAATATTTTTTTTTTTAATGAAATTTCCCATAATTTTATGTCACGATGTCGTAGGTAGCGCCCATGTCGGTGGGAGGTAGCATCTTTTTTTGCCGACACTGTATAAGAGGTCCACCTTCATGTGTATTTCAAATGTGATTGCAGTAATTTTGTTCATAATAGCACATACAAAATTGCAGCTTTCCAAAGCCCAAGTACAGGTATTACACCCAGGTTAGGCCTGAGTAGTCGGCTATAAGTTCTGGGTAAATTTACAGAAGAACTGGGTTCACTATATTGTATATTTTAGTATCATTACTCACTATTTTGGACTATTTTTCACACACTTTTCATTTATGGTGTTTCTATCGGAGATGCCCCGTTTTACAAACATAATTTGGAAATTAGTCTGACCTAACCTAACCTAGACCACAGCAGACTACCGGGACCTAACCTGGGCAAACTACCGGGATATAACTGGTGTAAACTATCATAAAGTGACTGGTGCAAATTTCTGGGATCTAGCCAGATGTGGTAACACTGTGCGATCCTAGCCAAAAACCCAGTTATTGTGTATTAATAACAACTTTGGTTCTGGTAAGTTGCCTGGTTAGGTACACGTAAATTGCATCGGTCTTGATTTGATTAGTAGGTTAGGTCCGGGCAACTCGGGTAAAAAAAAAGGAAAGTCATTACTCACAATTTGAAAAATAAAATTAATACAAGAAAAAATAGGCATGGAATGTTTAAAATGTTAGGTAATTATAGGTGGAAATTAATAAATGCAGACAGTTTATTCTTTTCCTTTCAGCTGTTTCCAACTATAGTATTGGATACTACATTATATCCCTCACTTCCAGGACAACATGTGTATACTGAGAGAGCATTCGATGACCCCAGGGATGCATGTAGGTGTATGGAGGTGAAGCAGAGGTTACGGAGCCTCTGATGGATTCACCTCCTCCACTGTCACCCATCCCTTCTACCTCCTTTGGTGAGAACAGAGGTTGTAATGTGTTTTTAGCAAGTACAGACAGGTCAATGCAACCATATATTAATATTACCGTATTTACATGATCAAACTAATGTAATCTACAATCATTTGCCAAAATACAGTTTAACAGTACTATCAAGTACTGTATGCCCTGATATTTATATGCAATGGTTTCTTGTAGATGTTGCCTAGACCGCAACAGACTTCTGGGATCTAACCTGGGCAATATACTGGGAAATAACCGTAATAAATTAACCAGGGCCTAACTGGAGCAAACTACCGGCACCTAACCAGACCAACCAATAGCACCAAACCTTGTTAAACTACCATGACCTAACCGGGACATAGCTGGACGCTGCTACAGAACAGCAATAAATTCTATAAAATAATTAAGTTTGGTCTAACTAATTCAATAACTTTCTTATCGTTATATAGGGAGAGGTAATTTATGTACTACATTGCAAATTTAGTTTATTAAGCATGTGTGTTTAATATGTCAAGTACCAGATACTGTATTCCCTTCTTTAACTGTTTCTTACCATGGTAGGTTACTACATTAAATTATTTACTTCCAGGACTATGTCTGTGTACTGTGAACGTGCATTCGATGACACAAATGATGCCTGTAGTTGCATACAGTCCCATTTAGTTGAAGCACAAGCGGAGAGTCTTCCTTCAGTATCGCCCATCTCCTCGACCTCCTTTGCTGAGAGTAGGTTAAAGCTAAAAATACTTTAATCCAGACTTACAGTCATTTGCAAAAATAGATATTCAATATTTAATTCAAGGAAACTTTTTCCTTTACTAACTATGTATGCCCTGATAATTATATGCAATGGTTTAGAGCAGTTCAGTTTCCTTAATTAACAATGGCACTCCTCTTGTTGTCTCATTGATACATAACTAGTACTTTGTAAATGTTACTGGTAAAATAACCAAGGAAGAGCATAAGGGAGAGAGGAAGCATGTCCAAACCACCTCAATGTATTACGCTTCACTCTCGACCACACCACACTCATTAACAATTGCTTTCTTACTCATACCACATCTCTCATACACATTCTCAATACTTTCTCCGTCCCACCTTGTAAGTCCACATGCACCTCTCAAGTAACTCATTTCCACTGCACCAATTCTTGACTGATGAGCCCTACTCCATGTCCAGGGACTAGTGCCCCCTGGTGTTGTGACGGTTTGGCTCCCATCTCCTTGACAGCCTTCGGGGGTGGTTGAAGACTGCAACGCACACAACCACACAAGTCAACAACACAACATACACTCTGAGGGCACTTTGGGAAATCCCGGTTCAGGCCATGGCCTTCCTCGAGAGCTCGGGACTGCTCGGCCAGACAACTTGAGGAACTTCAACAACAACTCCTGCCATAATGGTTACCTATAATTTCTGAAGACCTAAAACACAATAGAAGACTTCTCCAATCTTTGGACCATTCTCATTTTTTCACAACCATCATTCCTACATGTGCGCATTTTTCTTTGATTATGTGAGTGCTGAACCAAGTACTGTACCATATCTACAGGATGATTCATATACATATTATAATATTTATTAAAGGTGTATTATACGCTGTACACATGCATTTAAGACATAATATACAGAACATATTTACAGTATTTAAGAAGCAATAGCAGATCATATGTTCAACTGTAATCTATTTTCATGAATGCATGTTAGCAGAAACTTGTGTAGGGTTGCTACAGTAATGTTTACAATTTCTGTTTCAATGTTCGTTTTCAGTTCGTCTAATGTGCGTGGGTTATTCTGATAGACCACACCTTTCAGATGATACTATAGAAAGTAATTGGGAGATGTAAGACGTGGTCTATCAGAATAACCCATACATATTAAACGAACTGAAACCTAACATTGAAACTGCAATTGTCAACATTACTGTAACATTTCTTTTGAATAAGCCTATATAATGCATATATATTTTTGTACTTTATGTGATATTGTACCTTAATTTTGTTTGGATAAGAAAATGTATACAGCATTATGTTTGATACTAAGAGTTTATTTTCACAAAATAAAAGCTGCAATCAACACTGCATTGCCTACCTATACTGACCTTGAGTTTACACACACATACAAAATACTTGGCATAATATACAACACATCCATGACATTCAAATAACATATCATGGCCATCAAAAACAAATGCATGC
>JAWZYT010000666.1:0-62500 GCA_034508575.1 Petrolisthes manimaculis | reverse complement strand
TCACACACACACACACACATACATCTCTTTCTCCCTATCTCTCTCACACACATACACACATTCTCTCTCACGCGCACACACACACAACCATAACGAACACACATACACGCACACACAACGAACACGACACACACACACCTGTCAATCTTACTAACTTATTCTCCCTCAGTCCAATATATATATATATATATATATATATATATATATATATATATATATATATATATATATATCCGGTGAATCTAACTTGCTTACTCTACATTAACAAAAATGAAAAGCTTCAAAAGATTACATGATGGTTAGGGAAAAATAGATAGGTGTTCAAAGATTTATTTACAGTACAATATACTGTATGCATGCATATACCGTACCTGTACATAATACAATAATTTTATCACTTTTCTCTCCACCTGCAAAGTAAAGAAATATGTTATAAACAATTCAATAATATTGATTTCTATACTGTCCCACTGTAAATAATACTATAATATTGATCCCTATATTGTCCCACTTTACAACAAACAAATATGTTATAAATAATGCAATACTATTGATCTCTATACTGTCCCACTGTGAAATAAGAAAATTAGTTATTAAAAATGTAATAAGTACTTGTACTGTACTGTACCGTACAATGTTTCTGCCCTTCTTCAGGTAAACCAAAACATAGACAAAGTTAGTGATATATGTAAGGTGGGGGCAATAGCAAGAAGGGAGAGGAAATGTGGAGCAGGGTAGGGAGGGAAAAATGAGGAAAAAGCAAGAGGGAAAGAGTGAATAGGGAAAAAGGGATGAAAGGTGGAGGCTGTGTAGAGATGGGGAATATTCTCTCCTCGGGTCATATACACACACACCTCATATACCTCCATGCAAATCACATACCCCTCCAATATATACACACACACACTCACACATATCAATATTTCTAAAAATGTAATCTAGTGTGATATTCTTTAAAACATTGTGGAAGACACAATGCTACACCACAATCTTCACACATCCAGTGGGTGTTCTGACGCCTAGTCTCCCTTCTGTTTGTGTGTCTACACACATGACAGTTCCTTCGTGGCCGAGGATTTGTTGGTGTTGGAGGAACTGGACTAGGAAAGTGTCGTGCTGATAACCTAATTGGGTTTGTCAATGCAGTTGACGATCTTCCTGGCCTTGCTGTATGTGTGGCTCTACCAAATCTTACTAGCATTTGTCTAATTACTGACAAGCTGAAATCTAGCAATGGAGGTTTCTTTCCAGTTTTTACAAGGTACATATAATATGAATTTAGTATGCACATGTCAAGCAGATGAAAAAATAGTTTTTTGTACTATTTTAGGGTTTTCCTGACACACTGTACACTACTGATAAGCATATCTGCCTTGTCAACAAGTCTCATTTTCTAAGTATATTCCACCACACAGGCAGGTTTTTTTTATGGAAGCTCCAGTAGCAAGATCTTTCTTATCTGTGTCAACCAATGTATTGCTGTGCAATGTTGTTAACATATGGACTACACGTTTGTCACACCATTTTACACACAGCATATCATCTTTGTGGTAGGAAACCTGTTCACCACGCTTCACATTAGGTAGTACAGGCATCAACTTCCTGTCCGACCTCACTGTGCCACATGCTCCTGTCTTTCTACTTTGTAAGTACTTGAATAATTTAGGACTTGTGTACCAACTATCAACATATAGATTGTGTCCTTTATCTAAATGAGGTGCCAGTAATTTTTTTACAACAAAACCAGAATACCCAAGTTCTTTATCAATTTCAATATCAGTGCCTGTGCCAGTATATACAATAAAGTCCAAAATACAACCAGTTTCTACATCACACAAAACAAACAATTTTAAGCCAAATCTATTACGTTTCTGGGGCATATACTGTCGAAAAGCCAACCTGCCTCTCCAAAGAAGTAGAGATTCATCTATACATAAGTCCTGAAATGGTTTTAAATTTGATGTGAACTTATTTCTTAGATAATCCACAACCCATTTAACTTTCTGTAATTTGTTACCAGGTACATGTTCTCTACTGTCACTAAAATGTAGATGTCTTAACAAAGAAAAAAATCTGTCTTGAGTCATCATGTCTGAAAAAGCTGGTGTTTCAGTTGGTATACTTTTAGTCCAGTAGTCTTTCATTCTGTGTTTTTTTACGAGGGCCATGGACATTACAACACATAAAATCATATACATTTCTTTTCTTTCAGTTGGTTTCCATTTGTGTAGTCTACTGTGTGGTGGAAAAGTCTGAGTGGTCATTAGAAAGTCGTGGTAATTATTAGTCTCCATTACAGTCCTGTCAATAAGATCAGGAGTGAAAAATTCTAGGAAAAAGTCTAACTCACTTGAATCTTCAGACAAACTAAATGAATCACTTAATCCTACATCTTCATCAAATGAAAAAAGTGTAGGTGAGAATGGTGTACTACTCCATGAACTGTCTGGCGTCCCTCTGACTGTTGGTCCGTCAATGTGACTCCTTGTCTTACTTCTGGAAGTGTTAATGTCAGTCTGCCTGTGTGTCCTCCGCTTCTGTACAGTCCTGGCTCTTGTCCTCCTATCCTTGCTGGTGCTGGACTCCTGGCTAATAGTCTCCTCACCTACCGACATAGCTCTAATTATCATAAGGTGTATATGTGGACATGGAATAAAGCTCACCAGTCTAGAATAGGTGCGGTGGAAATGAGTTACATAAGAGGAGCATGTGTCCTTACCAGGTGGGATGGAGAAAATAATGAGTGTGTGTATAAGAGACGTGGTATTGAGTGCGGGGTGAAGCCTAAACTGTACATTTTAGGTGGTTAGGACATGTGGAGAGAAAGCAAGGTGTGGAGTTTGCAAAGTAGGTTTATGGCAGTACAGTTGTAGGACCCGGTGAGAGATGCAGACCACTAGTCCGATGGCAAAACAGAGTGGAAAAATATGTGAGGGGTAGACGAGGGCTTGTTCAAGTAAGAAGGGAGGGTTGGAACTGGGAAAACTAGAGACTCTTCTGCAATAGCCACCCTCTTGAAGGGAGATCTCAGAGAGAACTAGGCATTAGAGCTATAGATAGATAGATAGAATATATGTATACTGTACATCTTTATAGATAGGCTATGTTTATATGTGTGTATATACAGAGATGTATCGGATATCCACATAAATTTTTTTTACATTGGCAGTGTATGCAATATCCACATCCACATCTGCATTAGCAATGCAAGTAACATCCACATCAGCAGTTTGAGAATGAGGATATTACTCATCAAAAGTCAGCATAGAGTACAAAACTACAATAATTCAAAACAATATAAAATATATTATATCTGGGATATATATAATTATACGCTTGTGATGGGTAGATGATTCTAGCCACCACACACTATTGATAATTTGGTTTTCTGAATAAAAGTCTGAAAGAAAATATAGCTTACAGTATATAGAGTAAATAGATGAATGGCATTCACCATAACAATTACGGTATTATAAATAAAATTGGAAAAAGAATATTTTAGAGATATTTTTTATTTTAAAAAGTAATTTGCCTTTGTTAAAATTCAAATACTGAACAGATGTGAAGTGTGAGCCTGTGAGGCTCAAGTAAAGTTCATAAACTACTTTGATAAAATACTTACCACTTTCACTTTCAGCTATAGATATGTGGTGATCCTGGCTGTCTAATGTCTCTAAAGTCCCTGCACTACCTTCACTCCCACTGTCTTCCACTCCAGTGACAGGTGTTCTGTCATTGGCTCTCTCTGTCCGTCTGAATTTCTTGTTCCTTGTCTTTCTGTCAGTCTGTCTGTCTGCCCTCCTTTTCTGTACAGCCCTGGGGATTGTCCTCCTATCCCCCATGTCACTGGACTGCTGGCTACTGGTCTTGTCCCCTGTAGATATATCATAAAATTCATCAATACCCTGTATATATATAGATAATATATGCATGTATAAATTATTATTGATAAAGGTCAATTAATGAAAAGTGTTTGTGAGTTTGAGGTACTAGATTTTGATTCCATGTATTCTGATGTACAATACATTGTGGTTTACATTTACAGTTAACACTAAATACCAGTGATAATGCTGGAAATAATGGTATTGCTCATTATGATAATAATATTGGTAGTAATGATAATGATATTGAAATAAATAACAAGATAAAACCTGGAAAATGGATAAAAGATAAAAATAATGAATATGTAATTACTATAGATGAAGGTAAAATACGTGCATTGATTACTCAATTAGATACTATGTCTGTGGAAGAAATGAACAAGGGACTCAATCAAATTTTAATTGACCCAGCCTTGAAAGTGTTCCCTCCAATTACAAGGAAAAAATATATAAAGGTTAGTAATAATAATAAATACTATGCCCAATAATTTCCAATAGGTTTCATGTGGTTACTCTATCAAGTAGTCTAGCTCAACTATTTTATAACTTATTGAATAACTGATGGCATCAAGGGCCAGAACCAAAACTTATGGTGCTTTATTTATTATAAAAAACTGAAAGTAGGTAATATATAGACTGCATAAAGACTGCTGTGCCAGTCAAACTACTCACACTCAGGTAGGCCTATGGATATGTCATGATGCAGGTCTATAGCTTCAAGCCGTCTTCGTTTCCCTTCTCTTCTTCCTTGATAATCATGGCTAACTGTTGGTGGAATATATACATAAGTAAATGATCAGCTTTTACTAGTTTTTGATGAACAACACTGAAATGAAATTTTCTGAACATTATACAGGAGAATGGACAAGCAGAAACCTGTCTGTCTATAGTGTACCATAGTCATAAAATGGGTGATAACTTTAGTAACAGTGTCGGAAAACATTAATTGCACACCACCCATCTTCAGTACATACCAATACAAGAATAGAGGAAAATAAATAAACTTTACAAGGAAGGAGTGGCTATGTAGGATAAAAAGATACTGCCATCGTATTTCGTAACTCCCACAACTCATTTGGTGAAGAATCATCATTGTAATTCGTGCCTAGTGTTACTTAGAGTCAAGAGTTATTCTATATTATTAATTATTAGACCTTTTCGGGCACACTAACAGAAGCTGAGTTTGACCTTGAAATACGCCCATAGCCTATGTAGGATAACAATGACATCACGTATTTTTCATGTGTATTACTTGGGAATCGATAGAAAGACAGTGTGCATCCTGGTTTCTTCCTATTTGTGCATGAGACCGCCACACATGAGTAAACCATTATGAATTAACTCTGCACTTGCTCCAGTTTCACGCGCATATTCCCCCCCCCCCCCATGGATGCTAAAAAGAATGAGTGCACTTCAGACCACAGCATTTTGAAGTGTGTGAGTCTACCATATGCCTCTCCGAACTTACAAAATTTCCTCCAGTCTGCAATGTCAACAATAATACCAAGTGTCACATAGGTTAGGTCTCGAGAAATGCCGTATTCAATACAGTATATGATGCAAACCAAAGTTGATTATTTTTATTAGACTATTATAAAGAATAACCCATGGTTAGTTTCATGGCTAACTTACAACCCAAGTGTCATTACAGTTGCACCAGCCTCTCCCTCCTAACGTTAGGGTTTTCGCAAGGTTTTATAACGTATTACATGATAGATCACAAGTGTAAGTTACAGTCATACATCACTGAACACCTGTATACTGTTTGGGCCAAAAAATCTATAAAATAATACAAATATACAATGCATGCTGGTGTGCTAACTTAAATGTTTCCACATTCTAACATTAAATTAAAACTTGTAATAAACTCACCGTCTATATTCTTTCCAGTAACACATGAAGAGTCAAATAAATCTTCATCCATTGAATCTTCGTCTCCTTGGAGCTCGTAAAAGTCACCAGCCACACCAGACGTACACCCAGCTTCGTTCATGATGGTGACTGAGTAGTTTGGCGCCTTTTGGTCTTATATAATCGCTGCCGTAGAGAGCCCGGGGCGTACCGTAGGCCGCAGTTGTCGTACAGCATTCATATACTTTTATATTTATGTAATATTATTACTTCAAGCTACTATATATACACGAAACTAATTATAAAAGTACATATAGTGAATAAACAACTGTCTGGTAAATTGTAGATTAGCTTTGTGCGTGTGTTATGAAATAGGAAGTAAATAAAGACGTACCCTCAGCATCTGAGTTGATACCGCAACGCATAGCACATACGATACCCTCACCCCCCGCGTCGACACGAATGAATGGGTTAAGGAGATGATAGTATTCCATGCATATTTGTAGGTTAGGTGATTTCCATCTATCTATATATATAAAACAGTCTGTTTGTCTGTCTGTTTAGCCGCTATGCACAGCCGCATCGTTTCACCTAGAGTAATAATTTTTTCATACGTTTTTTCGCTGAGACCTGAGGAGTGTCTTGGCCCTATAATTTTTTTTTCTTCAATGATTAACCCCTTAAAAACTACTTCCCCCCCCCCCCCCCCAGCTGACAAATGGGGGTCAAAATTTTCAAATTTCAACTTTCATTTAGGCAAAAAAATCTTGCAGAAAGTAAGAGCTTGAATTTATACACCAGGAACTGAAAACGGGAGCTTTCTAGGTCTACGCAAAAGCTTATAACAAGACCATCAAAGTCTTACATTTTTTTTTAATAACATAGTATCTCCTGAAAAATCAAAGAAAACCACATGCTCTCTCTCTCTCTCTCTCAAAGAAAACCACATGCTCTCTCTCTCTCTCTCTATGTACATGTAATGTTATTAGACAGACAGACAGAGACAGACAGACAGATATACAGACAGAGGCAGACAGACAGACAGATAGACAGACAGAGACAGACAGATAGATAGACAGACAGAGACAGACATATAGATAGACAGACAGATAGATAGACAGAAAGAGACAGACAGATAGATAGAGACACAGACAGACAGATAGATAGAGACACAGACAGACAGATAGAAAGAGACACAGACAGACAGATAGACAGAGACACAGACAAATAGATAGACAGATACACAGACAGATAAATAGATAGAGACACAGACAGATAGATAGACAGAGACACAGACAGATAGATAGACAGAGACACAGACAGATAGATAGATAGATAGATAGATAGAAATAGGTAGAGAGATATAGAGATAGAGATATAGATATATAGATAGATAGATAGATATAGATAAAAAGATATAGATATAGATACATATAGATAGATATAGATAGATAGATATAGATAGATAGATAGATATAGATAGATAGATAGATATAGATAGATAGATATAGATAGATCGATAGATATAGATAGATAGATAGATGTAGATAGATAGAGATCGATAGATAGATAGATATAGATAGTTAGATAGATATAGATAGATAGATAGATAGATATAGATAGATATATATAGATAGATATAGATAGATAGATAGATAGATAGATATAAATAGATAGATATACATAGATAAATATACATATAGATATAAATAGATATAGATAGATATAGATAGATTGATAGATAGATCCCCGGACAACGTCGGGTATCCCTGCTAGTAAAGTATATTTATTGTTTGAGAATGTTATCAATTATTTGAGTAATTTATAACAGTATATAAATTTACAATGATTTCTATTAGTTGTAGAAGTACCAGTACTGAGTGGTAATATTAGTACTGTACAGTATTTTCTATATAGCATTTATTTGCATTGATTACCATGTGTTTATTTCCCTTATTTTTGTGATATCTTGTGTTAATACAATATCATCAGCATAATGTACAATCTTTAGGGTTTATGGATGGGAGTGAGTTGTTGGAGGTCCAGGATTGGAGGATTTTCCTGTTTTTGTGTCAATAATTCCCAGGGAGACCATGTACCTGAGCTAACTGTGTAAGGAAGAATTAATAAACGTCCAGAGGTCGTCTTGGTGTCGTTTTCTCTTCCCTGGATACTATCAGCTAAGGATTTCACCCCATATGAGTTATTTTGTTCAGTCATTTTAGGGTCTTTGGTGACAAGACCCCCAAAAAAGAGTTCATCTGGTGGCAGCAAAGAAAAATCTACATTACATGAGCAATTGAAAACATAAATAATAAACTCATACATGCAGAACAAGCCATTTCCTTCAACCTACTGTAGTTTGTTTAATATATATATATATATATATATATATATATATATATATATATATATATATATATATATATATATATATATATATATATATATATATATATATATATATATATCCTTGTGAGAATTTGCAAAACGGGACACATATACAACTGACTAACTAACTGAGTGCAACCGTTTCTAAGGATAACACTGAGACACGAACTATTCTGTTACACAGGCTTTATTGTTATTAATCAGTGTATGGGAATATTTTGCTGACATCCAAGTTATTCCAGTAGGTCGCCTCATTCATGGAGTAGCTCATAATGGCTGGCATACAATTGGTGATGGATGATGCACTAATAATATGTATGTATAATACGCGAAAGTATCTTACAGACCATTGGAACAGGATGATAGCGAATGAGGATCTCTCCAAGAATGGCGAATGTAGATATAATAGTTCCGAAGATAAGCATGTAGAAGGCTCCCTGCATATGATCCAGACCAAGCACCACTTGTTCAATATCATCCTGCAAATAGGCAAGGAAATTTATAATCTACATATAATTTACACTTTCCTGAATTGGAAGGATAGTGAGCCCCTAAGACTATGCCTAGGAAAAAGACCACCTCAGTGTTACTAATTAACGTTTCTGTTCATGGAATGGACCGGAAGAATCTTTAGCCCACGAAAATCTCGTAAAAACCGAACCCATTAACTAATAAGCTAATCCGTATTGTGTAAAGTTATTTGCGATTGCATTAGTACTGATCTATATAATTATTTGCATCCCAAAAGTCTTTTCCTGAATATTCGTTTGATGGAAGAGCGGATCTTGCTTCCTCTATCCAATGGTGTCTCAGGAAATCGTGATGGCTATTGTATTTTATTCCTAAAGACTGCATATACATTATATCTCGATTACTTGCCTCCCAGCCGCAACAGACAGCCGAAGTTTGAAGTATCGCGTAAATAAATTCGCTATTTCAGATATATAGACCTCGAATTTATACACCAGAATCTGAAAACCACACTCATCTAAGTCCACTGGTTTGGTTATGGCAGCGGGTCAAACTCCAAAAAAAAAAAAAGATGGTTAAATCCCAAAACGTCACAAACAATGAGTGTGTACGCAATGGTGGTTTGCAAGGCATAATATACGCATTTCAGTGTAATTGTATATGTTTGAACGCAACAGGAGTGAACAAAACATGAAACAAAAGAACAGCTTCTGACTGAATTTTCTGGTACGTATAGCCATGGCTGATAGTGCTTGACCAGGGTCCAAGGAGTATTGGCGAGCAACTGAACAGAGTTCGAACATGTGAATTTTTCAAACCATTCACAACATTGAGAGAGGTTTAGAAGACTCACTTTTTCGAACTCTGTTCAGTTGCTCTCCAACCTTCCTTGGACCCTGGTCAAGCACAATCAGCCATGGCTGTACAGTCAGTACTGCCAAGCCAGTTTATCTGGGGATCAGAGTTCGAGTATCTCGACTTACTTGTCTGAGGCACAGAGAGAGAGGAGGGGGGATAATTGAAAATTTATTGGGGGTAAATAACCCTAGGCTCCACGGTGATAGCTATTCATTCTTATTTACGTGTGTTTAACGACTGACAGGGTAGAGGAAGAGAAGTAATTGTTTAAAAGAAATATTTGATATAACATGAAATTGGAAAACTCTTTGCGATACTAACTTATGATATAATATTTTCGGAAATACTTATAATCAGAATATGAATGTCACTGCAGCACGTCAATAAAGTGTTCCTCTAAAATAAGCTTTAATTTCTTATAACTAATAATGTGGATAATTATTGTATAATAAGTAAGTGGGTTTCTCTCCAGTTCTGTTCAACCGAATGTGTGTGAGGTGAACTTTATGATATCAGCCTGATCATCAAGATATTTATTCCGAGTGATCAAAACAAGCATAATTAAATTTACCAACTTGCATGTCCTAATGGATTTATGGCCTGTGTATATACGAATTTAAGGGCTTTTAAGAAATGTCCACGTGCCGCTCGCTAACCAATCTCTTCAAAACATAATAGCCTAACCTCATTATTCATGTCAGACGATGTTACTGAGCATAGTCCTACTACTGAATAGATATAGACAGTAATAGTAATATTATACCAGCAATAATACCCCTGGGTTTATGGCCGGTAATAGATGGAGACAATGCAGTAAGTTGTGTATTGTCTCAGAACATCAGCCTCTTATAATTATCCATGTCATTGTGTCTGTCTTATTGAAGTTAGAGGTAAATTATTAAAAAAATATAAGTATTTATTAAAGTATTAGATAGCAGGTTCGTATCTTAAAGGGTATTGCCAGCATTAGTGAAGTGGGCAATACGTTAAGTGTTTTGGCGCCCCTTCGGCCCCAGCTACTATAGCTTTTAGTTCTTAAACTATTCCTCTTTTCTTTCTATTTCCTTCCTGCTTGCTGTCTCACCTCTATATCACCATTTGTTGGTGCTATATGACCTCGCTGTTGCGGCGCCTAATATCAATTAATCAAAAATATTCATCCTCTACGATGCGATCATACTGCAGTGAAATGGAACCTTCTTTAGGCCTAAACTATTTAATAGAACGAGGGTTGATAGAGAGTAGGGACAGCAAGTATAGAGAATACAGGTGAGAACAAAAGAGACAGTTGGAGAGACGAAACAATTCAAACAATCCTAGGAGGACCGGATCGGAATGGTATTTGATGATTGGCATGAGTCGTGCTTGGGATAAAAAATAAAAATAAATTGCGCCGTAGCGCCAATCAACAGGCAGTCAACAATACATACAGGTAGGTGGGACCCATGATAATCCAATTACTACAGCCACACACACACACACACCGACACACAGTCAGGCAGTCAAGGAGGCACTGAAGCTCCAGACATAATCATCACTTACCTATTTGTTTATTAGGATTTGAGTCAAGCTTGTGTTTAAATTGGTTATATAAAAGTAAAGAAAGACGATGAGTAGAAAAATGCAGTGAATATAAAACACTAAAGTGTAATAGTGTAAAAGAAAATAGTGAATATAGAACAAAGCTGGCTACTGTGGCCAGAGAATACATGTTGTGTCAACAAATTCCTAAGGGACATATGTCACCACCAGCTACTGAACTGTAAGTAAGAAACCAATCATGAGTCTGTTTGAGAGAGGAAAAAAGAAGAAGAGGAGTATGGTGAATTAGTAGAGTTTGAAGATCTAAACAAAGTAATAAAAAGAGTTAAAAAGCTGGAGGATGAAATGTTGATAATTAAAGAAGCCTTAGTAGAAGCGAAAATGAGAAATGAGGAATTAAAGAAGGAAATGAATAGGAAAGATATAGCATTGGAAGAGATGGCAACTGAACTAAATACAGTAAAATCCAAAACTAGTTAAATAGGAGGTAACCTAATATAACAGGAGAAAGATTTATACACAATGAAACAGAAGACAGAGGTGCTGAAAAAAAACCAGTAAAAGTGTGGAAAAAAAGAAGAAATTGAAAAGGCAAATGATGTGGTAAATGCATATAAAGAAGAAATAGTTAATTAAAACATATGAACAAATTCTAAAAGAAAAAGAAGAGATAAATAAATAAAAATAAAGGAATAAAGGACAAAAAGAAAGAAGTAAAAGAAGTAACTAGAAAAAATGTAAGGTTTGTCAGAGAAGAAATTGATACAATGTTGCCAACCTGAGGACTCTTGAATTCCCTGAATCCTCAGGAAAAATTCCTTAGAATTCCCCATTTTATATATTGCATTATATTCATAGAAAATATTAAAATAAATGTGAAATTACACTGTAAAGTATACATTAAGTTACATACAATGCATCACTACACAGTTATTTAATGGAAATAAAATATTTAATGCTCCCTGCTGTATGGCTGACGTGATCCACAGTCAGTACGTGCACTCCGACTGACGAGTTATACCGTCATAGCTATTACCCGCCATTTAAGGGTATATAGGGCTGATTTTTCTTGTCAGTTGTCTAGTAAACACAATCACAATATCGATCCGCAATCCAATCAGTTGATTCTTGGACCTCACGATGTGTGAGCTATTTTTAAGTATTTGCCCTTGTCCGAATTTGTGCTCTAACCATTTTAAGAAAATACCGTAGTGAATATATGTATGTGAATGTGACACCATGATATTCCTACAAGGTTACAAATTATTTTTTAGTGTTGAGATCATGACACACGATAAATAATCGTAGTAATAAGAAAATAACACCATATGCATGTGGCAGGCGCGAGTGATGGTAAATATACGTGTTCCCTATCTCTGTAACTACACATCGTAGAGCCTACCAGATGGTACCATTCGACAGAGGAAGAGTTGAAGGTAAGTAAGAAACTATACTGAAGTCAGTACACTCTATAGGTTAAGAGTGACAGCGTTGTGAATATAGGGGAACTCGAGGAATTTTGCTGCAACCGGCGGGGCAAAATATCGAGGCAAGCTCAGCCTTTACCGGAGCGCAGAGGTTAATAATTATATTCGCTCTTATGGACCCGTGGGCCGTGGGGAGGAAATAAAAAAGATCAAAATGGTTATTAGAGAAGGATGAACATTTTGAAGAATAAACAGAGTGCAGGTACACTCGCCAGCACTGCCCCGTGTTACAGGGGCTCGCTCGTTTTAGGAGATGAGGCACCACTGTGATGATTTGCCACGAAAAATGCCCGCATGTGTGATGGAGTAACCTCGATAGAGTGGTGCATGGAGTGAACTTTTTTGTTTAAAATTTGAAACCACAATGTATCATTTCAGCCCGAATTTGTTTAACCTTAATGTTCTACATTAGAAAGTATTCAGTAGTCGTCATTATGTAATGCATTTTAGCTGTCTACATTTTTGTTATTACGTTCTGTTTCTATCTTATCACCTAATACATGTATGGATCCCCAAATATGTTTTCAGAAAAAGGGAGGAGCCATAAGCCTCGCACATGGCATGCTGTGATAAGACCACATTTTCTTCAATATTCATAGAACGAATCACAAGAATAGTGAACATACATGATAATGTCGAGAACTCATTGGAAGAAGCTTCAGTTTCCAGTCATAACTTAAGAGACGAGTTTTTTTCACCTCGTCGGTGGGGCTAGCATATTCATTCTCGCCATCATTATGTAATGAACATACAGCCAGGTAGTTACTCTAGCTGCAATATACACAATGTTAATAGTGCGTTAATGAATATGCCTCCATAAAACGTTCATTTTTGTTAATTGTTGTGTGTTAATTTTGTTTGGAAAGATTAGTTTGTTATCCGTTTACAGGTTAAAAACTATCCCAATTAGAAGTGATGTTAATATTATTCAGCCAAATAATTGTAATAAAGTGAAAATTACAAACGTGATCAGCATAGTTGTCATTCACACATCCAACTTATCAGTGTTTACCTACTCGTTTATTCAGTTCATCTTATCAATTTTTGAGAATAACGTCTACAATTAGTGTAGTAGGAAGGTAAGAAATAGGTAGAGAGATATAGAATTATAGATAGTTTCTTTTACCTTACAAAAAGTAAAAATACATTAAATGTGGCATAGGTTTCTGATTTCTAACTCCAATGCATTACCAGCATGTTTCTTCACTGTTCCTGTGTTTCTTAATACGAATATTGAAGCAAATGTGGTCACATCTGAGCTTGTATGTGCCAGGCTCACAGCTCCCCCTTTTCTCTGACCTCATATAAGGCGCTGCAGACTATAGCTAGCCGTCCGAAGACAGGTCTTCGAATCCAATCCGACTGCTTGACACGCGTAAATGCGGCTCTAATAGATGATGAGATACGAACGACACATCATCACAAAACTGTGGCCAACTATTATGCATTTTATAAATAACTACTTTGTGTAGTACCAGGCGTTGACCGGGTAAAAAATAAGATACCCAATATTTGGAAAACAAAAAGTATGTTGGACTAAGATTAATCATATGCATAAATTGCAAAAGCAATAAAAAAAAATCCTCCTGAGGGGGTGGTCAAAATTTGTTCCCAGTGGGGATATATATCCCTATTTTCTCTGGTAAATCCCCACTCCTCAGTGAGGGGGCTGAGTTGAAGTCCTCACTGGCAAGCTCGCCAGCAGCTAGAAAGAGCAAATATTTTTTTTTATTATTTGTTCCCCTAAAACCATCCTTGGGTCACCCTGATCAAGAAAATCTATATAGGTTCGCAGGTCTTGCTCTGATGGCTAGAGCCTGATGAAGTATGATTACATGCTTCTTTCTTTTATATATAAAGGTGGCAGATATTAAACACTTAGTGCATGGATCAGGTTAAACAAAGTTCAGCCTGTTATGATGCTTTGTGGTTCGAAACAATCAACAACAAAGTTCACTTCATGCTCCACTGTATTGAGGTTACTTATTTCACACACGTGGATTGTTTCGAGGCAAATTATCACAGTGGTGCCACATCTCCTAAAACGTGCGAGCCCCTGGACCACAGGGCAGTGCTGGCGAGTGTAAAGTCATGGTCTAATGTACAGTCGGCGGCAGAAGTCCTGTCGCCTCACCTACTTCACCCAGACTCACAGTGTTCATGGACTCGAGAAATACACACGTTTTCTACACCTAATAATCTCGAGTCTATGAACATTGCGTGCCTCGGTGAAGCAAGTGAGGCGACAGAACTTTTGCCGCCGACTGTACTGCAACACCATCCAATGAGATGGCTTCGAAAAATGATCCGAAACTATAGCTGTTGGTGTGTGCAATTTTGGTTCATGAAATTAACTCAAATAGCTCGCTTTTATTCACCAGGTTGCAGTATAGTCGGCGGCAAAAGTCCTGTCGCCTCACTTGCTTCACCGAAGCACGGAATGTTCATAGACTCGAGATTATTAGGTGTAGAAAACGTGTGTGTTTCTCGAGTCTATGAACATTGCATATCTCGGTGAAGCAGGTAAGGCGACAGGACTTATGCCGCCGACTGTACATTAGACGATGACTTTACAATCACAACTGATTAATCAGAATCTGTGGTCTTACATGTGTTCTAAAATGAAAAATAAATAAAGAAGAAATAAAATACTGGGAGATAATAAAAGTTGATACAGCTGTTGCTTCATCACAAAGATGTTCTTATACCTGAGTTATGAAAAGGAAGCAAATGACACTGCCCTAAAGTGAATACGGTTTTGGCGCGACAACATAATTATAATGATGATGATTATAATAACTGCAATAACAAAGTAAAACTACACTATTTTTAAGTTGTCAAAATAATAAAACACATATATAAGCAGACAGGATGTGGAGATTGAGAACTATACTTCCACTTATCCCCCTTTCCGACTCTCCCTCTCACCAGTGAATGCTTCATATGGAGCTCACAACTTATGGTTCGGGATTCGGGAATACTATCTTGGTTAGAGTTGACAACACTGTGGTGGCTCCCTTCCGTTTACCTACCCTCTCTGCTCTCTCTGACCCTGACTTCCACTGAGGGGGTACAGAAACTTTGGTGCGTGGCTGTACACTCTCAATAAAGAAACCTAAACAACGTTTATGAAAAGCTTCTAGCTCAGACTTTGATAATCCATGGGTGTTATTTTCAACTTTTGTAGCAACTTTGGTACCCAAATCTATATATCTAAATGAAGAGACTCTGTTTGTCTGTCGGACTATACAAATTGTTATGTGACCACCTACAGCACCAGCAATTCACACACGGAAAGTGGACATACACGAGGGGGGACAGAGGACATTTTCGTCACAACCCCCCCCCCCCCCAATAATTACTTAATTACACATACTTCACTTCCGGCTTATGGTCTAAGAGAAAACGGGTATCTTTATAAATTATACAAAACTGAATAGTTGTTACGTTCATGTTCAAGTTTAAGGTTCCGCAGAGGGCTGCTCGTGGGCAGCATAATATGCGGGGGTTGTGCTGGGGATTTAGGGATCCAGGGTAGGATTAGGAAGGGGGTTAGGATGAGGGTGGATTGGGTCAGGGACTGTGGGTTGAGGATTAGGATTGGGGAGGTAATGATTGGTGATCCTATTTCTAAAAGTGTCAAGAGTGGGGCTATTAACTATATGAGATGGGAGATGATTCCAGTTTTGGATGCTGCGGGGAAAGAATGAGTGCCTAAATATATCAGTGCTTGTCTGGTATGTATTGTATTTTAAGTTGTGGCTGCCTCTAGTGGACCGTATACTTGTAGGGTGTAGATATGTGTCTTTGTATATGTCAACTAACTTGTTTGTGATTTTGTATATCATCTGTTGTCTCTGTATGTGTCCTCTTGTTGCCAATGGGTCTAGTTTTGTGTCATGTTTAAGCAAAGTGACTGATGTAGTGTGTCTGTAATCACGTCTGGCCCATCTTGCAGTTTTGTTTTGTATGGATTCTAATTTATTGATATTATTGTAAGTGTGTGGGTCCCAGACGGTGTAGTAATACTCTAAGTGTGGCCGAACGAAAGTGTTGTACGCAATAAATTTGATGTCTGTGTTACACCTGCTGAGGTTCCTGCGCAAGAATCCCAGGACCCTACTGGCTTTGGCCCTGACGCTACCTATGTGTGTGTTCCACCTCATGTCCGCTGAGATGTGGACGCCCAAGTTTATGTGGGAAGGGACTGTGTTGAGGTTAGTGTTGTGTAGCTGATATGTATATGGAATGAAATTATGAACACGGGTAAAACGGATGTGATGGTATTTGTCTGGTCTAAATGTCATATGCCACTTGACTTCCCAGTCTTCAAGTGCAGTTAGGTCGTCCTGTAGTCGAAGGCAGTCATTCTTATATTCAATTGGTCTGTAAACTAAGCTATCATCTGCAAAGAGTCTAGTGGTAGAGGAAAGTGAAAGTTGGAGGTCATTAATGTATGAAAGGAAGAGAAGGGGGCCCAGGACAGTGCCCTGGGGTACCCCAGAAATCACAGGAACAGGTGGAGACTGACTACCGTCAAGAAATATGCGTTGCTTTCTGGTAGTCAAGAACGTTCTAATCCAGTGAAGAAGTTGTCCCTGTATGCCATAGAATTCTAACTTGTGTAGTAGTCTTTGGTGAGGGACTTTGTCGAAGGCTTTGGCAAAGTCTAATACTATGGCGTCAACTTGTCTAGTTTTTGTGTCATTGAGGGACGGCAAGATGTCATGAGTTGTTACCAGTAGTTGCGTCTCACACAAGCGTTTTGGCCGAAAACCGTGTTGATTATCAGTCAGTATGTTTTGCCTATCAAAATGGTCCATTATATGTCTGTGAATTATTATGTTCTAAAATTTTGCAGGGGACTGAGGTAAGTGAAATTGGTCTATAATTAATGGGAAGGGTTCTGTCTCCGGATTTAAAAATTGGGGTCACATTTGCCAAAAGCCAGTCTTGAGGGAGTTCACCGGTCTGTAAAGTCTGTGAGAATATAACCTGTAGGACAGGGGCAAGAACTTTAGCGTTAGCCCTCAATATCCTGCAGGGTATATTGTCTGGTACAGTCGCTTTGTGTATGTCTACCTCAGATAAAAGTTTCTCAATTCCTTGGGTGTTTATATGAATGAGAGGGATAAGTGAGTATGACGGTGTTGGCATGTCTGGTAAGTGTTCATATTCATGGGTAAAAACGGACTGGAACTGTGTGTTAAGGGTGTTGGCTTTGTTTTGTGGGTGTGTAACCAAGGAATTATTGTGTAGTAATGTTGTAATACCGGTCGAGTCTTGTTTGCGTGCTTTAAAAAAGCCAAAGAATTTGTTGTGGTTTTGTGTGTTGTCTGTGAGAAAAGTGGATGTGTATTTAGTTTCTGCTTGTTTGGTTTCTTTCTGTAGTGTTTTTTGTATATTTTTGTATTTTAACCAGTGTTCTGTATCGTTGTATCGTTTTGCTCTGTTGTATGCTTTGACCTTGTTTCTGTGTAGTCTTTTTAATTGCCTATTGTACCATGGTAATGACCGGTTATGTGTGACAGTTTTTGTGGGTTTGTGCTTGTCCATTGTGTCATGTATCAAGTCACAAAGTCTGGTCCAGTTTGTTTCCACAGAACTGGCCATTGGGTCTGAGTCAAGGAACGAGTCACAAAAATCAACTAACTCTTGGGTAATGCCACCCATGTCAGCTCTGTTGTACATGTAGATTGTCCTGGGTAATTGTTTTTGTGTTGTTGGCTTGATGTTTGCATCAATGAGTACCATCTCATGGTCACTAAGACCAGGTAGTACTCGTGTTCGTGTAATTAAGGAAATGTTGTTTGTGAGAAATAAGAAATATGTTGGATGTGACCCCATGTCTTATGTTAGGATTATGTCTTTCTACAGTATCTACACTGACTTGTGTGCGTGTTGGTTCGAGTACTGTTTGAGTAAGTGAGTGGGTGTTGATGATGTCAATAAAATTTTGATGTAAGAGTTTCCTATCAGTCTGTAATAGTAAGTCGCCTTCATGGGTGGAATTGTCTAGTTTCGCCTGTGCTGTCCAGTTTATGTCTGGAAGGTTAAAGTCACCAGGCAACCATATATTTTTGGAGTGGTCAATTTTAGATAAGCAATCGTCAAGGGTCTGCAGTTATTCTAAGTTTGAATTTGGGGGACGGTAAAATTATCCTATAATGAGTGTCCTGCAGCCCTGTATCTGTATTTTAGTCCATATAATTTCAGAGTCCTCGTTCAGTTCGGTGGCTGGGGTCGCAATTAGTCCTGGCTTTGTCGCAATTAGGACTCCACCATGTTTATTGTCTATTCTGTCCTTCCTGTGTAGAGTCATATTATAGGGACTGTCCGTCGGGAAGATTTCACTGTCCTGGATGTCAGGTGTGAGCCAGGTCTCTGTCCCTATAATAATGTCGGGATCATAAGTCTGGAGGGTTTGGTGAAAGGCGGCTCTTTTGTTTATGATACTGCAGAAGTTGATGATTAGGGTGCGGAGGGAAGACGTTTTTTTATGAGTGATGGAGTCGAGTGTGGTGTTGGTGGTAGAATGGGGTGTGAGGATGGATGATCTATTGGGGATGGTGATTGGTGTTATACAGCGATTCTCGCATACAACTCTCCAAGCGACTGACATGGTAAGTTAGTCGAGAACGCAGAACCAAACCAAAACAAACAGTCGAGTACTTCAAGCTATGCCTTCCTGGTGTTGTGGTCATCACTGCTCAAATAGACGTAGTGGCCATAAATTTCAAAGTGATTCTTTCCTGAGGCCATGGTTTCCAATGTTCAAGTTTAGTTTTCATTTATTACAAGTTGTTCTATGCCAATTAGTATTTTAAGTGTCATAGATATGCTGCCTATTAATTTCTACTGTCTGTATTAATACGTTTCAGATGAATAGTGTAATGCTTAAAGACTGGGAACGACCGAAATACGAGACATGCCAGGCTCACGATAAAACCAACTTCGATACTTGTTTACATGAATAGAGTTTAATATTACCTATGATAGTACTTTTAATGAAATGTGTAAAAATAAATATTAAATACACTTAATGAATTAATGTGCACATAAAAACTCTGTAAAACATGTTTGAAATTCTTTATAAGATGCGGGTGGGGGACTGGCTCACTACTGCCAAGGTGGCGAGTGCTTAGTTTGGAAAATCCCCCATTACTGTTGCTACATTATATATGCCACCAAAGACAAGAACATGGGATAATTAAATTAATAATATGGAATATAAACCACCATTAGGAAAAAGTGATCATGTTGTAATAAAAGGTGATTTTGTAGTATTATATGACATAATAAAAGTTCAAAATAAACCAAACAAAATACAAAACTTTTTAAAAGGAAACTACAATGAATTAAAAAAGTATTTCAAAAAAATTAACTGGAACTAAAAGATGGACATTGATAACATAAATGATCTATATTTAAATTGTTGCAAATTATATCATGAAGGAATGAATAAGTACTTCCCAAACAAAAAACCACAAACTAACAAAATCAAACAATGGTTCAATGGCAAATGTATAGAAGCTAATAACAGATTCAGAAGATATGGAAGTGAATGAAAATATAATGCATATAAAAGTGCAAGAATTGAATATACCAATATAAGAAGACATGCCCAAGTGGAATATCAAAAGATATGTTATTAATGAATGTAAGGAACAACCAAAACTATTCTACAGCTACCTCTAAGGCAAAACAAAAATAAAGGACAAAAATTTAAACATTAGGAATAAAGGAAAAACTTATACAGAAGAAAAAGAAATATGCGAAATATTAAATACAAAATTTCAATCTGTATTCTCTAAGGAAAATGTATTCACACCAGGAGAAAATACAAACACAAACACGTATGAGTTTGAGGTGAGCAGATTACAAATAAAAAAAGAGTTAGAAGCTGTTTATAAAATTAAAGCAAGTGGACCTGTTGAAATTTCATGTTGGGTATTAAAAGAATGTGCTAAAGAACTAAGTAAGTCATTATTTATAATATTTCAAAACTCATTACAACAAGGAAAATTACCAGAATGTTGGAAGCAAGCAAATATAGTTCCATTATTTAAGAAAGGAAATAGACAAGACCCACTTAACTATAGACCAGTATCACTAACAAGTGTAGTGTGTAAAATTATGGAAACAATTATAGGAATCAAATGGGTTGAACACCTGGAGAAAAATTATATGATAACAGAGAGACAATTACGATTTAGGAAGGAAATATCATGTGTCACAAACTTACTAAGTTACTGTACGAGAATATCAGAAAAATCCAAGAAAGAGAAGGATGGGTGGATAGTATTTACCTAGACTTTTAACCCCTAAAGGACAGGGCACAGTATATGACGGGTTGCCGCTAAAGGCCCGGGCCTTTGTTTATAGTTTATATTAAGATGGGATGCTCAGACTGAGTATACACTGCTTTTTCTAGGGTAAAATTGAGGGATTATTGATCTTCTTATGTCCGAGTCCAGGAACGGTTGGGTAGTAGCTATGACACTACCGCGGGCTGGTAGCCTGCCAGGTTCTTTGTATACCAGATGAGTCACACCACCACCGCCACAAAACGTAAACAACAACATGAATCTTATGGATGATAATGACCAATTTGACTGCATTGGTCCTTGTAATTGATAGTTTTGAAGAAGAAAAGAGGAAACACTACCATAGGCTTGATTTTATTGTCCATGTTTGAATTCAATGAAGACCACACGTGTACCCGTCAATATGGGATGTAAACACAGTAAAATATCGACATCGTATTTTCTAATTTAAGTGGGTTTTTTGTTGTTGTTCGAAAATATTTGTATTGCAAAAATGATTTCTTATATTAATCCACCTTTTTTACTTAGAATTAATTTATATAAGTATATTATTTATTGACTTGGTGCTGTATACGAGGAACGGTCTTGGCTAGGGATCCATTCCAGCTTTGTCCCGCGAATGCCGTCGCGACTCCTCGTTCACGGGACGATATGGCGCCAGTCCCGAGTGTACCTCGTACGCGGTGCTAGTATGATACCCCCTTTAGCCGACGTGCATATACCCCTATCTTCTACCTCGCCACATCCAGTACACTCACCCAAACACTAGCGCTCAGCGTACGGCGACAATACCTTATTCAACTTGTTATAATTCTGTAATCATTGCACCTACAGACTTCCCGCTGGTACCAATTGAAAGAGGAAGAGTTGCGCGTTCCAATGGTACAAAATTCATTCACTCTTTCATTGTATGTTAAGAGTAATAGGCATGCGAAAACAAGCTATTTTGAGTGTTTTTCACCAAACCCCCGGTCCTAGAGGTACCCGTTTTTATACCACCCCTGGTCTTTTAGAGGTTAAAAAAGCCTTTGACAGAGTTCCACATAAAAGACTTATATGGAAATTATAACAAAAAGGTAGAGTGAACGGAAAACTACAAAAATGGATGGAAGATTTCCTTGTAGGAAGAAAAAGGAGAACAGTACTAAGAGGGAACTATTCTCCATGGCTTAAGGTCATAAGTGGAGTTCCTCAAGGCTCAGTATTGGCACCAATAATGTTCTTAATATATATATAGATGACTTAGAAGTAAATATTACAGATGACACTTATATTGAATATGTTTGCTGATGATGCAAAGATACAAAGAACAATTAAAAACGAAGACTGCTGTAAAAAGTTACAAGAAGATTTGGACAAAATGGTAGAGTGGAGTAATAAATGGCAGATGAAATTTAATGCAGATAAATGTCATGTTATAAAGTTTAGAAAAAGTGAGAAAAGACCAAGTTGGCAACACAAACGTGGAAACAAATAATTAAATGAAGCAGAGAAAGAAAGAGACTTAGGAGTAATAATAAATAAACAATTAACACCAGAGGTTTATATAAATGAAAAAGTGAGAAACATGTATGCATTGTTAGCAAATATGAGAGTAGCCTTCACTTATATAGATGAAGAAATGGTCAAGAAAATAAGAACATCCTTTATAAAATATGCTACAGTAGTATGGAACCCACATTTAAAGAAACATATCACTAAATTAGAAAAAGTACAAATAGCAGAAACAAGATGACTACCAAGTCTAAGAGAACTAAGCTATGAAGAAAGACTAAAAGAAACTAAACTTACCTAAGCTAGAAGAAAGACGGAAGAGAGGAGATATGATTATGGTTTATAAATGTGTTACAGAAAAAGACAAGATAGATATAGAAAACTAATGTCAACAAAGAATACCTACAATGAGAGGATACAGGAAAAAAATAATTAAAAGAAGAGGACATAAAGATGTACAGAAATATACCTTCCCAAATAGAGTAATAGACGAATGGAATAAATTACCGGAAGAAGTGGTGTGTGTCAAACACATACATAAATTTAAAGAAAAATGTGATAACTGTGATTTAAAATACGGGACATTACGAGCATGACTCAATCCTGTAAAGATACAAATAGGTAAGAACACACGCTCATACCCATGACGAAAACATAACAGAAAAAAGCACAAGCATTTAGACAACTATTTACATTATGACCTACTCAAATCCACCAAAACGAGGATGGCGTAAGAGATGTTCCTCCAAAACCTGATGGTTCAGCAGGTGTCGACAAACCACATCAAGTGGCAGGCCAGGCAATAGTGCTCTATAGTGTTAGCACGAGGCGCTCGGCAAAAGCGACACTCAGTGAAGGGAGGCTCACCCTGCATCCCAGCAACATGCCACAGTGGCCGGTAGCCAAGCCTCAAACTCGCAGAGACTACATTGTGCCTTCGAACCATGAGGCCTCGACGACGGTAAGAATATTTGTGACGGCAGACAGACTCGTAATGGGTGATGGAGATGCTGAAGGGCCTCTCTGCATCGCTGCGTCGCCGTACAGGAAGGAGAGTGGCGGAGCGGACTCTAGAACAGTAACATGTCAGGGAGAAAGATCGTCCAACACCACGAGGAGGTAGATGGCAGGCTTCCTTTGCGAATCTGTCAACTGTAACATTGTGACGTAAGCCTACATGGGATGGCACCCATAAAAATTTGACAGTCAAGTTACGATTATATCTATATTACGACTAAGGAGCATAGAGGAAACAGACATTATAAGAGTACGTCCAGCAGATAATATGGGAGGGACCGGGTAGTTTGGTCTAAGACAAGTCCAGACTAACTGAGAGTAATGGGGTGAAAGATGTGGGAAATAAAGGCAATTGACAGTGAAGCAAGTAACATTAGAATACATTCTCTCCACTAATGGGGGAAGACGCAACTCACGCTGCTTGTTTACTATCCTGGTCGACATTGGACAACCGAGAATTATTCCCATTGCTCTATTCTAATTTTTTTCTAAAGTTTCAAGAGTAGCCCTGGGAAGTTGAATTAGAGCAGGGGAGAGGTAATGAACATCTGATAAAAGCAATATAGATGGTCCTGGCTACTGGGATGGAGATGCCCGATGAGTTGTTAGAGAGCCATTGAAGTGGTGTAAGTCGGCGCTGGAAGTCTGGCAGGGACAATAGGCCAAATATTGACTTGAGCGCCAAGGTAGCGGTAATAGGAATATGTGGGAATGTCAGTCCCTCCAATGGTGAACTCTGGCTGAGGTTGAGGAAGGCGGCAGATTTTAGTGATGTAACCTATCACACCGTGCAACATCTGTTGGAGATGTGCCAGTGTGGGGACGGGAGTGGGACGCAACAATATATATTGTACAAAACAAACGTAGAAAAACCCATCAGGATTTCAATACGTACACCAAATGATGATGCATATCTGATCATGGTTTTGAAATGATCTTAATGATGAAATGAAGGTGGATGCTAAGGGACCCTGTGATTGTGTATGATACCTGGTGGCTTCTGTTTCGTCGTGACTATGCCATGAAATGAGCTCATTCTATGTGGGTGGTGTTTCCTGGAAATATTTGAAGAATTTAATAACCTCTATATTTATGACTACACCACTGGGTTTTTTAAATGTCTTGACCTAATAATGGTGGGTGACAAAATAAGTTGACACTATCAACAAGTGTGAGTAACCGTGGGTGACGATTTAAGTCCACAGTGCAGATTTTTAATTTGCACGCCCCCTGACATGTTTGTTTCGGCTGCCAACTGTGAGTGTTTGTGCTTAGTACCTCCCCTGTGTCCAGCCAGCCACTAGCAGTTAGTGGGGGAAGAGTATTGAGCGTTGAAGGATGTATTTTGAGTAGGCCTACTCCGCTTTTGTGAAAATTACCATATATGTACTAAAAATGACAGTGATGTTATATTTCATATTGTTGTATTGAAAAGTTTGATTTTGACAAGTTTTATGACGAAATCGGAGTATAACAATTTACTAATAATTGAAAGAGTGTAAAAGTTAATTTTGATTTGGGGTCATTCTGAGCAGGATACCCACCCTACATGTGTCGATTTAATCTTCACATTAACATCAGGAGACAGCTAAAAATTCTTACTTCAGTATCATGTATCATATATTCATGTAGCATAAGTGGTTTATACACTATTAAAATTCAGCTATGACCTTCATAAACATGTTATTTTCGTGATTTGCTTTCCTGATTTTTTTAATACATATTGTAATGATAATCAAGAAATGCATTACATTTACTGATTTTTTACACTTAACCTTGGAACACTTACGTTCAGAAATATCTTTTACCACTTGCCACATTAACCCATTGTTAGAAATGAAAACAAGAACATGAAGGAAAACCCTTCAAAAGCTCCGACTCTTAATGATTTAAGTGAAATGAGTGAGTGAGTGAGTTGAACCCCTTTTAAGAAATGGTCGCCCCAAGAAGAATGAGTGAGTGAGTGAGTGAGTCAGTTGAAGCTCTTTTAAGAAGTTGTCGCCCCAAGAACAAGAACAATAATTACGATAAGACCTTGAGCTCTCGGCTTAGGCCGGAGCTAAAAATACAGCTCATCAGCATATAATAATTCTGATTATTTATTTAATAATATAGTGCTGTTATGTTGATCTAATTATATATCATTATTATTACTGAGAGATAACCATAAATGAAAAGTGAATGAGACGTAGATATAATTCACAATATAAAATGTTCATTTAACAACATTGTTAAATATCACTACATTACTAGACTTGGCTACTGGTACTGGTGGAGTAGCGTCCTATATGTCATTATAATCATAATCAACATTATAATCAACATGTACAGTTGGCTCCACTCCCGCGTTGACCACTGCGCGTTGCCAATGTTGAGCCACCCAAATATTCGAATCCCAAACGAAGCGAAGCACTCATGACCGAGTGAGATGGAGGGAGGGACGACTGAGTTGGGGTGATGGAGGTCGAAGCATCATCAGTGATCAAAAAATATTGTAGATGGATTGATTGATGGATATTAGGCGCAGCAACATCAAGGTGCTATAGCGCCAGAAAAAGGTGTGACAGCAAGCAGGAAGGAAATAAAATGAAAAGAGGGATAGTTAAAGAACTGAAAGATGGGAACTATTTAGTATGGTCTCTCACTGGCGACCTTCCTAGCATGGGGAGCCCTCTCTCCACGATATTGGGGCAGAGCAGGGGCCGGAGCCCCCTCTAGTCCAGCTCGCCAGGTCTCAAAGACACACAAGCCCCCCCACCTCGGCAAGGCGGTTCTCGTTAGGGGGGTACTGTAGATGGAAAGAATAATTATGGTAAGCACTTGAGGTCGACTCGTATAGCAACAAAGCCGATTCTAAGTATATTAAGTTTTCTTCTCTTATTTACATCCAACTTTATGCAATATAAATAGAGACTTAACGAATTCACACGCCAACAATTTCTGATGATTATTTAATGCTATAATGGTGAGTCTAGCAGTATATACGAGGAAGAGGAGGAATAATAATCATTACGATAACATCCATAACCCTAAAAAGTCGTAGTCCTGCATCATCCACTTTTATAATATAGTTTTACTGTAGCTATAGTTATTATTGTGTTGTAGCTATATTTTGCCATGGTAGATAGTTGTAGTATTCTAAGTGAGAGTAATCTTTGGATGATAAACAATATTTTCTTTTCTGAGTAATAGATAAATACCGCCAAATATCTAGTCAATAGTGCAGCGTGAGCGTTGACATACGGTTCTATCAGGTGAACACACACTCATCTGGTTTTCTTCCCTCGCATTATAGACTTAGGTATTAGGGGTCAAATAATTAGGGAATAGAAGGAAAAAACGCACACTTCTGTGTATGATATGCATAAGCTCAATGTAATCCAATTATAACTGTTACTATCCAAATTTGAATTAATATAATGAATGAAGTTTGAGTATCTTGAAAGAAATGAGATGGATCAAAGAAGACCACACTAGTAGGTCGGGAAGACACTAACACAGTATATTAAAAGCAAACCCTATTTCGTACTCGCCATCATTCGAGCTGATTTTTTATCAATTACTTTGTGTTACTGGTTATCAGAGGATAGTGTTTTGAGGTGTAACACCCGTAGTTTTAAAACATTTGAGGGCCCTTACTGGAGCTCTATGAACCCTCCAAACTACTCCAGGCAACAGATTCCCTATTCGAAACACTGAAGCGTTCTGTGGCCTGGATTATTTGGAGGGTTCATAGAGCTCCAGTAAGGGCCCTCAAATGTTTTAAAACTACGGGCCTAAAGCCTAAACTCAAACCTCTTAAGAGTCCCCCACCAAGTCCCTTCTACCCTATCTCCCCTCCCAGCAGTCCTTCACTCTACTCCTCCACTTTTTCACCACATCACCAGCATTATTACTCCGTCTCCCCAACTCAGTCGTCCCTCCCTCCATCTCACTCGTTCATGAGTGCTTCGCTTCGTTCGGGATTCGAATATCTGGGTGCTCAACATTGGCAACGCGCAGTGGTCAACGTGGGAGTGGAGCCAACTGTACAATTACACTTACGGTATAGGGTACTACAAAAGCTACCTGTATGGAAGACAAAGTAAGCAACCATACACGATCTCATGCCCTAATATCCTAGCCCCTGAGACAAGTGAACAGCACCTTTTTTTTTTGCTTTTTTCCTGGTGGGGTACATCAGAACTCGCATACAGTAGGTGTTAATTAGTATTACAGTGACTTTGAGTTAAACATTGTATATCTCTTAGATAGAAAGTATATTAATATGAAATATTGGAAAGATATATAAATTTGTTAAACCAAGCACAAGTAAAGGACTTTCAAAAACACATAATGAGCTACATAAGAAAATACCTCTATGATGCCCTCGATCTTAGATGTTCTGTTAATTTTAGCTATTGCTCTGTTCTCTTTGATGCGCTTTTCCATCACATCTTGCATCCAATGTGTAGAAATGCCGGCAGCTTCAATTTGCATTGTCAGTTTGTTAAAGTATTCATGAAACGGAGCACCTAACCTGAAAACAAGGTATACAACTCTAATCAGTTATAATATATTATATAAAGCCAGTTATATTTAGGTAATACTAATGAAACTATTTTAGATTATTGGATTAATGTGTTTGCTTCTTAATGGACTGGTTGACGATCAATTTGTTTTTTCTATTAAACAATTTACATCGTTAGTAAATGAGATGAATTGTCCTGTTATGTAATTTATTTGTCAAAGAAAATTATTGTTTCTTATATAAAAGCCATCAAAGTTGCACATGTGGAAGTTGATGGCAGCAAATCCGTGACGTCACTAGCCATACACGCAGGCCTCCGCCAACCTTTGAAAGCAAAATATTGTGATGTCAAGGGGAGTTGTGCAAAATGTTTGTGCTTGCAAAAACAAGAGTAGAAACACACCAGAAAAGAGATTTATTTGTGTTGTGTGTAGTTAGTCTGTAATAGCTGTCGGTACACTTGTGGCTGGTGACGCCACAACACAGTGTGAGGTACGATGTTTCTCCACCACTTATTTACCCTTATTTGTCGTGATTTTCAACTCATATGGGAAAAATATTGGTATCTTCATGATCAGGAGTGTCCATTTTATTGTTTTATATACTTTGTACACGACCGTTAACCAGTCCATTCGGTTTCGTTTTATGTCTATTATTTTGTCAGATTATTAGCAGGAATTTGACGCATGATTCATTTAGATAAATATTTTTAATAAGGGTGAAATATAGCTGTCCATATCCATAGCCTTCCATAACTTTTAAGATAGTAATATGGGTAACATGTTGGCAGACTTTCTGTAGATATTCACAGATTTTTTGGGGTTGGCTCTGCGTTTTGCATTTGAATAGTTATGGGATGTAGTATATTGTCTTATTTCAATTCGGTTAGGGCCCAAAGAGAGAACATAATTACAATACATTAAAGGGAGGTTTTCTTGTTGGTAACTTAGGAGGCTTCCGTTTTTCCCAAACTATGCCAGGAAACAGATGCCCTCAATAGTATGTACACTCGCGGTCAGAAATTGTGTCCTGATTCCTTGGACGATGAATCGCAACTAGCTTTGATGATTCAAACAACTCTGTGTGTGTTGTAGGGAGACTCACAGTTGTTCGAACCTTCAAAGCTAGGCTGTTTGCGATTCATTTTGCAATGGGATCGGGACACAATTTCTGACCGCGAGAGGAATAAGAAATCTTCCAATTTACTAACAAGAGAAACGCCCGTTAACACTTCTTATCAAAATCACGACAGTTATTGTTATATTCCCGAGAAGTCTAAAATGGACAGCACATCCTAACACTTCGAATTTTCGTAAACTTAACCCTTAAAACGCAAGTGACGACATAAATCGATACCACCAGAGAAAAAGTGTAGTTAACCGAAGGTGACGACATAAGTTGACAGAGCATTTTGTATATTTATGCACCAGATGACCTATGACATGCTTAATTTGGCTCACACTATAGGGTGTGGACTCCTCCGAGTCACGCCAGCCACTGGCAGCCAGTTCTTACCTATTTGTTCTTACCTATTTGTATCTTTACAGGATTGAGATAAGCTCGTAATGTTCCGTATTTTAAATCACAATTATCATATTTTTCTTTAAATTTATTTAAGTTTTTGACACACACCACTTCTTCCGGTAATTTATTCCATTCGTCTATTACTCTATTTGGAAAACTATATTTCTGTACATCTTTATCTCCTCTTCTTTTAATTAATTTCTTACTGTGCCCTCTCATTGTAGGTATTCCTTGTTGAATTAAGTTTTCTATATCTATCTTGTCTTTTTCTGTAACACATTTATAAACCATAATCATATCTCCTCTCTTTCACCTTTCTTCCAGTTTAGGTAAGTTTATTTTCTTTAGTCTTTCTTCATAGCTTAGTTCTCTTAGACTTGGTAGCCATCTTGTTGCTACTCTTTGTACTTTTTCTAATTTAGTTATATGTTTCTTTTAATGTGGGTTTCATACTACTGCAGCATATTCTAAAATAGGCCTTATAAAGGATGTTATTTTTAAATGTATATGATCCTCTGGTGTTATTTTTTTATTTATTATTACTCTTAAGTCTCTTTCTTTCTCTGCTTCATTTAAAAATCTGTTCCCAAGTTTGTATTGCCAATTTGGTCTTTTCTCACTTTTTCTAAACTTTATAACATGACATTTATCTGCATTAAATTTCATCTGCCATTTATTACTCCACATTTTGTCCAAATCTTCTTGTAACTTTTTACAGCAGTCTTCATTTTTAATTGTTCTTTGTATCTTTGCATCATCAGCAAACATATTCATGTAAGTGTCATCTGTAATATTTACTTCTAAGTCATTTATATATATATATATATATATATATATATATATATATATATATATATATATATATATATATATATATATATATATATATATATATATATATATATATATATATATATATATATATATATATATATATATATATATATTAATAACATTATTGGTGCCAATACTGAGCCTTGAGGAACTCCACTTATGACTTTAAGCCATGGAGAATAGTTCCCTCTTAGTACTGTTCTCCTTTTTCTTCCTACAAGGAAATCTTCCATCCATTTTAGTAGTTTTCTGTTCACTCTACCTGTCAAAGGCTTTCTTAAAGTCTAGGTAAATACTATCCACCCATCCTTCTCTTTTTTGGATGTTTTCTGATATTCTCGTATAGTAACTTAGTAAGTTTGTGACACATGATATTTTCTTCCTAAATCCAAATTGTCTCTCCGTTATCATATCATTAGCTCTGGCCTCAGCCGAGAGCTCAAGGTCTTATCGTAATTATTGTTGTTCTTTTTCTTGGGGCGACAACTTCTTAAAATGGTTCAACTCACTCACTCACTCACTCACTCACTTCCATCCATTTTCTTTTTAGCTCCGGCCTCAGCCGAGAGCTCTAGGTCTTATCGTAATTATTGTTCTTGTTCTTGTTGTTCTTCTTCTTCTTAGGGCAACCACTTCTTAAAATGATTCAACTCACTCACTGACTCACTCACTCACTCTATTCCTCCCATCCATTTTCTTTTACCGACATTGAATAATTTTTTCAACCGAGAGGGGGTTCAACCGAGGGGTTCACCCTCAATAAAAAGGGTTCATTTTCAAAATTTCATTATAACCATATGAATACGAAAATCCAGATAAAACATAATTAATATTTTTGAGACCTTTACATATGGATATTTTATTATTTCAGTTGAATCATTAAGAGCCGGAGCTTTTGAAGGGTTTTCCTTCATGTTCTTGTTTTTCTCCAGGTGTTTAACCCATTTGTTTCTTATAATTGTTTCCATAATTATACACACTACACTTGTTAGTGATACTGGTCTATAGTTAAGTGGGTCTTGTCTATTTCTTTTCTTAACCCCTGGAGTCCGGGAAGGGTAGACCTTGCCTCCACGTTTCTACCCTGCCGCTAGCGTCAAAATTCCTCAATTTGCCCTTTATTCACAACGCTCACACTCTTAACCTATATAGTGTACTGACTTCAAAATTGTTCCATCATTACCTTCAACTCTTCCTCTTTCCAATGGTACCATCGGGAGGGATGTACGATGAATAGTTGTGGAGATAGGGCGAGTTGAAGTGAACCATGTTTGTGCGCGAGTCAGCGGTGTGTCCGTGTGTATGCGTGAGAGCGGTGTGACTACAGCATGGCGAGTTCAGTTTCCCGCCCAAGTCCTTTGTCAACTCACTCGTATTACTACTATTATGTATCGTATGTCATGATTTCAACACTAAAAATAGTATGAACACTTGTAGGAATATATCATCGTGTAACTGTCACTTAGAAAATGATAAACAAACCGACTTGTACCGTAGGAAACACGTATATTTACTATAGATTGTGCCTGTATGGGCGGGTTTTGTGGTGTTATTTTCTTATTACTACCCCATTATATATCGTCTGTCATGATCTATACACTAAATAATAATTTGTAACCTTGTAGGAATATCATGGTGTCACTCACGTACATATATTCACTACGGTATTGTCTTACGATCGTTAGAGCACAAATTCGGACAAGGGCAAATACTTAAAAATCGCCCAGCCATCGTGGGCTCCCAGAATCGACTGAGTGGGTAGCGGATCGATATTGTGAGTGTATTTTCTCGCCCAACGACAAGAAAAACTAGCCGTACAGGGCGCGAAATAGCGCTAAATCGCTGTGACGGTAGGTGCAGTTGCCCGGTTCCTTACGTAAGACGGTCTATCACGTCAACCGGCCTTTAGGGGTTAAATAATGGAACTATATTTGCATGCTTCCAACACTCTGGTAATTTTCCTTGTTGTAATGAGTTTTGAAATATTATAAATAATGACTTACTTAGTTCTTTAGCACATTATTTTAATACCCAACATAAAATTTCAACAGGTCCACTTGCTTTAGTTTTATCCACAGCTTCTAACTCTTTTTCTATTTCTAATCTGCTCACCTCAAACTCATACGTGTTGGTGTTTGTATTTTCTTTTGGTGTAAATACATTTTCTTTAGTGCATACAGATTGAAATTTTGTATTTAATATTTCACATATTTTTTTTTCTTCTGTATAAATTTTTAATTCATTCCTAATGTTTTGAATTTTGTCCATTATTTTTGTTTTGCTTTTGAGGTAGCTGTAGAATAGTTTTGGTTGTTCCTTACATTTATTAACATATTTTTGATATTCCACTTGGGCTTGTCTTCTTATCTTGGTATATTCATTTCTTGCACTTTTATATTTATTATAAGTTCTTTCACTTCCATGTCTTCTGAATCTGTTATTAGCTTCTATACATTTGCCATTGAACCATTGTTTGATTTTGTTAGTTTGTGGTCTTTTGTTTGGGAAGTACTTATTCACTCCTTCATAATATAAATTGCAAAAAAAATAATTATTGATCATTTATGTTATCAATGTCCATCTTTTCGTTCCAATTAATATTTCTGAAATACTTTTTTTAATTTATTGTAGTTTTCTTTTATAAAGTTTTGTATTTTGTTTGATTTATTTTGAACTTTTATTATGTCATATAATACTACAAAATCCCATTTTATTACAACATGATCACTTTTTCCTAATGGTGGTTTATACTCCATATTATTAATTTAATTTTCATTTCTAGTAAATATTAAGTCTAATAGTGATGGTTCATTTTTCTTCTTATACTTGTGTTATTAGTAATATGTTGTGTTAACAGGAAGTCTTGAATTAAATCTAGTAATTTATTATTCCATTGGTTTTATGTTGTTTTTGCTTCATAATTTATCCAATCTATATTGTTGTTAAAGTCTTGTGTTAATATTAACCTTTGAGATTTATCTTCCATCCCTTGTAATATTTCTTTGAGGTTCTTCTCTGTGTAATGTATTAGTTCTAAATATTTATTCTTATCCCATGTTCTTGTCTTTGGTGGCATATATAATGTAGCAACAGTAATTACTTCTTCTGGTGTTATAATATCTACTGCTATTAATTCTACTTTATTTGATACCAGTAATTCTGTTTGGTTTACCTTTAAATTTTTATGGGTTAGAATCATTACTCCACCTCCATTTTTTCCTACTCTATCTTTTCCTTTCTCCATATGTTGTATTCACTCACGTTAAATACATCATTTCTTATTTTATTATTTAATTAGTTTCTGCGAAGTATAGAAGTATATTATCTGTGTTTTTTCTTTTTGTATAACATCTTTGATTTCAGTTAATTTAGATACATTTGAGTATATCATTTTTATTTTTTCATTTCTGTATGTCTTTCCTAATTGACCTATCTTTTTCTACACCTTTTTTTTTACTTGCATTTCCAATACTCTGTAGAAAAAATGTCTTTCCTCTTCTTCAGTTCTTTCATTGTTCTTCCTTTTCGCTTCTTCCACTTACTCTTTGAGTATTTCTCTATCTTCCTTGGTTAGGCATGTATACTGTTCCATTTTTCAGAGTCCTTCAAATTCCAGGCATTTTTCAATATCGTTTCTACCGTGTTACTATTTTGTACAATTAACTTCAGTGGTCTCATTTTGTTTTCTTCAAATATGCCTATTCTGTGGAATTATTCTATCTTCACTACTTTTTATTACTTTATTTAGATCTTCAAACTCTACTAATTCACCATACTCCCCTTCTTTTTGTTTCCTCTCTCAAACAGACTCATGATTGGTTTCTTACTTACAGTTCAGTAGCTGGTGGTGACATATGTCCCTTAGGAATTTGTTGACACAACATGACTGTATTGTCTGGCGACAGTAGCCAGCTTTGTACTATTGTTTTCTTTTTCACTATTACACTTTAGTGTTTTATATTCACTGCACTTTTCCACTTATTATCTTTCTTTACTTTTATGTGACCAATTTAAACACAAGCTTGACTCAAATCCATAATAAACAAATAGGTAAGTGATGATATATGTCTGGAGCTTCAGGGGTGACATCCACCCTCCTTGACTGCCTGTGACTGTGTGTAGGAATAGCTGTGAGCGTGTGAGGTCCACAGTGAGGATACATTTTCAGCATTTACATTTTACCATATATGTGCATAAATACGACAGTGATGTTATATTTATTATTATTGTGCTGAAAAATGTTATTTTGACACGTTTTATGACGAAATCAGAACGTGAAAACGTATTTGGATATGTAAGGACAGTGTAAAAGTGAATTGAGAGTTGTGGTCATTTTTCGCTTGCTACCTATCCTATAGATGTCCATATAGTGTTCACATGCATATCAGGAGACAGCCAAAGGTTTGTACTTATTATCGTGTATCATTTATGCATGTGTGTATGTGGTATGCACGCTATTAGCTGAAATGTGTTGTTTACTTTGTGAGCGTGTGGCTGGAAAAGGAAAAGGGCGAGAGAGTGGTCCGTGCTTATATAAGCTCCCCCCGCCGCCACGAATAAGCAATATTTTGAATATTTATTAATGTAATCCTTATTCGGGACGTTATTCGGTTGCTTCGTCGGTAGTTGTTGGTGCGCCACGAAAAGTTGGTGGACATCCCAACTTTCGGGGACAAATGCAAAATAAAATAAAGTAGCAGAGCAACTGCAGGTGAACCTATAGCTAATGTGCGGCCTTCCCCCAGCATTTTATTGCACTGCGGGTGGTCCTGCAAACACCGCGGCGACATACAAAAAAAAAAAAAAAATATATATATATATATATATATATATATATATATATATATATATATATATATATATATATATATATATATATATATATATATATATATATATATATATATATATATGTATATATATAATATAAAACACTGTGTGTGTGTGTGTGTGTGTGTAGCTGTTATGCACGGCCTCATCGTTTGACCTACAGTAAAACATTTTACATGATTTTGATCGGTGATTCCTGCAAATTTTATTTTCTTAAATGACCAATGGGGGTTGGGGGGGGGGGGTCGAACCAAAGCACCAGTAGGACCTGCTGGATTAGTGAGCCATGGTGCCTCCACCTATACTACCTCTATCGAGCCTTGTTAATATGATCTTAGGTCTTTTAAAAGGGGTTGGAGGTCAGAGGAAGAATAAAATTGACCAAAGGACGAAGGAAAAAGAAATTGGAGGACGAAGAAAGCCTTATATTGACCACAAGACGAAGGAAAAGGTCGGTAGAGAGAGAGAGAGTGGTACAAGGAAGTTAATTATGACATCAGTGTTAGGAGATACACACACATACACTCACTCTCTTTTCCTTTCCCTCCCTCTCTCTCTTACACGCACAAACTCTCTCTCTCTCCCCCCCACACACGCTCTCTCTCTCTCCCTCTCTCCCATGCACACACACACACACACTCTCTCATACACGCACACACACGCTCTCTCTCTCTCTCCCACACTCTCTCTTTCCCTCCTTCTCTCTCATACATGCACACACATACTCTCTCTCTCTCTCTCTCTCCTTCCTACACAACCACACACACACTCTTTCTTACACAAACACTTTCTTCTTCCTACACAAACACACACACACACTCTCTCTCTTCTTCCTACACAAACACACACACTCACTCTCTCTCTCTCTCTCTCTCTCTCTCTCTCTCTCTCTTTAGAGGAATCAAAGAGATAGGGGATAGGGGACAGGCTTGGGGTGTGGGGATAGGGGACAGGCTGGGGGTGTGGGGATAGGGGACAGGCTGGGGGGGGGGGGGGGGTAAAATGACTTTTCCCTACCGCCACACACCCCAAATCTACCCCATATTCCCGCACCCTCTAAACCCCCCTAATCCTGCACCCCTCTAGCCTCCCTCAAGCCTGTCCCCCTACTCCCGCACCCTCCTACCCCCCCTACCGTACACTCTGAAAAAAAGGTTTGGAACCACCCCTCTATTAATTTTAGAATTTTTATCACGGTACGGTTGGTACTGCTAAGTCAACCCAAGTGTGCCTGTACTTTTTCATAACACGTATTATAACTGATATTAATACGTAAGAGAGTGAAGGAGAGTAAATGGAAGGCAGAAAAGAATTGTGAGAGTGGTGGGAGAGTAAGGGGAGGAAAGAGAAGAATAGTGAGAGTGGAGGGAGAGTCGTGAGAGTGGAGGGAGAGTGAGAGAAAAATCAGAAGAATAGTGAGTGGAGGGAGAGTGAAGTGAGAGTGGAGTGAGTGAAGTGAGAGTGGAGTGAGAGAAGTGAGTGTGAAGTGAGAATGGAGTGAGAGGAAGACAGAAAGAATAGTGAGAGTGAAGTGAGAGTGGAGAGAGAGAAGTGAGTGGAGTGAGAGTGAAGTGAGAATGGAGTGAGAGGAAGACAGAAAGAATAGTGAGAGTGAAATGAGAGTGGAGTGAGAGAAGTGAGAGTGGAGTGAAGTGAGAGTAGAGTGAGAGTGAAATGAGAGTAGTGAGTGAAGTGAGAGTAAAGTGAGAATGAAGTGAGAGTGAAGTGAGAGGAGTGAGAGTGGAGTGAAAGTAAGACACAAAAATTAGTGAGAGTGGACTGAGAGTGAGAGGAAGAGAGGAAAGAATAGTGAGAGTGAAGGGAGAGTGAGAGGAAGACAGGAAAGAATAATGAAAACGAAGTGAGAATAGAGTGAGAGGAATGAGAGTGATCCCGGTGATTAAAAATGTGATAATTCATTTGTAACACTATTAGTGAAGGACTTTGTGTGGTGTTAGAATGAGAGTAATAAGTATTATCGCCAGTGGAACAGGCTTACCAACTCTACATAGCACTGGCAATAGGGGTGGTTCCAAAACTTTATTTGCAGAGTGTACAGTCGGCGTCAAAAGTCGTGTCGCCTCACCTGCTTCACCGAGACAGGCAGTGTTCATGGACTCGAGAAATACGCACGTTTTCTACACCTAATAATCTCGAGTCTATGAACATCACGTGCCTCGGTGAAGCAAGTGAGGCGACAGGACTTTTGACGCCGACTGTACATGACACACAATTGGGTACACACACACATACACACACATACACACACAAACACAGACACACATTATATGTATTATTCATATATTATATTTTCTTCCATATAGCATATTATGTCCATGTATCTATTTGTGTATTTTCAGCCTTGTGGCTGCCCAATCAATAAACCTCTTATTATTATCATTATTATTATTATTATTACACACACATACATACATACACACACACACAGACACACACACATAGACACACACAGACACACACACATAGACACACACATACACACACACATACACACATACACACACATACACACACCCCTACCGTACACACACACACACACATACACTAAGTAAGGACATTTCTGCCCTTGTTCGTTATCACTTTAAAGTTGTCTCAGTTGTTGAAAGGATTCTTTTCTGTGGCTTCCATTTGTGGTTGTAAAGCTGGCATGGTTTCTCTGGGCGACCAGCAATCACACCGGATAATGGACCCCTCCCACCCTCCTAATAAGTTCACATAAAAATAATTGGAGGACATTTATTGACAAAACAACATATAGGATCTTCACTCGGACAACGTCAGGTATCGGTGCTAGTATAATAATAATGATAATATATATATATATATATATATATATATATATATATATATATATATATATATATATATATATATATATATATATATATATATATATTGTTATGTATCCCAGAATTTGTTAAGTTGCGTTGTATAGCGTAGTAGCATTCTCACGCTCGCTTTGTGTGTTTGTTCGTATGTACAATCTCCTCCACTCCCGCTTTCACCAGTACAGCATTGCCAACGTGTGAGCTACCAGTTCCGACTCTCGCATCCGAAACACCTGCCAGTAAGAGTAAGGGTTAATGACAGGTGTTTTAGATGTGAGAGTCGGAACTGGTAGCTTACACGATGCTGGGTGAATACGATGGCAACACCGAACTGGTGAAACCGGGAGTGGAGGAGACTGTACGTCTCACGGCCTGTGGGGTGTTGTACGGCCTGTGTATGTGGGTGAGCATGTTACTGCTTGTCAGCCAGTGTGTTAGTTTGTGCGTATGTCTGTGTCCAGACATTGTGTTGCCTTGTGGAGGTTTAGCCACAAGCTTTCCACTCCCCTTCCCTCTCCTATGTCCTACCCCTACCCAGGATCAACCAACCGCAGACGTGCTTACATGCATTTAACCAATGGCAGAGTCGTTTAAATCTATTGAACCACTCAGCGACTTGTGTCCTGCCGTATTAGCCAATCAGCAGTCGGGTGGACAACAACGAGTGTATATAAGGGTAGGGAAAAGCCTTTATTCCCTAAGGGGCGCTGATTGTGTAATGGTTAGCACACTCGCCTTGCAAGCGAGAGATCCCGGATTCGATTCCCGGGTCAGTGGAATTGTTGGACAATTTTCCCAAGCCCCTATGTCCCTGTTCACCTAGCAGTAAGTAGATACCCGGCTGTAAAAACAAGGATAGCAACCTTGTAGGCTGGGGGAAAATATGTTGATGTAACAAGAATGACTACCTTAATGACCAACACGAGGCGATAGGCATAAAGCCCTAACATTCTTCTTTTTTATTCCCCAGACATTGCTAGAGTTCAGCGGTGGTACTTATAGAATGTCATAGTGCTATGAATCTGTCATAAGCCTCCAAGATGGCGGATATTTGTCATAAATAGTTCATAAGAGATTTGAATCTGTCATAAGATATTTGAATCTGTCATAAGAGCTATGAATGTGTCATAAGTTGGTCGGGCGCTATGACAGGTCAAGAGGGGTTATAAGGACTTATGAATCACCCATAGTTGTCATGGACCAACAACAACAACCACTTCGTTTGAGAGTAGTTTGTGAGGACAGTGTGTAGGAGTAGTGTGTGAGAGTAGTGTGTGAGAGTAGTGTGCGAGAGTAGTGTGTGAGAGGACAAAATGAGAGTATATAGTGTGTGAGAGTAGTGTGCGAAAGTAGTGTGCGAGAGTAGTGTGCGAAAGTAGTGTGCGAGAGTAGTGTGCGAACGTAGTGTGAGAGTAGTGTACGAAAGTAGTGTGCGGGAGTAGTGTGCGAAAGTAGTGTGAGAGTAGTGTGTGAGAGTAGTGTGCGAGGGTAGTGTGCGAGAGTAGTGTGAGAGAGTAGTGTGAGAACAGTGTGAGAGAGTAGTGTGAGAACAGTGTGAGAATGTAGTGTGAGAACAGTGTGAGCGAGTAGTGTGAGAACAGGGTGAGAGAGTAGTGTGAGAGAGTAGTATGAGAACAGTGTGAGAATAGTGTGAAAGTAGTGTGTCTTCCTCTCACTCTCCCTCCACTTCACTCCTATCTTCCTCATTGTTTACATTCCACTTAGTGCCCTCTAGCGGCATATATTTTGGGCAATATATTTCTTTATTTAAAAGAGGTACAATTAAATATGTACATAACTTTAATAGAAGTACATTTATATTATATATTTTCATCTTTTTGAGATGTTTCCTAATCATTTAATAAAATATTACATGCAGAATTCCGACACTCGTAACAGATTGCTAACTCTGCCATAACTAAGTTTGTCATAATTATGAAAGGGATATGACAGAATCATAGTGCTTATGACAGAAGTTTATGAATGTTTTATAGCTATGACTAGAGTTATGACTAAAATTTATGACATTCTATAAGTACCACCCCAGAAGACTAAACATGTAGGTGACTAGCTGAGAGGTCGGGAGCCGGTTGGTGCTCCTGGTTACTGCAATTCTATTCCCATACATTCACTCATTCATTGTGTTGTTCTATATTCATTCAAGCATAACTGTGAGTTGCATTATTATTATTATTGTCTTATATTCATTCAAGCATGTTTAAGTGTCGTGATTGCACTCATTCATTATTGTTATTGTTCTATAATTATCCAAGCATAACAGTGTATTGTGTTCATTATTATTATTATAATTAATGCCTGGGCTAGACGGTGTGTGTTCCCTTAACTATGTCCCAGCGAGTGTTGATTATATTTAGAGCTTGTGATAAAGTGTAATATTTCATGTTTTTTTCTTGGAATGTTGTAAAGGACCCTGAGGTCTGGGGATAAGCCCCAGACCCAAGGTCATTAACTGACGTGATGATTGGTCCCTCTGAGGTCTGATGGAGAATAATTAGACACATGGCTTCGTCATAGGACAAGTCGTCTGATGTATAGAATGGATAGACACAAGGCTTATTATTATTTCAGAAGTCCTCTGAGGTCTGTTTATGATTAGACACATGGCTTATTTTAGAAGTCCTCTGAGGTCTAGTTTGACACATGGCTTATTATTATTTTTGAAGTCCTCTGAGGTCTATTTGGACACAAGGTCCGTCACCGTAGTTGAAGTGACTATCGTAGAGTAGTGATTGCTTGTAACATTTAGTTAATTCATTGTTGCGGTCGGGTATCCTGAAGTTTAATTGTATTCCTTTGTGTAATTGTATTATCTTTATAATTATTCTTGTCTCATAGTAACTTCATTTTTCATTAAATATTTATTGTTAAGTTTTAACTACTTGTTTTAACATCCCATCTTGTTTAGAATCTGGATATGTTCGGTAACTAGAGTGGATTAATGTGGATATTTCCACGAATGAGGTAACTCAAAGGACTCTGTCTCAATCTTATAGTCTGTTGGAGTAACAGCAGATTATCTTTGGTCTAACAAACCGTAACATAATTTGCGACCATGCCAAGGATATTGTGACCCTCTAGTATCCATAACAATATATATATATATATATATATATATATATACAATCTTTTCGAGTCCATCTCGTCATCTGACACGTTGGGTAACTGGCGATCCCACTCACTGCCAGAGAGGTGCTCTGAAATTTATTCTCTCGTCTGGGCTGGTAGCATCTCAGGTCCAGTGCCCTTTCATCCCAGATTTATTCTCTGATCGCGTTGCTCTTCAGTTTCATTATTCTCTACCTGCTGGATCAAATGCTTCAGCCACTCGTTTATGTATTGTGCCCCGTAATTATTGCCCGACTAACATTATAATTATGGCCCATGTATTCCCTACATTTGACATACATTCACTTATACAGTTGTAATGTATTCTTGTATATTCTACTTATGACTTTTATAGGCTATACGTCTCCCGGCCACACCTCCAATAACGCCATATTGTCCACTTCTGGATGCTTTATCCACGTAAGCCGGAGGCAAAGGAGAAGGCTGAATGTTTCAAGTCAACCCAAAGCCTGACCAGCTGAATTGTTACCAGATGTCTAGGGATGCTATAGTCACCCTGCAGGAGTGTGCTCACACCGAGTCTTGGCAGCGGTTCACGGAAAACATTAACCAGCAAACAAGTGTGGCATTTATGTGGCACCTCATCCGTCGGGTTGTTAAAATGAGCTAGACACTGCCCGTCATCACACTCCCGTCGCCTATGCTCAACAACGTGTTAATGCCAGGTCAGAACAATCTACCTCGGAAAGTCTACCTATCCACATACAAGATGCACTTGCTTTCCGTGCTGCTGTCCATCGACTACGTCTAATATCAGCTTTGTTGCAAGATGATTATAATGCAAAGCAAAATAACTGAGGAGTTGCACCGTGCTCTCTCCAGGGGTAGAACTTCTTCCCCTGGTGATGATAGTATTACAAATGCTGTGCTGCGCCTACTTCAAAAAGTTCCTGGGAACCCTATGCTTCGAACTTATAATCTTTGTCTTCGTGACGGTTGTGTACCACGAGCCTGAATCAGCAGCACAATAATTCCCATCCCTAAGCCCGGCACTGCGCAGTTCAGGCCAATTTCCCTTACTTTCTGTTTTTGTAAGGTTATAGAAAGAATCTTGCCCTATCATCTCATGTACCGAATGCAGGACAGCCTTTCTCCATGGCTGTTTAGTTTCCTTCCCCAGCGGAGCACACACCACTGCCTAGTCGACCTGTACTCTTGCCTCTCCAGGGACAGTGTGGTGCCTTTCATTGACCTTTCATTATGTATATCAATAATAGAGGCATTATTTTCGATCACGTGGTTGACTTTGGGATAAAGGGTAATTTTCTATGGTGGATTCGGGGCAACCTCAGTAACAGGACTCCTGTGTGTATTTTCCAGTGGTGCGCTCCGTCCTTTAGGCAGTCTTTATATTGGTACGCCTTAAGGGGGTGTTTACAGCCCATTTTTAGTAAATATTCTGATGCATGGGTTGCTCACTTTCTCCCTGATTACCTGCTATGCTGATGATATCTGTGTTATATTAGTGGAGAAAATTTATTCTAATGTTACTTGCTTCACCATCAAGAAGTCCTTCCCATAAAGTCTGCTGGTCATACTCTTATAAGGTCTGATTCCTCCATGCACTGTAGTCATATTATAGATATAATTGTTTCACACGTCCCCCTATGGCCCCCAACGTGGATACTACCAACACCTGCTGTGAGCTTCACACCTACTTCCAAGTCGAAACTGCCTTCTCTACAACCGCATTTGGTTCTGGAACACTTAGAGACAGTGACGTCCTCCATCACAGATCCATACTGCCTCTACACTAATGCACTCCTAACAGGAACGCCTTGATGTGGTGGTGGTGGTAGAGGGTTGCGTGTCTCTGAGACCTGGCGAGCTAGACTAGAAGGGGCTCCGGCCACTGCTCTGCCCCGATTTTGGGGAGAGAGGATTTCCCATGCAATAGGCTGCCAATAAGGGCCAACGGGTCTGCCCTCTAGGGGCCGTCCTATGTTAGATGGTTGGGTGTCTGAGCAGGATATGTTGGGGAAGGGGGTCTCAGCACCGTCGTGGGCAACTTTCGAGCCACTGAGGCTGCTTTTTAAAACGAGTGGAGGTACCCCGCCCACGGCGACCAGTGCTCGGTCCCCTCATCTGCCCGGTAGGTAGTTATTCTTGGCTCCTGGGGCCAGAAACAATAATTTAATAATATATGGTTAAAGAACAGCCCAAATCTCTCGAAAAGTTACTCTCTGGTCGTGGTGATATGCAGAAGCCTGCAAAAAGAGTAGACTTAGCAGGTCGAGTGTTATGTCAACCCTGTTAGCGGTAATGACACGTTAATATTAATAAATTTACTTGCATCCTTTTTTTATGGCACAATCCACTCAATTGTTAGGTGTTTTGGAGTGGTTCTATGTATCTGAATCACTTATGTTAGTGACGGTAGGTCTAATAGTTGTTATATTACTTTTAATACAAATACTGGTGCCAATGGTGGTTTTGAGGCAAAAGATTCTCTCACTGTAAAGTTCAATCGATGTGGTCCACCAATGTACTTCATAGTGACAATGACCACTGCCCTAACATTTTATATGACTGTGTAGAGCATGTACAGTCGCGAACCAAAGTTTCGCACCCCCCCCCTTTGCTGATAGGAAGACGAAGATAGTGTTAAAGATATGCTGAACGATCGGACAAACTGGTGTATCGAGTTGGTAACGAGACAGTGTGAGCTTCATTTTCGATTACTTGCAGTTTGTTGTTTGTGAAAATGAACCTTACACTGTTTCTTAACTTTCTTTACCAACTCGAAACACCAGTTTGTCCGATCTTTCAGCATATCTTTAACACTGTTTTCGTCTTCCTATCAGCCAAGGAGGGTGCGAAACTTTGGTTCGCGACTGTACCCAAGGAACGTCAGGTTCCTACACCCTTCTGGTTTGTGGCTTACTACAGGGAGGGACGTGGTAACTATATCCATGCTTCACAGTATTTGGAGAAAGAATTTGGAGTACTACCAATGGGCCACATAAAGAAATATGGTAAGTACATTTTAATCAGAGCAAAATATTTTACACAGGCTATAATGCTCCTTAATCTCCCCTGTCCTTCTGATAGCATGTTTGAATCTATTAAACCACATTGAACATTTGATGTTAGCAAAGGGCGTATATATAATGAAGACCCGTTTTTTACATTCTCACTATGTGCCCATTCAGTGTCCAATGAGTAACAAAGATGAAAGGCAGTAAAAATATGATCATCCTCATTTTTTATGGCTCTCATATCCCAGATCGCATTAACATTAACCCCACCTCTTAAGAGGTGAATCCTTTTGTTGAGCATCCGTTAGAGTGTTTCTGTTGTAATGAGTTTGGTCATAGGAGGAGGAACTGCAACAACCGTTCCCGGTGTGGTAATTGTTCTGCTCTTAACTCACATCTTACTTTTGAGTGTCTGCCAGACAGTTACTGCTTTTACTGCAGTGATGCTCACCCCTTGCGTTCTCGCAAATGTAAGATGTACAGCTCCGGACTGATCAATGGTCCACACTTCTTCCACCCTTGCCTTGGTAAAATCTGGATTCATTTCAAATAATAAAAAATATCCCATGGAATCCAGCATCAGAGTTGGATTTAGATTACAGAAGAAAACAGTTAGCTACTTGATCCAATAATTCTCTCCATCTCGATCACTGGTGAAGCTTTACCCCCCTCTCCCCAACCCAACCCCTCCTCTCCTACCACCTTCAAGTGAGTGGTTCACATCCATGATCACAAGTGGTTCGGGATTCAAATTTCTGGATGGCTCAACATTGGTAACGCTACCCCCCCTATATTACTCCGCCCACATTTCTCCCCTCCCCCCTCCACCTGTCAGTGATACCATATCCGTTGAGGCCCACACCAAGGCAAGGGTGGAAGAAGTGTGGACCATTGATCAGTCCGGAGCTGTACCTCCTTGAACAGGATATCCTCCACTTGGCTAATACCCAATTAATCAGTATTGGTAGTGCCAGATGGCAACTCAACTTCAGGCGACAGAGCGATGGTGGTATGCAGACATACGCCTCCTCCCTTCGCCCTAAATCAGTTGCAGAACCTCTCAACTCTCTCAAGAGGCATCCGTTCATGCTCTAGAGAGAACGCTTCTAAGGTTACACTACATAATAGCTTCTCTATCTTGGAAACTTTATCAGACACTAATTCTGGTGACCCTTCAACTGATGATAATTTTCAGCCTTTAGCTAAAGGTGTCCTTGTGGTAGAGGTTCACGCTGCCGCACGCTCTCCAAAAAGGAAATTTAAGTCACCTAAACGGCCACAGAAACGCCTTTGTGGTTCCTCTGAGGCCCTTGACTCAATAGATGTTCCTCCTTATAAGGCAACCATCTCTTTGGACTCCATAGTTTCCTTTCAATATCACCAGAAGCATTCTCGTTGCTCTGATAAATCTCTTTATTCAACAGAAGTTCCTCCTTGCAAGCTTCCTTCAGGATCATCAGAGGGGCGTGAAGTTCATGTGGATGCCACAGATGTTGTGACTTCACAATATTCAGTTTCTCCTCCGCTTGAACAGTGGAGTGATTCTACGACCTGTATTATGGATGTTGATGTGTCTGCCTGTGTCAGTGATACCACTGCTGCACAGGACAATACCAATGTAATTGTTTCAAAGAATATACCTGCTCATATACCCTCCTCTTCTTCTAATGTATCAGATGATTCAGGGACTCATCTACAGGTTACAATTACTGAACCAAGCATTACTCCTTGGGTTTGCTCTTCTTCTAGTGGCCCAGAATTAGACAAAACGTATCGTTTGAGTAAACCCTCAGGTCGAGGTGGTAGTGGTAAGTACCTCCGTGAGGCTTCCCAATAATCAGTACCAAAGTAACACTGTTCAAGGTCCTTCTGTGGAATTGCCGTGGCTTGCGTGCTTCTTGGGAAGAACTGCGTGTTCTTCTCTCTATCTTTTCTCCTGCATGTGTTTCTCTCCAAGAGACAATGCTTGGGGACTACATTCCTGCTAGTACTCCAGCATACTCTGCATTTTATTCCAATTCATTTGAAGGGCAGGGTCACCATGATGGCTCTGCCATCCTAGTTCCCCAAGATATTTAATGCACGAGGTTAGACCTTGACACACTGCTCCAAGCTGTTGCAGTTAAGGTTTATATGGGCTGCCCGTACACTGTGTGCAGTCTATACCTTTCTCCCAGTGTTACAGTTGAGAGTGGTGATCTCAACCGTTTTGAATGGGACCTTCCCTCTCCCTTTATTTTATTGGGTGATTTTAATGGTCGTCATCCTCTGTGAGGTGACAGTCTGGTCAACCCCAGGGGTGTTGTATTGGCTTTTTTATTTAGGGTGAGGGATTAGGGGATTTAAATGTAGGAGATATAACACATTTTAATAGCCCTATTGGGAATCTTACCACCATTGACAGTTCCCTTTGCTCACCCAGTGTACTGGTGGATTTTACTTGGAGAGCATTGCCTGATTTATATGGGAGTGACAATTTCCCTATACTTTTAGAAGGTAACAGGTACGAACCACAGTCTCGTCTTTCTAGGTGGACTTTGGAGAAATCTGACGGCAGTTTTATAGAGAGCTAACCTCTTCGGTCTCTTCAGTAGGCGATTTTGGTAGCTCTGACGAGGCTATATATCTCCAGCCGTGACTCTCGACCTCTGGATGTGAGGCATGAGTTAAGAGCCAAGTAGCGCATTGTCCTAGATTTCTCGGGGAATGAGAATGAAAGTTATAACCATATATTTACCCTGAGAGACCTGCATTCTGCTCTCTCTCTCTGCGGGGACACTTCTCCTGGGCCAGATAACATCCCCTATGCAATGTTTCGACACTTGGGTGTAGAGGCAATCTCATTTCTTTTACCTTTATATAACAGAATCTGGCTAGAGGGTGTTGTCTCTTCTGGGTGGATGGTTGCTACCATTCTTCATTTCCCCTAGCTGGGCGAGCTGTCTAGTGTTGCCCTCAATTACCGACTAATTGCCTCGACCTCCTGTTTCTGTAAACTGTTTGAGAAGATGGTGAATGTCAGACTGGCATAGTTCTTAGAAAGGGGTGATTTTCTGTCTCCGTCCTAGTTTCGCTTTCGTAAACATCGTTCCACTACAGACGCTCTGGTCAGGTTGGAAGCTGCTGCATGAGAGGCCTTTGCACGACATCAACACCTTGTCTGTGTATTCTTTGATTTAGAAAAAAACTTATGACACTACATGGCAATATGGTATCCTGCAGCAACTACATGTACATATCTTGCGGGGTCGCCTTCCACGCTTTTTTAAGGAGTTTCTAAGTGGTCGCTGTTTTTCTGTGAAGGTTGGTACAAACTTCTCAGCATCTGTTACACAGGAGGAGGGCATCCCCCTGGGAAGTGTTCTCAGTGTTACATTGTTTGCAGTAGCAATCCCTTCCGGATGGTATAACCAAATTGATGTATGTTGACAATCTGGCACTCTGGTTTGCAGCTTCTCATATATCATTGGTGGAGCGGCGCATGCAGCTTGCCCTTGACAGAGTGTCATGCTGGACTGGTTCTCATGGGTTTCGACTTTCTCCTGCCAAGACGGTTGCTATGCATTTCTACCGCATCCGAGGCATCAACCCCGATCCGGACTTATTCATGTATGGTCATCGGATACGTTGTGTCGAGGAGACTCGCTTCTTGGGTCTCCTTTTTTACTTGTGTTCCCCACTTACGTACATTTAAGGTCTCTTGCTAGAGGGCTCACAATTTGTGTAGGGTCCAGGGCCATACGTCCTAGGGGGCTGATCGAGCCACCCTTTCCGCCTATGCCATGTTCCTAATAGGTCAAAACGCGACTATGGGTGTGAGGTGTACTTCTCTGCCACCCATGCCCAGCTCAGAGTTTTAGAACTTGTTCAACATGCTAGAGTACGCCTACCGACTGAAGCCTTTAGGTCATCCCCAATCCCCAGTCTCCTGGTGGACGCTAATGAGCCACCTCTTGATCTTCATCTCCAGTCCTTGATGGTTCGTTGCTGGCATCGATTGCATCAACTTCCTGACTCCCTTTCCTGCTTGGTGGTGTCATCTGATAACATGTCTCATTACTACTTTTCACATTCTCGTACTCCATGGCCCTTTGGCTTCCGGGTCAGGAAGGCTATGGAGGAGATGGGCATTGATAACTTACCGATTTTTCCTGTGTAGGTCCCCAGGGTGGCTCCATGGCTTCTTCCAGAAGTTTTCCCCTGCACCTGCTTTACAGACAAGAAGGAATATCTTCCTCCTCCTGTGGCTCGTTCCCTCTTTTTAGAACATGCCTTCATGCACAGGGAGTCCCTCCCTGTGTATACTGATGGGTCAAAGTCTGATGCTGAAGATGATTTTGGAATTGTCATGTCAATTTTTACTGCTGAGCTCTCGGCCATTTTATATGCCATCCAAGTTATTTTTACTCTCCCTCAGCTTTCTTTTACTATTTTTAGCGATTCATGTAGTGCCTTGCAGATCTTGTGCAATTTTAACTCTTCCCATCCCCTGGTGTTGGCCATGCTTGAAAGGTTTGTACTCCTGGGTCGTCGTGGCTGCAAAATCACTTTTTGTTAGGTCAAGGCCTATGTGGGTGTCCCCAGCCTTGGGGACCTGCGTTGTAGGCACGTCTTACGCTTCTTAAAGTCACTCCCAGGTGCTCGGGAAACAGATTTGTAGTATGGGAGGGAACACCCTCTCCATGTGGTGGAGGTTGGCCTCCTCCACGAATTAAGATTTTATTATATACTAGCTGCGATACCCGACGTTGTCCGGGTGAAGATCCTACATGTGGTTTTGTCAATAAATTTCCTCTAATTATTTGTATGTGAACTTATTAGGAGGGTGATCTATCTATATCTAACTATCTATCTATCTATCTATCTATCTATATCTATCTATCTCTATTTATCTATCTATCGATCTATATCTATCTATCTATCTATCTATATCTATCTATCTATCTATCTATCAATATGTATCTATATCTCTATCTCTATCTTTATCTCTATCTATCTCTATCTTTATCTCTATCTATCTCTATATATTTATCTATCTCTATCTATCTATCTATCTCTATATATTTATCTATCTCTATCTATTTATCTATCTCTATCTATCTATCTATCTATCTATATCTATCTATATCTATCTATCTATATCTATCTATATCTATCTATCTATCTATATCTATCTATATCTATCTATCTATTTCTATCTATCTATCTATAGCTATCTATATCTATCTATCTATCTATCTATATCTATATCTATCTATCTATCTATATATATATATATATATATCTATTATCTATATCTATCTATATCTATCTATCTATCTATATCTATCTATCTGTCTATCTGTCTATCTATCTATCTATCTATCTATCTATCTATCAATCTATATCTATCTATCTATCTATCTATCTATCTATCTATCTATCTATCTATCTATCTATCTGTCTGTCTGTCTGTCTGTGTGTCTGTCTAAGAACATGATTACATGTACATAGATAGAGTGAGGGAGGGCATGTGGTTTTCTATCAGTTTTCTTTTATTGTTTCAGGAGATATTTTTTTTTTTTTTTTTTTAAGACTTTGATGCTCTTGTTATACGCTTTTGCTTACACCTAGAAGGTTCCCGTTTTCAGTTCCTGGTGTGTAAATTCAAGCTCTTTCATTCTGCAAGAAATGTTTTTGCCTACATTAAAGTTGAAAAATGACAAAATTGACCAGCATTTGTCAGCTGGGGGGGGGGGAGGAAAAAAGTCGTTTTTAATTGATTAATCATTGAAAAAAAAATATATAGGGCCAAGACACTCTCCAGGTTTTAGTCATAAAACGTATGTAAAAATTATTACTCTAGGTGAAACGATGCAGCTGTGCATAGCGGCTAAACAGACAGACAGACATAAGGAAAGACAGACAGACGGACTGTTTTATATATATAGATATGGTGATTAGATGGTTTGATATTTTCTTAGTTTTGATTCTTTTATATATTTTAATTAAGTCGACGTGGTCTTTTAGTAATAATTTGCTTTTAGTTTGTGTGCCATCTAGTCATGCTGCCTTTCCCTTTCGGGAGTTTATATTTTATTAATGATGTAGATGTCAATTTTATGTTGGGCGGTATATGACCCCATCAGTTGCGCTGTCAGACGCATAGTTTCATCAATTAATCAATCAATCAATCTACACTGATGGCTCATTGCAACTGGATGGTGAAGCAGGTTGTGTCGTTTTCTCACCTGACATGGAATCACCTCCAGTGGGCTGGGTTGGCTGTCATCTCTGTAACCATTCTAGCTCAACATTGTGTGAACTATATGCCATTCTGAATGCAGTTAATCTTGTTTGACAATGCGCAGTGAATGTTGCCATCTTTTGTGACTCCAAACCTGTCCTTCATTCCCTCTCTAGTGCTCAACCCACATACTCTCCTGTTGTTCAGCAGTTTTTATCGTTTATGTCATAATTGCGACATTGTAACATGACTGTCAAATATTTATGAGTGCCATCCGCCTCCTCGTGGTGTCAGACATCCTCTCTCCCTGACGTGTTACCTCTGTAGAGTCTGCTCCGCTGTACTCCTTCCTGTACGGCGACGCAGGGATGCAGAGAGGGCCATTAGCACGGTAAAAAGAAAGAGAGGTTCCCTCACCCTTACCCCCACACGCAGATTTTGTGATGTCCGTGATTATATCAAAGCAATCGGAGCTTGGTACACAAGTGGTGCACGTGATTGTGAGACTTGATCCAATATCACCGAGATATCTCGATGGTGTTGACTGAGCTCCCCATCAACCGTGAACCTACAGTCTGGATAATCTGTGACGTCATGCGCAGAAAAGACAAATTTTCGCTTCACACCCCTTCGATGTGAAACTACCTTACATTTCCTTTTACCTTGGCCTTTAGTATCCCCATCACCCACTTCTGCCGTCTTTCTGCCATCACAAATATTCCTACCGTAGTTGGGGCCTCATGGTTCGGAGACACGATGTAGTCTCTGCTCGTTTGAGGCATGGCTACCAACCACCATAGTAGGTTGCTGGGATGTAGGTCGAGCCGCCCTTCACTGATTGCTGCTTGTGTCGAGCGCCTCGTGCTAACACTATAGAGCACTATCACTGTCCTGCCCTACTGTCTGACATTTGCTGCCCCGGGGTTGCCGCTTGATATGGTTTGTCGACACCTGCTGAACCACCAGGTTTTAGAGGAACTTCTGGTACGCCACCCACCTTTTGTTGGATTTAAGTAGGTCATATGTAAATATATGTCTGTATTATCGTGCTTCAATCTGTTATGTATTCGTGATGGGTGTGTGTGTATGTGTATGTGTGTTTGTAATCATTGGATTTTCATGGATTCCGCCTAACATTAAATTTTATTATCTGTCTTTTGATTAATGCCACGGCACAATGAATGAAAAAAAAAAGTGTACATATATATACACCCGTGCACCACATTCACCAGCCCACCCGAGTAGTAGCCTGAGATCTGAAGCAGTCGGTTTCTAGATGACAGCCTACTCAAAGCTTCCATTGGTTCGAAATGTGTGTGTCCTCGTGAAGGTTTGTGTATCATCCAGAATCCAAATGCCTCACATCTCTGGTTTATACCCAGATGGGTTCTGGATTATTGTGCTCGACTTTGCATACCAAATACGTGCTGTTCAATTGGGTATCTTACCTGAAACCCCAGCCATAATATGCCATGATTTTATAGTAGGTTTTGCTGATGTAGAAAGGAGTCCGGTCTTGATCATCGGCATAAAATGACATAATATGGATGGTAACATAGTAATTTAAATCGATCAAAGAGTATCCACCAGATAAAACCTTCTTCAGTGCATCATCAACGAGAGTTATCTGAAAGTTTCAATACAACAGATAATCTAATATTAAAATGGCACATTAGATTTTTGGCATATGATATTTAGAATTGCATAATATTATTTCATGCAGAAGTCTATTATTTTTTAATCTGTCTCAAGATATAAATGATTTAAACGAACAAATCATTGAATTACATCACAGAAACATGTAATGGCTTAGGGAGAGAGAGAGAGAGAGAGAGAGAGAGAGAGAGAGAGAGAGAGAGAGAGAGAGAGAGAGAGAGAGAGAGAGAGAGAGAGAGAGAGAGAGAGAGAGAGAGAGAGAGAGAGAGAGTTACATAGAAACACAGACTACAACAGACCTTACGGTCCATACGGCAGTGACCTGATTAGAATATTTGGTTACTGGTGGAGAATGAATTTTCCCCCAGTGATAGTCGTAGATAAGGATAGCAAAGTAGAAGGCTCTCGCCCCACCCTCCACTCCCTCCGGCTTAAGCCATACAGGAAATAAAGTCAGGAGTCAGAACCTTGTGGGGTTGGCAGAAAAAACTCCACAAGGAAATTTTATAGGAAAGATAGAAAATAGTTGAAATTTGGCTAACTTGCCTCCTGTAATGGGCAAAAATTATTCATTAGTAAACATCGTAAGTCGGGGATTAGACGCAAGGTGTTTATCTAAGCGACGTTTGAAGCTATCTTCGGTATTACAGTCTATTACGTTACGGGGAAGCCCAATTCATGAGTTGATGACTCGGTTAAAAAAAGAAATTCTTGGATTCGTGTGAATTAAAAGATTTACCTATGATTTTACAGCCGTTACCTCTCGTGTAGTTTGATTGATCGATAGTGAAATATTTGCTGCAGTCCATATTATCTATGCCTTTGATTATTTAGAATACCTGGATTAAGTCGCCTCTCAATCTACGTTGTGCTAACGGGAATAGATTTAAATAACTTACCCACTCCTCATATGTTTTGTTTCTTATACTTGGTATCATTTTAGTAACTCTACGTTGGACTCGTTCCAACTCTGCTATATCTTTCTGGTAGTACGGGCACCAAGCTTTGACTCAATCCTCCATAAGGGGACGGACTAAGGAAGTATACAAAGTGAGGATTGTGTCTTTAGACTTATACTTGAATGCTCTGCCAATATAGCCAATAGTTTTATTTACTTTCTTAATTACTTCCGTACACTACTGACTGGGTTTTAGGTTACTTGATATTGTTACCCGTAAGTCAGTATCTTGATCCACGCTTTTAAGTTGATTACCATTTTACAAGTAGTTTGCTGTTACATTACGATGTCCGATGTTGAGCACTTAACATTTATCTGCATTGAAGGACATTTGCCAAGTTTTCGCCAAATTCGATAGTTTATCGATATTAGTGAGTACTGTATTTGTAATTTTAGTGTAATTGGCAAACTTCGATATTATGCATGAGAGGCCTTCATGTATGTCGTTTATGTTAACTAGGAATAGAATTGGCCCGTAAACTGACCCTTGTGGCACCCGCTCGTAACGCCAGTCCAATTAGATGTTTTTCCATTTATTACCACGCGTTGTTTTCAGTTTCTTAGCCAGTTCTCTATCCAACTTACGGTTTCCCCTTGGATTCTGTGGGATTTTGATTAGACTGTCATAGCTATTTTCCACCATTTAGGGCTATGTAGGGATGTTTGTTCTTGTCAGTGGGCTAGTAAACACAATCACAATATCGATCCGCTACCCACTTAGTTTCCTCCTGGTCGTCACGATGGCTGGGCTATTTTTAAGTATTTGCCCTTGTCCGAATTAAAATAATGTGTGCCCTAACGATCGTAAGAAAGTACCATAGTGAATATTTGTACGTGACAAGTGACACCATGATATTCCTACAAGTGTATATATTATTTTTTAGTGTTCTGATCATGACACACGATACATAATCATAGTAATAAGAAAATAACAGCCACACACACACTCCAGGCGCCGCGAGTGGCTTATAAATATACGTTTCCTACTGTACAAATAAGTTTGTTTATAATTTTCTACATGTCAGTTACACGATGATATATTCCTACAAGTGTACATATTAGTTTTAGTGTTCTGATCATGACACACGATACATAGTCGTAGTAATAAGAATATACTGTAGTGAGTATACAAGGGTTTTTAGCAGATAACTGAACAACCTTAGCCACAGTCGAGCGTAATAAGAGTCAAAACAAAGTGGCGATTTGCGCTCAAACTTGGTCTACTTCAACTCGCCCTATCTCCGTAACTACACATTGTAGATCCCTCCAGATGGTCCCATTCGATAGAGGAAGAGTTGAAGGTAAGTAAGAAGCAATTTTGAAGTCAGTACACTATATAGGTTAAGAGTGAGAGTGTTGTGAGTATAGGGCAAATAGAGGAATTTTGTGGGTAGCAAGTTTATTCCTGGCCCGTACAATAGGGGTTAAAAATCTAATAGGTTCGTTAGGCTAGACTGCAATGGTTCCCAAACTTTTTCTGGTCGTTACCCACTTTTCATAAATTATCCTTGTCCATGCCCCCCCCCCCCCCCCAACCATAACCCGTTAACTGAATAATATGAACATCCTTGCTGATACGTAAGATTCAAGACCAGGTTATCATACAGAATACACAGCTTAGGAAGCCTTAGATTAGAAATATGTTGAGTTAAAATTATCTTGCTTCCATAATACATCCCCATGTCTTGTTTTATGTCAAGAACACAGCAAGGCATTGCACAAACTTGTACTGAACCTGTAAGTTCCCTCCACTGGCTACCTACCCGCTAAACTCCTTTGGTTTTATTTATGCATAGCCTCAGATTATGGCCGCCTACATTCTTCTATATGGCCCCCAGTTTGGGAACCACTGTGCTAGATGGTTTATTACGAAAACCGTGTTAAGTGTCTCTGAGTAAGTTGTTTTCCTCTAAGTGATTTGTAGGTTTATTTCGTATTATTGCCTCTAGCATTTTGCATACGACTGAGGTTAGGCTGATAGGGCGATAGTTGCTAGGTAAGATTTACTGCCTTTTTTAATATTGGTTTTACGTTAGAGAGAGAGAGAGAGAGAGAGAGAGAGAGAGAGAGAGAGAGAGAGAGAGAGAGAGAGAGAGACTTTGGATAAGTCCTTGCAAACTGTTATTTTCTATATATTATTTATTTATTTATTGATGGATATTAGTCGCTGCAACATCGAGGTCCTATAACGCCAGAAAAAGGTGATAGAGAGGTGTGACAGCAAGCAGGAAGAAAATAAAAAGAAAAGAGGGACAGTCGAAAACTGAAAGATGGGAACCATTTAGTCAGGTCTCTCACTGGCGACCTTCCTAGCATGGGAAGCCCTCTCTCCTCGAAATCGTGGCAGAGCAGGGGCCGGAGGCATATTCCGAAACTGTTGTTAATTTCAGCACCATCTAAAGTATCAGCCAATCAGGCGCCTTTCTCTCATCATGACATCACCTCCGATTAACCAATCACACTCCGAAAGATATGACGTCATAGCTTGCTTTTATTGTTATAAGACATTGCACTTTTTCACGGCAGAAGTGATCTTTTATTTCTTCATACTTCATTAATTTAATTAAATATTTACTTGGTTCTTTGGTTACAAACGGAATAATGGTATAGGATTAACATTATAGTAAAAAAATGTGTCAATCCAATAAAAAATGAACTAAAAATTAAGTTGAAGTGAAAATAGTGACTAAAGAAATATCAGCCTCTCACGACTCACGAGCTTCTCTTGTGTCATGACGTCATATTCCGATTAACTAATGACTCGCGCTTATCCTCGTCGTGAAAAAATAACTAATATAGAAACATTGCACTCCTTTACGAAAGCTGTCATTTTTTCATTATACAGTACTATACAGCTTTAGTTGAAGCTTTGAACAGTCCAATTCACCAACGAAGTGCTGTAATTCCAATGGAGATCTTACTGTGCATTCATTTATGGTCTCTAGGTATTCCAAGCACACCTAAATAGTTATTAGTGCTCGTTACTGTACCTCATTTATTTCGTGAAATAATGGTGGTAACTAAGGTCTGTCTTGTGTTGTCTCTCCCTTTGATTATACCCAACATCATGGAACATCGAAGTCCTTTATCTTTGTGAGATTATTCAATCTCCTGGCAAGTTGCACCAAATCACCAACTGCACCAAGTACTGCGGTCTGTGCAGAGTTGCCAACTGAAATTTTCTTAAGGCGCTGATTATTATTTATTTATTACTCTTTATTATGCCACGACTCTGAAATAATTGGGGGAGGCGGTGGCAGAGTGGATAAATAGACGGACTGTGGCTGTGTAGGACCCTGGTTCGAATCCACGAGAAAACGTCTGGGATTTTCAGAGGTGAACTGGGTCCAGCTGTTCGTCACTTATCCTGGCTAACCGACACGTCAAGAAAATACCCCCTACATCGTCGTCAACTCACAACATCGAAGATGCCAGACCATATTCCAAGATGCTGTGAGTGACGGTGTAGCTGTTCTCCCCTGATAGTGACGTGTATAAATAAGGTGTCGACATCTAGTGGGGCAGGAAAGAAGCTACAGGCCTACGGTACCAACATCACCACCAAGCTCCACTTTCTCATTTGGTGCGACACCCAGTAATCTCGGGGCCTCGCAAGAGTCACGGGCTACTTAAAGCCTACAGCCCCGAGGTTGAGGTATAGAAAAAAAAAACAAGAAAAAAAAACAAGAAATGCGCACCAAAAACACAGAAAAGCAGATGTTAAATAGGACTAAAGCCAAATTGTAAGAGCTATATTGTTCTATAAAGTGCCGATTCTAGCTCCAAAATTGATAAATTGGCAACTCTGGGTCTGTGGCGCATGCAGTAGATGCCAGATACGTCATGGTGGCAATTACTAAAATAAAATAGGATCAGACCTCCATGGATCAGACATTATGCTCGAGAGTGCACTTCTTTGGCTGATATTTATGTATAATAATAATAACGTATTATAATAATCATTATTAGTATTACTATGCACAATAATAATAATTGGTGTAATCGTATACGTTGGAGTGAACGATGCTATGACGTCATACCTTTGGAAGAGTGTGATTGGTCAATCGGAGGTGACGTCATGACGAAAGAAAGGCGCCTGATTGGATGATAATTTAGATGTTGCCGAAATTAACAACAGTTTCGGAATATGCGGGCCGGAGTCTCAGAGATACACAAGCCCACACCACGTCAAGGCGGTTCCCGTTAGGGAGTATTTTCTACATACAAACAAGAGTGGATTAATTGACAGTCGTGTCGCTTCTCCCTTGATCGCAATCTCTAGGGCCTCTAGGCAATAAAATATATTATTATCCCCTGCCTTTAGGTACAAAGTTATAGTCTTGTCCTTATAAGATGAAATCGGATATTCAATCAATATGGAATCAACTTTGGAGTAATGGTAATTACACTTTCATACATACCTCCCAGTCATTGTATATTTTCTTTACCACTGGGTCTGTGTGTCTGCCGAAATATTCCAGTGGGACGCCAGTTAATAACCAAGGCTCGTAACACCATCTCCATCCATCAGTATTTACTAAATCTTCTAGTGTCTCTGGGGGTATAGTCCTGGCACGATTTACAGTGAGGTGAGACATCAGGGACGATCTGTATCCAGTTAGTAAGATATCGCAACCAATCAGCCACCAACCAACCATCATCTGAAAATACAATACACACATGAAGCACTTTCACACCCTGTATTAAAGACATTTTAAGTACTCTGTGATCACGTATGAGAAAGAAAGGCTTCTGGTGTCATAACTCTAGTCATAGCTATGAAAGGTTCATAAGCTTCTGTCATAATCAGTATGATTCTGTCATATCCCTTTCATAGTTATGACAAACTTAGTTATGGCGGAGTTAGTAATCTGTTACAGGTGTCGGAACTCTGCATGTAATATTTTCATTAAATGATTAGGAAACATCGCAAAAAGATGAAAATATATAATATAAATGTACTTCTATTACGGTTATGGACAAATTTAATTGTACCTCTTTTAAATAAAGAAATATATTGCCCAAAATATATGCCGCTAGAGGGCACTAAGTGGAATGTAAACAATGAGGAAGATAGGAAGAATAGTGAGAGTGGAGGGTAGAATGGAAGAATAGTGAGAGTGGAGGGAAAGTAAGCGGAAGACAGAAAGAATAGTGAGAGTGGAGTGAGAGGAAGACACACTATTCTCACACTACTCTTACATTGCCCTCTCACATTACATTGCCCTCTCACACACTACTCTCACACTGCTCTCTCACACTACTTTCACACTGTCCTCTCACACTGCTCTCTCACATTGTCCTATCACGCTGCTCTCTTACACTGTCCTCTCACACTATTCTCACACTGCCCTCTCACACTACTCTCACACTACTCTCATACTCATCTCACACGCTTCCCTTTCACACTGCCCTCTCACACTGTCCTTTCACACTACTCTCACACTGCTCTCTCATATTGCCCTCTCACACTACTTTCTCAATACTCTCTCACACGAGGTGGTTGTAGTTATTCAGCCATGACGACTATGGGTGATTCATAAGTCCTTATAACACATTCATAGTGCTTATGACAGATTCATAGCGCTTATGACATATTCATAGCGCTTATGACATATTCATATCTCTTATGAACTATTCATCATTCATGACAAATATCCGCTATCTTGCAGGCTTATGACAGATTCATAGCGCTGTGACATTCTATAAGTACCACCCCTGATTATTTCTGGCTATGCTACAAAGCAAGCTCCTTCCATATAGATGGTGTTTCATGGTAATATTTGAAGGACATGTTTACCTTTAATTTTCTGACGACATCAAAGGGTACTATTGTGGACAATAATATCGCGCCCCTCTTCTGATTGAGTCACAGTCATGAGGGGCGTGATATTATTGTCCACGACTGACACTCATTTTCTATGGATACGTAAATTATTGTTGAGTCAAACGCAAGAAGAAACCATTCATATTAAATCATGGAAAAACGATACTTACAACATTAATTAATGTTTACAATTCTTTTTTAATAGCATGGCAAATATTTTTATTGGCCTGCTTACAAGCGTAGTCAAATGTAACCTAACAGAAAAGTTCAAGAAACATCTAGTAAAGTCCTTCAGAACAACCTCCAACTCACATTATTTGATACAGATTTATTCATATGTGTTAAACTCACTTTTCATTTTAGGATGTAGTATTAGATCAGATATAGAAAAGAAAAAAAAAATCTCTCCCTCTTTCTCGTCCTAAACTCCATAGCAGTTATTCCATAATGCCTGGTCTATCATTCAACTAATTCATTGCTAGGGAAAGCTGGTGGGATTCGAGGTGGAGAGGAGCTTCCCACTGTTCCATCTTTTTTCTCTACGAGAAGTTATTAGTTTAGAATTATACAGTCTCGTAAGTATCAACAGGTCTGATACAGTTTGATTTCCTTAATATTTCTTTATATTTTCTGTAATACTTTTCTCCACTTATCTGCCGATAATTCCACTCTGCATTATTCCAACCGGATTGCCAACCATCCATTTCCTTAGCTTCTCATTGCACCTCATGATGATGCTAGGGCTCTCCTGACTTCTGACCTTTCCCACATCTCCAATTGGGGCAGAGTAAACCTTATGGATTCCAGTTTAAATTGGCAATAATTATTGTCAATTTAAACTGGAAGCCATAATCTTCTAAATAACTTTCCCTTTTCTATAGCGACACACAACTAAATCAGTTTCCTTCTCCCAATACTCTCTGAGTCTATATTTCACACTCTGTCTTGGAGATGATATTACCTATCTAGCCAAAACTGTCTCGAAGAAGTTGGGTAATACCCTTTTATGGAGTATGGCCTAACTTTCATAATACTCCAGGATATCATCATTCTCTTCTTGTCGTGGGTATTGATCTTCATTTTACTTTCTCAATTTATGCTCCTTCCCTTCAGGAGGACATTCAACTATTACCAAGGAACGCAATCTAATACACTTCCTGTCTAACTCTCTAATGTAATTAATAACCTGCACTCTGTCCTTCAATAAATAGTTAGGCAACAATCAACTTTGAAACACAACTTCCATCCATTTTTCCCCTACTGACTATTATGCTCATACAGACACAGTGTGTCTAGGCATCTCAAACTATATTAGTAAAGAAGCTATACCAAGCAGAGATGGAAGAAAATTTCGAAGTATAGTGAGTCCTAGGAGGAAAGTAATGGATGGGATTAGAACATGTAGCAACTCTTAACCCCCGCAGTCCTGCTGACATGATATACCATCAGTACGTGTAGTTCGGCTGACGTGTTATACCATCATAGCTATTTCCGTCATTTTGGGCTATGTAGGTCTATTCTGAGCGGGTTTACTCAATGTAGCAATGTAGCAGCCGTGCTCACAATAGCAGCAAAGCCTATAGCCAGTCAGATTCACCTGTCACTTGCCCACCACCATGTCAGAAAGTTTTACACCTCACTCTCGCACGTCCGAATCTGTGCGTGCCACTCGTAGTCGCATTCCACTGGCTACTTCTACACCATCTTTACCTCCACGTCGTCGTCGCCCACCACAACGCCTTTCTAACTCTGCCATAGGACGCGAGTTAGATTTATCTGTTTCTGCGTGGGACAGTGATCATCATGTGCTAAGTGATTCTGACCCAGAATGGCCTTGCCCTAGGGAGAGGTTAGTGTATACGACAGAGGAGGAGGATATTATAACCTCTGCCCAACCTCTCTCCCAGGTAAGTGACCCACGTGTGAGTGTCTCGTTGTAGCTTGCAACCTCTGTTGAAACAGTAGAAATCCCATCAACGAGTAGGGAGATTTTAGGCAGCCCTAACTTATCTCCAATCGCTGGGCCAAGCGGAGTTTTTCACACCTCCACTCGCTTTCTAGCAACCCTTTCACCCCCTCATCGTCGGGTAAGGATAGTCCTCCAATAAGAGGAATGAGTAGGAAGAGAGTAGTAGGAAGAACTAAAGGAAGAGGAGGTAGAGGAGGTAGAAGGACAAGACCCGTTATCTCGAGAGAGATAAGCCAGCCCTTGCCTGACCCTGATAACCCTTCCTCTCTTAACACACCGGACCTCACACTCTCTCCCTCTCTATCTTCACCACATCCACGACAGCCATCTACACAACCACAACCACAAACACAACTACAACAACAACCACCACCACCACGACACGTCAGAGTAGGACTAGTGGATGCATTTGTGTGGACAGATGGTAGGGAATTTGAGCCTGATATTCCTGATTTTGATGCACGGGAATCAGCAATTCAGCAAATATTTCCCTGTACAGCTGCGTCGAAGATGATGGATTACTTCGTCGCATTTTATGACGTGGCTATAATGTCATGGATAGTACGGGAGACAAACGATTATAATCAAGTCGTCAATAACTGGCAGCATAGAACACAACGGGAGCATTCTCATATGCAAGATTGGGACCGTTGCAGAAGAGTATGTGTGGATTGCACTAACGATGTTGACGCCACATAACAAAAGACATCGATTGCCGGATTACTGGAGCACGGATGACCTATTATCCACACCTATCATCGGGAGATATATGTCAAGGGACCGCTACAGGGACATCCTCACCAACCTCCACTTCACCAGCAACCTGGTCCCCCCCCCACCCGAGTGATAGGCTGTAAAAAATTCGGACTTTTATGTCCATGGTGCTCCAGAATATCCGTGCATTCCTACGACCATTCCATAAAGTGGTAATCGACGAGTCTGTCGTGCTCTTCAGAGGTCGATTGTCCTTCATTCAATAAATCCCGACTAAGAGGCATAGATTTGGCATAACATTTTATGTCATCTGTGACTGTCGGAAGGGATGTGTTTTAGATTTTGTAATTTATACAGGTTTAGATGTGGATATCACTGAAAATGATCCTCATGGCTTCTCAGGTGCTGTAGTAAAGCACCTGATGGACCATTTCCTTAGGCGAAACCACATTCTGTACACGGATAATTATTATACATCTCCATTGTTTAGCCAGTTCTTGAAAGAGCACAAAACGGAATCTTGTGGCACTGTTCGTCCCAACAGGAAGTGGTACCCAGCCTTCTCTCTTTCTCTCTCTTATACACACTCACACTCACACTCACACTCACTCACTCACTCACTCACTCCACTCTCTCTCTCTCTCTCTCTCTCTCTCTCTCTCTCTCTCTCTCTCTCTCTCTCTCTCTCTCTCTCTCTCTCTCTCGATAAATTGTCGAATTGGGCGAAAACTTGGCAAATGTCCTTCAATGCAGATAAATGTAAAGTACTCCATATCGGACATCGTAACGTAACTGCAAACTACTCGTTAAATGGTAATCAAATTAAAAGCGTGGATCAAGAAACAGACTTAGGGGTCACAATATCAAGTAACCAAAAACCCAGTCAGCAATGTACGGAAGTAATTAAGAAAGCAAATAAAACTATCGGCTTTATTGGCAGAGCATTCGAGTATAAGTCTAAAGATACAATCCTCACTTTGTATAATTCCTTGGTCCGTCCCCTTATGGAATATTGTGTCCAAGCCTGGTGCCCGTACTACCAGAAAGATATAGTAAAATTGGAACGAGTCCAACGTAGAGTTACTAAAATGATACCATGTCTACGAAACAAAACGTATGAAGAGCGGCTAAATAAATTGAATTTATTCCCATTAGCACA